>CM077647.1:125295109-125675109 GCA_039707465.1 Rhabdophis nuchalis | reverse complement strand
CAATAGGATTTCTACACACAAAAGATATTCTGTAATGTCAAGAGTGGGCTGAGTCACTTCAAGCTGTAAGAGATTTTGATTTTTTTAATGTTAGGAAAAAAAATCTTCTTAACAGTAGAGAAATGAAACTAAAAAAGAGCTAGAATAGATATTTTTCCTCTTCCTTGTTAAATTTCTTCAAGCAGGCAATCATCACTTTTTAGTGAAGAACAAATGAAAAATCTTTGTGTTTTATAAATATGTATGTATGACATGCATCCCATGTCATAGATGGGATTACCATGTTGGAGAAAAGGAATGTACCATTAGAAATAGAGGTGGGAAGAGAAAGAGTGAAATAGAGGATAACCCAACAATGTTTATAAAACACTAGGTAAAGCTAAAGGTTTCCTTATCTAGTTGTGGACATGGTGCTCATCAACATTTCTTGGCTGAGGGAGCCAGTATTATCTAAATACATTTTCTGTGGTCATGTGGCCAGCATAGCTATACACCAAACCCTGGTACCTTCCCACCAAATGGGTACCTATTTATCTACTTGTATTTGCATGTTTTCAAACTGCTAGGTGGGCAGGAGCTGGGGCAGCAATGGGAGCTCACACAGACCTTAGCAATTTGGCTCCAGGGCCTGCCAGTTTGGTGTTTATAGGCCTGGTTCGAGCCAACCATGACGTATCGACATTTCATCCATGGGCTTTGTTACTCTTTACCAAGGACGGTGCTCTCTCCGTGACCATTTACCTCTATCTCATAGTCCGCTGCAGAGACTATGTACTCTGCAGCAGACCTCCTCGCCCTGCGAGACTCCCTTCTCTCGCAGATTTGGCCGTCTACGCTAACGAGGGCCCACCTCGATGACGGAATTTTAAATCCTGAGAGGTGGCGCAAATGGAAAATCAGGAATTTGGGGGGGAATTTTTTAACGTATTTTTAAGGGGCCCCAGGGTGGGTGTAGGGTTACCTAGGACTAGGAATTTGGTTGAGGGGAGGGACCCACGGGACTTTAATTCTAAGCCGGCCCATGGTCCCGATGGGGAGGAAGTTAGGTTCAATATTGGGGGGAGAGTAAAGGTCAGTTCTACAGAGGGTCATACCATCAGGACAGTGTGTGGGAGAGGTAGGTATGACGCAAGCTGGGGACCATACCAGGTTACGGGAGGGTGCACCCGCTGTTTGCTAGCGGTTGCGCACTCCGGTTCCCAGGGCTCCTCTCACATTCCAGGGGGTTCGGGGCCACAGGGCCCGGGTCCCAGGCTGATGCTATGTAACGCCAGGTCCATGACCAACAAAGTCCCCCTCATCCATGATTTGGTATTGGAGGGGGAGCCGGACCTGGTAGGAATTACAGAGACCTGGTTGGGCCATGAGGGGGGAGTACCCCTCGTAGAAATGTGTCCACCAGGTTACCGGGCATTCCATCAGCCACGGGCCCTAAGGGATAGTCTTGATCCGAGGGAGACCGCAGTGCCGCAGACAGCTGGCTGTGAGTCCCTGTGTGTGAAGTGGGGCCCTGGGAGGCAGTTGGGCATTCTGATTCTGTACCTGGCTCCCTGCTGCGTATCAGCTGCCCTGCCCGAGCTCCTCAATGTGATAGCCGAGGTGGCGGTTGTTACCCCCAGGCTACTAGTCATGGGGGATTTCAACCTGCCATCTATAGGTGAGACATCTGAGGTGGCCTGGGAGTCCATGGCTTCCATGACAGCCATGGACCTGACCCAATTAGTTCACGACCCAACTCACACTGGTGGACACACACTAGACCTAGTTTTTGTCTCCGGCCAGTGAACGAATGATCTTGGATTAGGGAAATTAGTTATCACACCCCTGTCATGGACAGATCATTCTCTCCTTCAGCTCAACTTCCCAACCGCTACACCCCACCACGGGGAGTCGGAACCAGACATAACGAGATGGTTCCGCCCCAGGCGCCTGATGGACCCTGAGAGGTTCCAGACAGAGCTTGGGCCAATACCTGAGAGCCTGACCCGTGACTTGACTGAGGACCTAGTGGCCGCCTGGAATAATGCGGCCACGCTGGCCCTGGATCAGGTCGTGCCCTTGCCGCCTCTCACTCGGCGTCGATCTACCTTGGCTCCTTGGTTCTCTGAGGAGCTGAGGGTGATGAAGCGCCGAAAGTGATGCCTAGAGAGCATTTGGAGGTCCACTCGATCAGAATCTGACCGAACACGGGTAAGGTCCCACTTATGGACCTACCTTGTGGCGATAAGAGTGGCGAAACGTACTTATCTCTCCGCTCTTATTGCATCCGCAGATAACCGCCCTGCCACCCTGTTCAGAGTGACCCGCTCCCATCTTCAACAGAGGTCGTGGGAAGCTCCATTGCAGGGCTGTGCAGAGGAGTTTGGATGTTATCTGCAGGATAAAATTGCTCAGATCCAGGACAAACTGGCCTCTAATGAGGTTAGTCTGGGCGGGTGGCCGGAGGCAGGCCTTGAGACCATTTGATGGGAAGAGTTTGACCTTGTGACTCCAGATGACATGGACAGGTTGCTGGGGTGACTGAATGCCACCACATGTTTATTGGACCCATGTCCCTCCTGGCTTGTACTGGCCTCCAGGGAGGTGACACGAGGCTGGCTCCAGGAAATAGTGAACGCTTCTTTGAGTGAGGGGTCTCTACTCAAAGAGGCGGTGGTGAGGCCCCTCCTCAAGAAGCCTTCCCTGGACCCAGCGGTGTTAGTAAATTATCATCCGGTCTCCAACCTTCCCTTCTTGGCGAAGGTTGTTGAGAGAGTGGTGGCATGACAATTCCCTCAGGACCTGGAGGAAAATGTCTATCTTGACCCACGCCAGTCCGGTTTCCGACCAGGGTACAGCACAGAGATGGCATTGGTCGCGTTGGTGGATGATCTCTGGAGGGATCAGGATAGAGGTCATTCCTCTATCCTGGTCCTATTAGACCTCTCAGCAGCTTTCGATACCATCGACCATGGTATCCTATTGCACCGGCTGGGAGGGTTGGGGTTGGGAGGCACCGTTCTGCGGAGGTTCTTCTCCTACCTCTCTGGCCGGTCGCAATTCGTGTTGGCAGGGGGGCAGAGGTCAACGTCGAGGCCCCTGATGTGCGGGGTGCCTCAGGGGTCGGTCCTCTCGCCCCTCCTGTTTAACACCTATATGAAGCTGCTGGGTGAGATCATCTGTGGTTTTGGGGTAGAGTTCCATCAGTACGCTGATGACACCCAGCTGTACATCTCTACCCCTGACAACCCCAACGATGCTGTTGAAGTGATGTCCCGGTGTCTGGAGGCCGTGCGGGCCTGGATGGGGAGGAACAAGCTTTGATTCAACCCATCCAAGACCGAGTGGCTGTGGTTTCCGGCGTCACGATATAGCCAGTTGGTTCAATCTCTGGCTATCGGGGGTGAATCTTTAGTCCCCACAGAACGGGTTCGCAACCTTGGCGTCCTCCTGGACTCTCAGCTGTCCTTGGATGACCATGTGACAGCCGTGGCCAGGGGGGCTTTCTATCAGGTTTACCTGATATGCCAGTTGCGTCCCCTTTTAGATCATGACACCCTACGCACAGTCACTCAAGCCCTCATCATTTCCCATTTGGACTACTGTAACGCTCTCTACATGGGGCTCCCCTTGAGGTGCACCCGGAGGCTCCAGCTAGTGCAGAATGCGGCTGTGCGGGGGATTATGGGAGTTTCTAGATACTCCCAAGTAACACCACTACTGCGCGAGCTGCACTGGCTGCCTGTGGCTTTCCGGGTGCGCTTCAAGGTGCTAGTAACCATCTTCAAAGCGCTCCATGGCTCGGGACCTGGCTATTTGCGGGACCGCCTCCTACCACATACCTCCCTCCGACCTGTTCACTCCCACAGAGAAGGCCTCCTTAGGGGGCTGTCTGCCGGACAATGCTGGCTGGCGACCCCCTGGAGGAGATCCTTCTCTGTGGTGGGCCCTGCCCTCTGGAATGACCTGCCCCCGACCTTCGTACCATCACGGACCTACTCCTCTTCCGTCGGACCTTAAAAATATATTTCATGCGGCTGGCCTAGCATAGTTCTAATGACACAGTCCCAATTTTATACTAATTTAATAATATTTTTACTTGCTTTTAACCATAGGTTTTTAGCACAGATCTAGTATTTAATCTATTTTTAACTTTCATATTGTCGTTGTGTTTTATTACTTTTTATTCTTCTGTGCACCGCCCTGAGTCCTTCGGGAGATAGGGCGGTATATAAGTGTAAATAAACATAAACATAAACAGTTGTATGGGGCTCAGGTGTTGAACTTGGGCTTTCCAGCTGACAAGCTGAGCATCTTTAACCTATGAGCCATGACTGCCTCTTATAAAACTCTACAATTGCACAATTGCAATCAGATCAGACCTGTCATATTAACATATTGGTATAGTAATTAAATTGCATAAACAGAGCTTGTGTCACATATACAGCTTTATGTTCAAACTTGTGGCTTCCTGGTATAAATGATTTAAAAGGCATCAGAAAATAAACCTGGTACACATTTTGAAATACAGAGAATTCTGCATCTCCTAAAATGGCACATTCTAATATATTCTGATTTTTTTTATCTATATAGCAAGCAAGCTAAAAAAACATGAAATTGAAAAAGTGGAAATACTGACAAAGCAAGCAGTCTTAAATGGAGGTGTTGCAAAGGATAGCACAGAGACTCATAATACAATACAGTAAGTTAAATATGTGTATGTATGTGTGGTTATAATACCTAATTCATAAAAATATATAATAGGTGTAGCCTAATATACATAGACTCTTCAACTAAAGATCACAATTTCTATTGTTAAGCAGGAGGTCATTAAATGAGCTTAACATTTTTATGATGTTTTTGCCTTGCAAATCTAGCTTCCCCCTTTGCTTGTCAGAAGCTAGCTGGGAAGGTTGTAAATGTGATCACATGACCCCCAGAATGCTGCAGCCATTATAAATATATTGCCAAGTGCCCAGATTTGGATCAGATGACTGTGGGGATGTTGCAATCATTGGAGTGTGAAGGCAGGTCACAAATCACATTTTTCCAGTGCATTCATTTACTGTAATGACAGTAAATGAATGCTGTAAGTTAAGAACTATCTTTCTAAGCTATATATCTTTCTAAGGAAAACAATAGAAAAATTATATGCTGCAACTCTGTTGCCTGGTAATATATGTCTTTCTATAGAAAAAAAAGGCGAAATCTTTCAAGTCTATCCATTAGAAATACAGATAAATGGATGGATAGACAAATACAGAACAGATGTTCATACGCCCTTTTTGTTTCACCAAAATAAACATATATCTGAGTATAAACATGTCTTGAAATCCTAGCCTGAGGACATGTTTTGGATGAATACCTATACATAATAATCTATTTATTGTTTCAGGACAGAAAAAGTAGATGAAGTGATTAAAGAATGGGAAGGCTCTTTCTTCAAGGATAACCCACACTTAAGAAAAAAGTCTGTTTCTTTGCGCTTTGATCTTCACCTGGCAGCTACAGATGAAGATTGTTTACATATGAAACAGAAAAGTCTGCCTGATATTGAAGTGAGGTTGGTTATGAGACGGTCTTGCAGCATCCCATCAATCAAAACTTAAATCAACATCAATTTACTAAGATTATTCATAGAATGGGTTTAAAAAATAAATATTGGTATGAATCTAGAACAAATACATGATTACATCTTAACTAGAAGAACGTTGTTTCAAATAACAGAGCTTTCCCTAACTGATAACCTTTACATGCGTTGAACAACTTTCATGAATCAAAGATGATTAGGGGATGATGTGAATTATGATACTATCTTCTAAAGATAGAAAAGATTAAAGGTCTTGCATTGCAAACTCATATTAGGTCAGTTATATACATTTGAAGAAGTGCTTTGTGTTTTTGTTTTCCTCCAACTACAATTTCTTTGCATTTAGAATTTTTAACAAATATTTAAATAATGCTTTCAAACATTTGCTTTTGTAGTACTAAGAATCAACAAGTGTAAGATCTACATTTAAAAGAGATTATCATATGAAGGGTTAAGATTAAGGTTTTATTCCATTTGGCATTGTTATAGTTATAATGATTAAATTATCAAATAGCTGTATTTCTTTCTCCCCAAATGATAAAACTATACAAAGCCAAGGGATGACGGCGGTCACTATTCATCTAGTCCTACCTTAATCAGGTGAAATATGTATTACTTTATCCAAGGTGATTTATTAACATTGTTTTTATGCCACAAATACTGACTAATAATTGGTATTTAATTCAAAAATACAATTATCTAAATAACTGGACTTTTAATAAACAGTTTAAAACATTTTGAACACTACTTTTAGGGACCACATGAAAGCATATCACTGGGTGATATAGGTATTTTTTATGAAATTGTGCTGTGGCCCTATTGAAGGTACAACCAAAGTAATAAATTCTCTTTTTTTTCAAATTTGTGATAAAATTTACCCTTTAAAATAATGAGTTGTTATTCACCCAATTATATTTTATATACTTTTCCTGTTTCCTTTTTTCTTTCTTATTTTTTCTAAATATTATTAAAAACAAAATTGGGCACCCAAGCTAAAATGAGCTGTGTGATTCCTCTCTACCTTTGAGTAAAAATGTATTTTTTCATTAGAATAAAAGCTAAGCAAGAAATAAATATATCTGTAAATTTTAATAATTACATTTTGGATGTTCAAACATGGCTTATGCATATTAGACTACACTTCCACTCTCCAGGGTAGTTGGCTTGTTCAAATCTTTCTTTATATCCTGTTTCCCTGAAAATAAGACCTCCCCGGATAATAAGCCTGATCGGGCTTTTGAGTGCATGTCCTAAAATAAGCCCTCCCCCAAAAATAAGCCCTCTCTGAAAATATTGCAATGGAGCAGCAGCCATGAGGTGACCATGCTCGCTGCCTCCTGCACCTCAAAAATAATAAGACCTCCACGAAAATAAGGCCAAGCACTTATTCTGGGGGTCAAAAGAAAATAAGATCCTGTCTTATTTTCAGAGAAACACAGTATGCATCAGAAGCACCTTAAAACTATAGACATATAACTCCAGAAGATAGGTAGATACAGAAGGATCTTGACAGACTTCTAACAAAATGAAATGAAATGGTGAAAAAAGCAAGGTTCTACATTTAAACAAGAAAAACAAAATGCACAGGTACAGTATAGGTCAGTGATGGCGAACCTTTTGTAGCTCACGTGCCAAAAGTGGGGGGAGTGCAGGGGGGTTGTGCACAGCATGCCCCACCCATAATACTATAAGTGCCCCACCTGCACGCGCATACGTGGGTGACCAGCACCCCACCCCACTTTTGGAGCTGTTTTTTCACCCTCCCTAGGCTCCAAAGGCTTTCAAGGAGCCTGAGGAGGGTAAAAACAGCCTCCCCCACCCAGCCGAGGCCCTCTGGAGGCTTCATGAGCTTCCCTGGAGCCTCTGGAGCAGGAAAACCAGCCCTACAGGCAAACCAGAAGTTCAGGAACAGACTTCCAGTTTGCTCAAAAGGCTGGTTTTAGCCCTCTAAATCGTTCAGGAGCCCTCAGGAGGCTTCCTGAAGGCTCCGGGGGGCTAAAACCAGCCCTACAAGCAACCCGGAAGTCTGGTTTGCTCGTAGTGTCATTTCTTGCCTTCAGGGAAGCCTCCTGAGGCTCCTGAATGCTCCAGAGGGCTAACACTGGCCCTATGAGCAAACCGGAAGTCCATTCCTGAACTTCCGGTTTGCCCGTCTGTCCGGTTTTTCGTGCTCTGGAGGCTTCAGGGAAGCTCCTGAAGCCTCAGGAGAGAGAAAAATGGCCTCAAAAGAAGGCCAAAGTCAGCTGGCCAGCACACGCATGCATGCTGTTCAGCTGACAGGGCAAGCCTCACGTGCCCTGAGAAATGGCTCTGTGTGCCACCTGTGGCATGTGTGCCATAGGTTCGCCATCACCAGTATAAGTAGTAATCTGCTCAATAGTGGTGACTGTAAGAGGGATCTTGGAGTCCTAGTGGGCAATCACTTAAATATGACCCTGCAGCAGTGCTGCATCTGCCAAAAAAGCCATCACAGTTCTAGGCTGCATAAACAGAGAGATGGACTCAAGATCACATGAAGTGTTAATGCCGCGTTATAATTCCTTGGTAAGGCTACACTTGGAATACTGCATCCAGTTTTGCTCACCATGATGTAAAAAAGATGTTGGGACTCTAGAAAGAGTGCAGAGAAGAACAACAAAGATGATTGCGACTCGAGGATAATACATATAAAGAACAGTTGCTGGAACTGGATATGTCTAGTCTTATGAAAAGAAGGACTAAGGCAGTGATGGGATTCAAAAAAATTTAATATCAGTTCTATGGGCATGGCTTGGTGGGCATGGCTTGGTAGTCATGACAGGGGAAGGATATTGTAAAATCTCCATTCCCTCCCACTCCAGGAGAAGGATACTGCAAAATCCCCATTCCCTCCAAATCAGTTGGGACTCGGGAAGCAGAGAATAGATGGGAGTGGGGTCAGTCAGAGATGGTATTTACCGGTTCTCTAAACTCCTCAAAATTTCTCCTACCAGACCAGAAGTGACATGATAGCAGTGTTCCGATATCTCAGGGGTTGCCACAAAGAAGAGGGAGTCAAAGTATTCTCCAAAGCACCCGAGGACAGAACAAGAAGCAATGGGTGGAAACTAATCAAGGAGAGAAGCAACTTAGAACTAAGGAGAAATTTCCTGACAGTTACAACAATGCCTCCAGAAGTTGTAAATGCTCCAACACTGGAAGTTTTTAAGAAGAAGTTGGATAATCATTTGTCTGAAGGGGTGTAGGGTTTCCTGCAGGGGGTTGGACTAGAAGACCTCCAATGTCTCTTCCAACTTTGTTAATTTATTCTAACATACAACACTGAACAAGTAAAAATGTATAAAATAGGTCTGAGAAATATGATACATGTAAAAAGTATGCAAAACAAAGAGGAATAAAACTAAATGTTATTTACCCAATATAGTGGCATATCAACAGCATTTTCTCTTGCCAATATGAAGTTTTCTCTATTGAAGGAGATCTGTCCAGACCTGTCAAAGAACAATCAATTCAGTTAATGGTATGTTCAGGCAGTTGCAGAAAAAGTCCTGCCTTGCAAAATTCTCCCATTTCCTCACAACCCATAGTTTGAGAACCTTTTATTTAACTGATCTAAAGAGAATCAATTTACTCCTGGCTGATGTTTATTTATCTTCCTGTAATTAGCTGGTCTTTGCTAGGAATGTGAATTTAAAGTATTCCAAGTATCCGTAATATGAATCATATAAAAAAGTTTAATGCATAAAGCATATATTAAATATCATTTATTTAGTACTTGTCACTTTTTCCAACAGATAGGAATAGTCAAATAGAAAAATTCTAGACAACAGTTCCTACCATTTAATGTCATTGGCAAGGTTGACATAAGCTGATATTCAGAAAAACTTGAAAACACTGGATTGCTCACCTTTGAAATAGAACATAGAATTTGGAAACTCTAGGTAACTTGCTTCTGAATATTTATGTATTTATTGCAGCTTCAGTAAGTTAATACCTTAGTTTCCTTTAAGCAGTTGGTGAAACCACTGATTTCAGTGCATTCAGGTGTTCAGTTGAGTCTTTAAAGCAATGGTTTTTTGGTTGTTGTTTTTAAATAGGGACAATCACTCTATCAAAAACCAATAATGCAGATAATATTCATTTGATTCATTAATTGTTTTTGTTCTGAAATCTGATACTAACCTGATTGCTTTTATTAAAATCTAGTCAACTAGCAAAAAAACTACAAAATGTCAAAGAACCATTTTCATTGTAATTTTAGTACAATGACAAAAAAGATTATTATTATTGTTATTGTTATTGTTATTGTTATTGTTATTATTATTATTATTATTATTATTATTATTATTATTATTATTATTATTATTATTATTAAACAATAACTACAAAAAATTAGCTGTTCCCAAAACTATAATTGTTTATAGTTTAATCTCTGAACTTGAAACTGAGATCACAAAAGGTATTGATTGTCCTAATTTAAAAAAAAAAAACCAGTACCTTTTTATTATTTTTCAATTATGCCACCCATTTCGCCTGCAGGCAACTCTAGGCAACTTACAATGAATTAAAAACATTCTAAAAATGGATATTAACACTAAAACATAGTTAAGATTACCAAAGACAGAAGGGAAGGGAGCAAGATGCACAAAGGAGAAGTGGGATTTATCTTAATACACTTTTGATTCAAAGGTTGCACTGTGTAGGAATCAAAAGCAGCAGACAGTTAATTTATAAAAGATTAAGGTGAATTCATACAGTAAATAAAATTTAACATTAGGTCTTTGTTGCCATATAATGCTCAACCTGAATTTTGCAACCCACATCTGAGAGCCTTAGGCAAAGGTGAATTCCAAATCATTTATAATTAAAGACAACAAGCATTGATTGCAAAGTTTGATTTGGATTTACCTGGGCCAACCTATTCACTGTACCTACCTAGTCCAACAAATAAGTAGGACTAGTTATAAATAAGCCAGAGCATGCCCATGTTATACTATTGTTCTACAAGCTGCACATACACGCCAGTTTGCTGCTAGGTCCAATTCAAGGTGTTGATTCTTACCTTTAAGTCCTTCATGGCAGCGATCCAGGTTGTCTGAGGAACAGCCTCGCTTCAGTGAGATTAGCCTCACTTTCTGGCTTCCTTGCCCTGCATGCAGCCTAGCTGATTTCAAGGAGAGAAGCAACTTAGAACTAAGGAGAAATTTCCTGACAGAACAATTGATCAGTGCAACAGCTTGCCTCCAGAAGTTGTGAATGCCCCAACACTGGAAGTTTTTAAGAAGATGCTGGATAATCATTTGTCTGAAGTGATGTAGGGTTTCCTGCCTAAGCAGGGGGTTGGACTAGAAGACCTCCAAGATCCCTTCCAACTCTGTTATTCTATCCTATTCTATTCCAGCTGGTGGGGTCCAGAGTGAGAGCTTTTTCTCTCATGACTCCCACACTCTAGAACCATGATGGCAAACCTATGGCACACGTGCTACAGGTGTCACGTGGAGCCATTTGTCAGGGCAGTGAGGCATTGTCCTGTTAGCTGGCCACCTGATTTTAGTCTTTTGAGGTCATTTTTCACCCTCTGGAGGCTGAAGCCTCCGGAGCGCAAAAAAATAGCCCTATCGGCAAACTGGAAGTTCAGGAACGGACTTCCAGTTTGCTCATAGGGCGGTTTTAGCCCTCCAGAGCATTCAGGGAAACCTCCTGAAGGCCCCTGAAGACTCCAGAGGATGAAGAACGACCCTACGGACTTCCAGTTTGCTCGCAGCAAACCGGAAGTCTGTTCCCAAACTTCCGGTTTGCCAGTAAGGCCAGTTTTTGCACTGAAGCTCCTGAAGCCTCTGGAGGGCCTCCAGGAGGGCGGGAGAGGCTGTTTTCATCCTCCCTAGGTTCTTATAAAGCCTCTGGAGCCTGGGGAGGGCGAAAAAAGCATGCCAAAAATGGGGGGAGCGCTGGTTGCGCGTGCATGCACACTGGGGTTGTGTACAAAGCATTATCGGTATGGCACGTCTGCGCACGATCCCTCTGCACTCCCCCCTCTTTTGGCACACGAGCCAAAAAAAGGTTCACCATCACTGCTCTAGAATATTGTGCCACCTCCAAAATGAGATCTGCATCCACCTTTTTAGTCTTTCAAAAAGGCTTCTGCCAATTGGCTTGGGCCCTGATGAGAACATGCTAAATTGGAGGTGATTAATTGGCTGAGATAAGACCCCACCTCCCCCTGTGACCTCTCTTACCACCCACCCAGTAGAGCAGGGAGGCAGGGAATGTTACAGATCCCATCTCCTAAGGAAGTATATCTGGCAGGAGTCAGGACCCAGAAGAATGGCCTTCGCCATGGTAGCTCCCTCCCTTTGGCACACCATTCCTACAGAGATTAGACTGGCCCCCACTTTGACAGTCTTTTGCAAGGCCCTGAAGACCTAGTTCTACCAACAGCCATGAAGCCCCCAGAGTGTGATGGAGCCCATCAAGTGGCTCATTTGATTGTTTGTTGTCACCAGAGGGCTATTGTTTTGTTCTTTTTATATTATTTTTTGAATTGTTTGTAGGCCACCCACAGTCACTGAGAGCGAGTAGTACTCTCTTATTTATTCAGAGGATTTATTATTCAGCTGCCTGAACTCTCTCAGCCCTAAGAAGGAGGAAATAGCAAACCACTACACACACACACACACACACACACACACACACACACACACACACACCCTTACCAAGAGAACTGCAGGAACCAGTCCAGGGAGTCACTAGGAATCAAGAACTGACTCAAAGGCATGCATGCACATAAACATCAAGGAAAAATCATATTTTAATGGACACAATAGACTTTAAACTCTCTTATTCTTAAGTAACACACTCTTATTCCCTATTTAAAGTATTTGATACTTCTTTTCTAAGACAAGATACAGGTAGTCCTCACACAACAATAGTAATTGAGACCAGAATTTCCAACATCTATAGAAATAAAAATGTAAAATAGTTTGTGCAAAGCCGCTAAACTCAGAAAGTACTGCACCAATCGGCACCAAATTTTCACACAATGTTCCCAAGGACTTCCGATGCAATCATACGTGCATTTTGTGCGGCTGGCACACGTGTGTCATGTGCAAGCAGCACAAACGTAAAAGGTACAAACTTCTCAGGTTTTCACCTCCCTGTAGCTGCTCCCATCCAGCTGCTTCTTATAATGCATTATGCACACACCCATCACATTTCCAACAGTCGTTTCCTCAGCAACTGAATAAACCTCAAATGTTCCCACACTGCATGGAGGCTGTATGGACGCCTACTAGGCCCAAAACTAGGCATGGGGGGTAGCACACTCCCAGGTGGCCCATTTTTGGTCCCAGGAGAAAGAGGGGGGAAATACGGTAGGTAGGTAGGTAGGTAGGTAGGTAGGTAGGTAGGTAGGTAGGTAGGTAGGTAGGTGGATAGAGAGAGAGAGGGAAAAATACAGTTGGTAGGTAGATAGGTAGAGGGATAGAGAGAGGGGGGGGAAATATGGTTGGTAGGTAGGTAGGTAGGTAGGTGGATAAAGAGAGAGAGAGGGAAAAATACAGTAGGTAGGTAGGTAGAGGGATAGAGAAAGAGGGGAGAAATACAGTAGGTAGGTAGGTAGAGGGATAGAGAGAGGGAGGGAAAAATTCAGTAGGTAGGTAGGTAGGTGGATAGAGAGAGAGGGAAAAATACAGTAGGTAGGTAGGTAGAGGGATAAAGAGAGAGGGAGGGAGAAATACATTAAGTAGGTAGGTAGGTAGGTAGAGGGATAGAGAAAGAGGGGGAAATACAGTAGGTAGGTAGGTAGAGGGATAGAGAGAGGGAGGGAAAAATTCGGTAGGTAGGTAGGTAGGTAGGTAGGTAGGTGGATAGAGAGGGGGGAAATGCAGTAGGTAGGTAGGTAGGTAGGTAGGTAGGTAGGTAGGTAGGTAGGCAGGCAGGCAGGCAGGCAGGCAGAGGGATAAAGAGAGGGGGGGAAATAAAGTAGGTAGGTAGGTAGGTGGATAAAGATAGAGAGAGGGAGAAATACAGTAGGTAGATAGGTAGGTAGGTAGAGGGATAGAGAGAAATAGGGAAAAATACAGTAGGTAGGTAGGTAGAGGGATAGAGAGAGAGGGAAAAATACAGTAGGTAGGTAGGTAGGTAGGTAGGTAGGTAGGTAGGTAGGTAGGTAGGTAGGTGAAGAAATACAGTAGGTAGGTAGGTTGGGGGTTATACGGTGGTTGTGTGTATGTTTTTGTGTGTACAGGTGTACATCTACACACAGATTGGTTGGCCATTTAACCAGACTGGACCACAGCAATGCGTGGCCGAGTACAGCTAGTTAACTAATATTATTGTAAAATGCAATGTCATATGACTACATCACTGAGCAGCAGCAATCCCATGGGTCCCTTGTGGTCATTAAGCAAGTATTGTGGATTGTTTAGGAAGGACCTGATGTGACCAGGATTTGTGACATCTACCTGAATACCCACAAGCAAAACAAAGTAAATACTATAGGTGATGTGGTGTAGGGGTGTTGCAGCAAGAAGGAATGACCTGGGAAAGTTTGCAATGGTGCCATATGACTATGTGTGGGCTGGAAAAGATTGCTGCTATGCTGCAAAAATGCATGCAATCGGGGGAGAGATGCTGCAATACTGTATGAGTGCAGTTCGGCAGGGTGGAGCTGCTGCTGCCACACACGTATGGCTGGGAGGGAGGGAGGATCTTGCAGTGAATCCTCAGGACAAAAAGTGGCAGGGGTGACTTGCAACCTTCCCTGCCAGTTTCCCCACTTTGCTTTTGGGAAATTGGAAGAAAGGGTCGCAAATGGCAATCAGGTTAGCAAAGGATGCTGCAACAATCACAAGAGTGGACCAATTTCCAAGTGCCGAGATCACAAATCACATGACCATGGGGATTCTTCAATGGTGGCAAGTTCGAAGACCAACCCTACAGTACCACTTATTCAATGCCATTGCAGCTTGTAAACTAGGTGATGTGGCTTAGCATTGTATGTGAGCTGAGAAAGTTATATTGTTTTCTACAAACCATTGCTCAGTAGGATAAACGAAACCATAGCATGGCACTAGGTTCACTGATTATATCATATTTGGCTAAAATTTTGCATAACACAGTAAACAATAGTTTACAAAAATTCATCCACAACATGCTACAGTAAAATCAAGCAAACATATTTGATCAAATATGTGAATACAACTTATTCTCCCCAATAAAGGCAATACCATCTTACACTTAAACATGTTGTTTTTGTGCCCCAAAATTAGAATTTGCCTTCTCTAACTATACTTTATGGGACATTTCCCTTCATTTCTTGTTGTCCCAGCTCCATCATTTCACTTTTATTAGATTTATCAAAATTTCATGTTGTGTTGTACTCTTAAATTTACTCTAAGAAGCCTGACCCTCCATGGACCCATGGACCACAGCATGCTAGGCCCCCTGTCTTCCACTGTCTCCCAGAATTTGGTAAAACCTATGCCCACCAGGTTGATGACAGTATCAAATCATCTCATCCTCTGCTGACTCCTTCACCTTTTACCTTCAACCTTTCCCAACATCAGGTCTTTCCCTTCCTTCTCACTTGGTGGCCAATGTATTTCAGCTTCAGCTTCATTATCTGTCTTTCCCAACAACAGTCAGGCTTGATTTCATTTAAGATTCAGATTTGATCTCCGTGCGATCCAAGGGACTCACAAGAATCTTCTCCAACACTAGAATTCGAAAGCATCAATTCTTCAGCACTCAACCTTCTTTATGGTCCAACCAGTGGTGGGTTTCAAATTTTTTAGAACCTACTCTGTGGGTGTGGCCTATTTTGTGGGCGTGGCTTGGCAGTCATGTGACAGGGTGGAAGTGACCACCTTTTAAAATGTGGTGAAACTCATTTAACAACGCTCTTGCTTAGCAACCAAAATTTTGGACTCAATTGTGATGATAAATTCTTTCTTTCTTTCTTTCTTTCTTTCTTTCTTTCTTTCTTTCTTTCTTTCTTTCTTTCTTTCTTTCCTGGGTCCTTTTTGGAGAAGGTGCGGGGTATAAATTTGAATAAAATAAAATAAAAAATAAATAAAATAAATATCTTGGAGGCCACTGCTCCTCTCTCCCTCTCTCTCCCCCTCCCTCTCCACATGGGTGTGTGTATATGTGTATACAGTACTAGCCCCTATACTATGAAGATAATTTATGAGTTCTGCATTTTTGAATCTGGGCACTGAACAGAGAGAATGTTGCTTATTGTCAATATTGCAAACCAGAAAGAGAAGGACTAATTTGAGTTCACAGCCAAAAATTTCCACAGAAGCTAATTCTGCTTCAATTATTTTATAGAGGGGATACATAAATGGGGCTGTTTTACAGATGCTACTTTTCAGTGGATGCATCCAGATTGTTAAACAGGCTACTCCACATTTTGTAACTTCTATACAGGTAGTCCTCAACTTAAGACCACAATTGAGCCCAAAATTTATGCTGCTAAGTGAGACATTTGTTATGTTTTGCACCATTTACGACTTTTCTTGCCACAGTTAAGTGAATCACTGCAGTTGTTAAATTAGTAACACAGTTGTTAAGTGAAGCTGGCTTCCCCATTGATTTTGCTTGTCAGGTCACAAAAGGTGATCACATGACCACAGGACACTGCAACCTCATATATATTTACAAATTACCAAGCATCCGAATGTAAATCGCATGATCAGTGGGATGCTGGGATGGTCATAAGTGTGAAAAACGGTCATAAGTCACTTTTTCCAGTGAACTGTTCTAAGTCGGGGAACAACCTGTACTATAAACTGAATGGTTTTTGATAACCAAAGGAAGATAACATGTCACCATCAGTTTGTTATTGTTGCTTGAATGTTGTTCATTTTATTAAACCAACTGTAAGATGTATGTTATAAATGTTGAGCCAGCTTTGATGATGGCTCTATAGCGGGTATTAATCACGGAGGACAATAGGTATATAGCAAATAAATAGACTTCCGGACATTTAATTTCCCCCCCCCCCTCCACACGCACACACAAGCGTCATCTTGCCTCCACGTGGTCCGACGCGCAAACGCGTTTCTCCTGCTCCCCTTTTTCCTGCAAAGATGTTCCTGCCTGCAGAGGGAGTTGTGGTATGAATTCGCAGTTTCGCAAGGAATGCGAACCCAGACCCTTTAAATAAAAGGATATGGATAAGGGGATAAGGCTACACGAAAAATCCAACTCTTTTTTTCTGTGAGGGAAATATATATATACATATATTTAAATTTAGCTTGAAGGCCTGAGGCAACCTGCAGATCCGAAGAATTGCGTGGAATATGCCGAAGCGGAAACGGAAGCCGCGATCTCTAATCTACCTGGTTCCTTTTGGGCCTGAGAGGAAAGGAGAGAAAGAGGCCGTGGGAGTCTGACGAGAAGCGGGTGAGTGTGCAGAGGCCGGACTCGACCTCGCTTAAAGAGAACGGCGTGAGAGGCGGAAATCTCCCCACGCCCCACTTAACCGAGGGCCTTCCCACTGCAGTAATCGTGTGAAGATGCTTCTTCTTAACTCTTTGCTTCCTTCTGCCAGCCGAGATGAAGAACAAATGCAGGGCCGGGTGTGGTGTGGGGAGAAGGGGGAGGATTCTGTTATGTTCTGTAAAAACGACGGTTTAACGTCAGAACTCTTGGTTTTGGAGGCTGAGATATAAGCCTAGTACCTTTGGCCTTACCTTTTATTTTTTGCTTCTTGATTCAGATCAATACCGGCCATACGCGGGTAGTGGACTGCGAACGATTATCCCTTCGGTTCCCAGTTGACAGTATAATGCTTTAAGTTATAGGTATGGTAAAGATTACTAATATAATGGAGCAAAACGCACCTTGGGTACCTTTAACTCGTTTTGAAAAGCTTTAAGAGTTACTCGCCGCCCTGGGTCCATTTGGAGAAGGGCGGGGTATAAATTTAATAAATAAATAAATAAAATAAACTTGCTTTTATCCAATGCCCCCAAGCCAAAGGAACCAGGATACACATAGAGGTTTCAACAGGTAGCATCTGTGAAGAATAAAAAACAATGAAGATGAAATGTAACTAGTATTGAAGACCATCAAATCTTATTTCTGCTACATACGTTTTATTTTTTTTAAGATATTCTAAACTATAAAGTGTATTAAAGTATATGGTGTAGATAGGGTTCACACATCACCTAAGCCAAAATGTAGTTGGCTTGGTTGTGGTTTAATATATTCCGTATGTCTAGATATTACAATATGTAAATATCACAGGTAGGTTTATTCACTAGCAGGTAGGTTTGGTGTATCAGGTGCACCCGGAGGCTGCAGTTGGTCCAGAATGCAGCCGCGCGAGCAATAATGGGTACCACAAGGTACACCCATGTAACACCGCTCTTGCGCGAGCTGCACTGGCTACCTGTAGTCTTTCGGGTGCGCTTCAAGGTGTTAGTCATCATCTTTAAAGCGCTCCATGGCTCGGGACCTAGCTATCTGCGGGATCGGATTCTGCCCCATACTTCCTCACGGCCGATTCGCTCCCACAGAGAGGGACTTCTCCGGGTGCCGTCCAGTAGACTTTGTCAGCGGGCGACGCCCAGGGGAAGGGCTCTCTCTGTGGCGGGCCCTGCCCTGTGGAACGACCTCCCCCCCGATATTAGAATTACCACGGACCTCCGTTCCTTCCGTCTGAAATTGAAGACGCACTTTTTCTGCTTGGCCGGCCTAGGGTAGCCTCTTATTACAGTATTATAGGGTTTAGGGTTTTAGTGATTGGTTTTGGGGAATTTTAGCGCAGGGTCTTAATGTTTAATCTGTTTTTAACTGTTTTGTATATATTTATTGTCTTAATTTCCCTGTGCACCGCTCCGAGTCCCCTTGGGGAGAGGGAGCGGTCTAGAAATTAAATATATATTATTATTATTATTATTATTATGTTAATGAAGTTTCAGGTTTATCCAAATTCATTATAATTTGTGAAATGTAAAAGGCCAGATTCTTGCCATGAGTAGCATATAAATACCAAAAAATGAGAGAAGAAAGTAAAAAAAACCAGTGAATAAACATTTTGTTCTTAAGATTAACTATGGAATTGGAGGAAAATACTATATACCCACATTATACTGTTTCTTTCAAATTAAACAGCATTATGCATGGAGCAGAAAAAGTAAAAATAAATTGAAAAAGAAACATGGCTAAAACTAGTTTAAATCAACCATCTCCTATCCTCCTGTGTCAGTATATACAACTTCATGCATAACTTTGTTTTTCAAGCTTATCACTTCCCTCTCTGAAAATCTTATCGAGTTCAATCACAATTGTCCTGGTCTTTCCTTTCCTCATGAGTTATTCACTCTGCTTCTTTTGTTTATATTGTGTATGTTATTTTTTTTCTAGAGGACCAAACCATCTTATACTCTTTCTACAGCCCTCCATCACTCATTGCATTCCTTATACTATGTCATCTTACTCTAGCACACAGACTTCTTAAGAATCCCACATTTCCATTGCCTTTAATTTCTACTAATATGTCCAAGTCTGACAAAACAAGTAAAAGCACAGTCATATACATAACCATGACATATATTACCTTTCATGTTTTTATATTTTGCTCAACTTAAAATTTCCCCATCTTTAGAAAACATACAAAGCACACAAATGCATTAGTATTTTTGCCATTTACATATAATTTACAGTTGTTCAGTCTATTTTCCTAGTTAAATACAACATTGTTTCACCTTTGATAGATTAACTAAACAATATGTAAATATCACAGGTAGGTTTATTCACTAGCAGGTAGGTTTGGTGTATCAGGTGCACCCGGAGGCTGCAGTTGGTCCAGAATGCAGCCGCGCGAGCAATAATGGGTACCACAAGGTACACCCATGTAACACCGCTCTTGCGCGAGCTGCACTGGCTACCTGTAGTCTTTCGGGTGCGCTTCAAGGTGTTAGTCATCATCTTTAATCCCACATTTCCATTGCCTTTAATTTCTACTAATATGTCCAAGTCTGACAAAACAAGTAAAAGCACAGTCATATACATAACCATGACATATATTACCTTTCATGTTTTTATATTTTGCTCAACTTAAAATTTCCCCATCTTTAGAAAACATACAAAGCACACAAATGCATTAGTATTTTTGCCATTTACATATAATTTACAGTTGTTCAGTCTATTTTCCTAGTTAAATACAACATTGTTTCACCTTTGATAGATTAACTAGACAATCCGTGACCCATTGGGTCATCCTTTTAGATGACAGTGACAGAACTTCTAATAGATTGCCTTCAAAAAGTCGGAATACATCCAGATATATATTTGCCATGAAAATAGCCCATGTTAACCTGTATAACACATGAAAAATCTTATGACACTTTATGGCCTGATAACATAGTTTTATGATAATTTTCATGTAATAAAAGATTTCACAAAATTTATCAAATCTCAATTCCATGGGTATCATGGGTTCCACATTTTGGATACTTTCTGTTAATTAGTCCATTTGAAATACCTTGGTTGAAAAATTGTTGCCCTATGCTGCATTGTTTTGCCAAGTTAAAGATAGAAGTGAGAGTTTTAGTAGAATACAGATTTTCACACATATTCTTTAAAGATCTTTTGCTGCAGTTTATTGATTTTCTTAATAAATAACCCATTTGTGCTTATATCCAATAGAGTTGGTGGAATTGGGCAAATTAAATAAATAATAAAACTTCTAATATCATAAGCATTATTATATCTATAAATATATTACACAAAGACAGTACAATCATTTTTTACTCTCTGTTAATGTTGAACAATTTGCTAACCATTTCTATCATATTCATCAACCAACATTCAAATATATTAATAAAAACTGAAAATTATTCCATAATTCAAATGCTTTTCTTTTATCATATACCTTTTTAAAAAGTTTGTGATATTGATAATTCCTGAAATTGCATTGAACCTGTCACCAAAAGCATTCTGACAACCTACCCAGGCACACTTGTCCAAGTATTACATTAGATTTCACATTCATTCTTGTTATGATTACATTCTTCCAATAATCAAGTATTAATACAGTCTTCACACAGTTACTAAAGAAGTTGCACACCTTCTCCATAAGCAAATGATATTATTTTCACCTTTCTTCAGTTACATCTGTACCATCACCATTATCTAAAATTCTAACAGCCTATTTTAATTCTGATTTTCATTAAAGAGTTTGCAGTTCATTTGCATTTCCACCTATCACAGTAATGTTATCAGCATATTATAGAGAATTGATGTTCCTTCCTCCAAATTTAATACCATATTCATGATCTTCCATTCTAGCTTCCCACTGTATGTATGTATGTATGTATGTATGTATGTATGTATGTATGTATATGTATATATAATTGTTTCCACAATACCCTGTTAGGGCCCCAATTAAGGGAGGAAGCATACTGCTTTTCCTTTTCTGCCTTTCGGCTCATCACCAGAGACCATCTACACAGAAAGCCATGAATTCCGTTGTGTAATTTTTTTATATGTGTGTTACGTTTTTGAGCTGATCAATAAGGGAGCCCCAAGGCATTCCCATGTAACATCGCTGCTGCGTGAGCTGCACTGGCTACCTGTGGCCTTTTGGGTGCGTTTCAAGGTGTTGATTACCATCTTCAAAGCGCTCCATGGCACGGGACCTAGTTATCTGCGGGATCGTGTCCTACCCCACACATCCCTTCGGCCGATACGCTCCCACAGAGAGGGACTTCTCCGGATGCCGTCCACTAGGCAGTGCCAGCGGGCGACGCCCAGGGGAAGGGCCTTCTCTGTGGTGGGCCCAACCCTCTCGAACGACCTACCCCCTGAACTCAGAACAATCACGGACCTCCGCTCCTTCCGCCAAAGCTTGAAAACGCACTTTTTTCATCTCACCAGCCTGGCCTAATCCTTACCATCAAATTTGACTGAAGACTAAACTGTTTTAAATTTGGATTTTAAGGGGAAATGACTTTTAGGATATTTAATGGTTTTAGGATTTTAGCACAGGGTTATCAGGATTTAATTTGCTTTTAGTATTTATTAATCGCTATGTTTTTACTTTTTTCTATTTTAATTTCCTGTGCACTGCCCTGAGTCCCTTTGGGGAGAGTGGAGTGGTTTATAAATTTAATAAAATAATAAAATAACAATAATAAGGGAGACTAGTCAGGGAGACTAGGATAGATCTATTTCGAGCTTTTTAGCTCTCATCAGCTAGCCATACCCTTACTGGGATTCGAAGGAAAAGCAGTATGCTTCCTCCCTTAATTGGGGCCCTAACAGGGTGTTGTGGAAACAATTATATATAACTATCCTCCTATCTCAGCTGACAAGAAGAGAAGCTGGCTGGCTTAATGGCAAGGCTCTCGCCTGGCATGTAATACAGCCCCGGTTCGAATCCCAGTAAGGGTATGGCTAGCTGATGAGAGCTAAAAAGCTCGGAATAGATCTATCCTAGTCTTCCTGACTTATTTATTGATCAGCTCAAAAACGTAACACACACACACACACACATATAGTTTGGAATTGTTTGGCTTTTCATTTATCCAGCATGCATTAGGTTAATGTTTCTTGTTCCTCAGCCTTTTCTAAAACCATATTAGATTTCCCTTTCCATGAAGCAGGTGTCTCCAACCTTTGCAACTTTAAGTCTGAAGGACTTCAGCTCCCAGAATTCTCCAGCCAGCAAAGCTAGCTGGAGAATTCTGGGAGCTGAAGTCCTTCAGACTTAAAGTTGCAAAGGTTGGAGACCCCTGCCATGAAGGATTCTAATCTATGTTGGGTTATTCTAAGCATTATTTTGCTAGCATGAAATTTAGGATACTCTGATAGTTAGCATAATCTGTTAAAACTTCTTTCTTTGATAGTGGTATATAATCTCTTCCAATAATCAATTGATTATTGTGTCATACTTCAGATTTTCTGGCATTGTTTGTTTAGAACCTTTGCATATTCTTCAAGTGCTTGCCATATTTCTGTAAATATTCAATTCTTATAGCTTTTTGACTAGGTAATAACCAATGTACTGATCTCACTTCATCTTTTAGTGCTAGATGTTTTATAAATAAATAAATAAATAAATCTTCTATATATAAATAAAAATGTAACAAGAGTTTGTTCAAAACCGCTAATCTCCGAAACTACTGCACCGATCGCTTCCAAATTTTCACACAACGTTCCTTTCAAGTACAGCACCAATGATATATATATATAGATTGTGTAGATGTCACACTTATGCCAGGTACACGCAATGGAAAGGTAAAAAATTGTAAAAAAGGTAGGTAGATGGATACAGAGAGAGCAGTGAACCACAGGTATTATGTCATCCTTTATGACATAAAATACTCAGAGAGAAATACGGCAGGGAGGTAGGGAGGGAGGTAGAGGGATAGAGAGGGAGAGGGAGAAATACAGTAGGTGGGTAGGTAGAGGAATAAAGAGTGGGAGAAATACAGGTAGGTAGGGAGAGGGATAGAGAGGGAGAGGGAGAAATACAGTAGGTAGGGAGGGAGAGGGAGAGAGGGAGAAATATAGTAGGTAGGTTGGGGTTATACGGTGGTTGTGTGTACGTGTTTGAGTATGCAGGTGTAGATCTACACACATTTTGGTTGGCCATTTAACAAGACTGGGCCACAGCAACACGTGGCCAGGAACGACTAGTAGGTAATATTTTCTGAGATGCTTCAGTTGCTGATATCTCTATTCTATCCAATTTCAGTAAGCACTTTTTTTGATCTTTAGTGAGTCAGTTACTATCTGATTGTGGGCATCCTTTAAAGCTGATTCTCTCTTAGTTGAAATTTTTTTGGAACATTGTCCATGTACATATCTTTATTCAGTGTTTTTACAGATGTCATTGTAATACTTCATCATGTCTATTCTAACATCTCTCTGAAATTATTTGTTAAGTTCCTTCCTGTTGTTATATTTCTTGGATTTAGTTTTCTGGCAGTTTTCCCTTTGCTTGGACATCCAGTTTGTTTTCTTTTCTTTCTTGATGTTTAACAGTCATTTTTTACATTTATCCTTAAGAACATATTTAATTGCTTATTACATTTCCTCTAGTTCCCTATCAGTGACATGAGGACTTAAAACTCCAAATGTTTTGCTTGAAAATGAACTATATTCAAGATTATGTCATGGAAACTGGTGGATTTCTTTCACTTTAGCTTGATTTGAAATTTGCATGTGAGCAATTCATGATGTGTGTCATAGTTCCCCTGGCCACATCATTATTTGTAACAAAGCTCTACAATCTCCTTGCACCAATAATATAATTAGATTTTTCTGTGCTCCATCTGTTGATTTCCATTTACATAGATATTATTTCTGTCATTAAAAGACTGTTAGCAGTGAAGGAATCATTGGATTGGTGAAAATTGATAAGTTGTTCTACTTCATTTTGGTTTCCTAGGTCAGGGGTCTGCAAAGTCGGCTCTTTTAAGCTATGCTGGCTGGGGAACTCTGGGAGTTGAAGTCCACCAGTCTTAAAAGAGCCAACTTTGCAGACTCCTGTCCTAGGTCATACAAACCAACATTATTTTCCTTTTAACTATTTCCAACAAGCAATATATATAATTTGCATGTTCTATCAATTTCAGATTGAACTTCACTCTAAAACTCATCAACTTCCTCTTGAACTTTTTCATTAGTAGCGTGCAAAATGATTACCATTTTAAAGGGTTGGATGTTAAGTCTAATAATATTTGGTTATTGATTCCATTGTAGCCGAGTACTGTCCTGGCTACTTTCTTACTAATTATAAAGATACTGTTGTATCTTTTTTGTGTTTTCCATGCCCTAAAGAGTAAACACTGATCTCCTTTCAGAATCCCTTAATTTCAGTTTCAACCCAAATACTAACATCATTTTTATTTTTAATTTCACTATGTTGAAGGCTTTTAGGTTAGCCTTTTTCAATTATTTTCAAATGCTTTTTGTTTCCATAACAATCACTGTACATTTTTAAAATTGTGCTCTATGTATATATCTTCCTTTTCTTTATGTGTGATGTAGCAATAGTCGTTAGATTTATATACCGCTTCACAGTGCTTTCCAGTCCTCTCTAGAAGTTATTCTCCTAAATGCATTTTTTTCACCTACATCAAGCACACTTCCTCATGCTTCCCATTAGTATAAACCCATGTTCTTAGAGATACACAATTCATTGTTTAAAAACAGTTGTTTTTATGTATCAATCATTTTGTCCTTTATTGCTTTCTTTTATTTAGAATTAATTCCCTTGTCATCCTTTTTTAGTATTTTATTGTGGATTTTTGTTGTCTAGTATTTTTCAAGGAGCATAGGATATTGTAGTACATGTCTGTGAACTCTGTATCACATAAGAATGTTTTCAAGGAACTGGATTTTTAATGGTGGCACCTGGTGGTACTCGGCTCAAAGTAGTAACTGTGAAAAAGATGTAGATGTCTTAGTGGAACTATGAACCAGCAGCGTGTTTCAGCTACCAAAAAAGACAATGCAGTTCTGGGCTGCTTTAACCAAGAGACAGCATTGAGATAATGAGAATTGATAATACCACTTCATAACACATTAGTGGGGCTATACTTGGAGTACTGCATCCAGTTTTGGTCATAATACAAAAAAGGTCCTGAGAAAGTATGCAGAGAAAAGTTACAAAGTCATTTGCTGTGAGATGGGCAGCAAATAAATTTAATAAATAAGTAACAAAGATGATAAGGAAAGCTAAATCATATGATGAGTGGTAGAAGGAGCTAGATATGTCTAGCCTATCAAAGAGAAGGATTGCAGGGACATAATAATTGCCTTCTAGTACTTGAGAGGCAGACACAAAGCAGCAGAGGGCAGAACAAGAAGTATTGGGTTGAAACTTGTTAAAAGAGATCCATTCCAAGGAGAAATTTCCTGACAATGAAGCCAATTAATCAATGGAATAGCTTGTTTCAAGGAATTGTGGGTACTCCATTACTGGAGTTTTTCAAAATAGTGCACAATTATTTGATCTGTATGATATAAAGTCTCCTGTCTTGAGTAGGGGGTTGAAGACCACTTCCAGCCCTATGATTCTATGTTCTAATGTTCCACTAGACAACCCATGACCCAGTGGGTCATTGTTCCAGAGGTACTTCTTTTATCTAAATAGAGAAACAATGACCAAGAGAATAAAAGAGGTATGACTTATGGATAATGATAGGTGTAAAATATAATTTAATTTGCCCCCTATTGTGCTATTTATATATTTCCATATTTCCATTTCTTCATATATACTAAAATGACTTCAAAATGATTAACAATATCTAATAGAATACTTCTGTGATTCAAATTGATCATTATCATAGTAGTAATGAAAAAACTGGACAAGATGGATTTGAACATCAGTAATATTGTCTCACCGTATTCATTTTTATAAGATGCTTCTAATTTTCTGAGAAATAAGTTTTTTGATGTATTTCTTTAGTAAATTAGTAAATTATTCATATGCTTCAGAGCTGAGAAACTACAAAGAGGTTTATCATTGTTTAAAATTATAATTCAGTAAAGGAGTGATTGTGTTTATGTATTCTCTTCAATTTATGTATTTTAACTGTATAAGTTATTAATAAACTGCACTGGACCAACCAGTAAAATAGGCTAAGATAGACTTTCTTTTACAACATGTTGTTATTGCTGTTTTTCAGATCTAATTTCCTCTGCTTGAAACTTTTATCTACCAAAATGTCAAGTAAGTTAAGCTGTATTTTTTCCTAGTTTAATCTATAGTATTCACATTTGAAATGATATATAATTTTTTATTCGATAGTTCAACATAGGTTATACAGTACCTGTGGGCAAACCTATATAAGAATAAGCTCCATTTAACAGGTGTTCAACATATCACAATACACTGTAATGTGGCATCTTTAGCTTTGTGTTAATATAGGTAGTCCTCAACTTACAACCATTCATTTAGTGACTGTTCAAGGTTATAACAGCACTGAAAAAAGTGACTTATGGTTATTTTTCACACAACCATTGAAGCTCCTATAGTCATATGATAAAAATTCAAACATTGGGAACAAGCATATATTTATCATGGTAGCAATTTCCCAAGGTCACATGATCATCTTCTGACAAGCCACGTCAGTGAGGAAGCCAGAGTCCCTTAACAACGGTAATGATTTACTTAACAATTGTGGCAAGAAAGATTATAAAATGAGGCAAAACTTACTTAACAACTATTATTTAACAATGGAAATTTGGGGCTCAATTTTGGTTGAAAGTCGGAGACTACCTGTATATTGTGTGACTTCAAGTGTTATATTTTGGGATTGTTTTTATTTATCAAACTTGTAGGCCCCCCATTTTGCCAAAGGCAATTAGTACCATATTTTTTAGCATATAAGAAGCACCTTTTTTCCTCTAAAAAGAGGCTGAAAATCTGGGTGCATCTTATATATCGAATACAGTATTTTTTGCTTCCTGAAACCCCACCCCTTTACCAAAATGGCCACGCGTATACCCTTATGGAGGCTTCCAGAGAGCTCCTGGGGACTGGGGAGGGCAAAACTGAGCAAAAACCAGGTGTTTTTTTGCCCCCCCCCCCCCCCCCCCCAGCAGTACTCTATAAGCCTCCATAAGGCTATGCATGGAATTTTTTTGACCAAAAAACGGCCCATTTTCACGATAAATGTTCCGTTTTTTTGCTCATTTTTGAACCCCCCCCCCCCCCCAGGAGCACACTGCAAGCCTCCCCAAGGCTATTCATGCCTTTTATTTGAAAAAAAAACGGGCCCATTTTCACGAAAAACGGGCCATTTGGGGGAGGTTTGCAAAGTGCAAAAGGGTTTTTTTTCCCTTTTGGAAAGCTGTTTAGTTAGTGATTAATGAGATTACGTTGGTCAAGCGCTATGCCTGCAGAAACAAAGATTTTTCCAAAGGTGGTCAATGATTACCTTTTCCAGCACATGGGTAAATACACCTGGAAACATCTACCTACCTACTCACTCTCTTTCTGCCTATCTATCTACTGTATTTTTCGCTCTCTCTCTTTATTTCTGTCTCTCTATCCCTCTACCTACCTACCAATCTGCACTCTCTCTCTTCCTACCTATTTACTGTATTTCTCTCCCCCTATATATACCTACCTACCTACCTACTCTTTCTCTCTCCCTACCTATATACTGTATTGCTGTTCTCTCTATCTCTCTTTCTCTCTCTCTATCCATCTACCTACCTACCTATCTACACTCTCTCCCTCCTCCCTACCTACTGTATTTCTCTCTCTTTCTCTCCCTCTCTATCCTTCTATCTACCTACCTACTTTTTTAAAAAAATTGCCTTTTCAAAACCTGTGTGCATCTTATACTCCGAAAAATACGGTATGGGAAATTAATTTTTATGGACTACTCAGCAAACCAAGTTTCAATAAGCCATTGTTTAAGGCTACAAGTAGTCCTAAATTTTCAACAATTCATTTAGTGACTATTCAAAGTTACAACTGAACTGGGGGGGAAATGAGTTATGACCATTTTTCATACTTACGATCATTGGAACATTCCAATGGTCATGTGATCAAAATGTGAATGCTTGGCAGCTGGTTCATATTTATAATGGTTACAGTGTGGCAGGATCATGCCACCTTTTGCAGTCAATAGGGAAGCAAGATTCACTTAACAACTGTGCCAATAAAAGTCATGAAATGGGGAAAAATTCACTTAACAAACGACTCACTTAGCAACATAAATTTTGGATTAAATGATGGTCATTAGTCAAGGGCTACCTGAATTCGAGCCTATTATTTCTAAATAAGATCAATGTATGTAGTTCAGTTTTAGATGTCAAATACACAGCTAGCTCTCTGATTCTCCACATGCATAAGGATCGTCATAATGCTGATGGCATATTTAGTAATTTTAAGTACAAAAAATGAGCTGATGTAATAACTAAATAATAGCAATAAATAACTTGTGAAGTCAAATGTAATGTTATTTCAGTCATTGATTTTCATTTGATCTATTGTATGCATATCAAGGTCTGTATTCAAACCAGTATAATGGGTTGACCAGACATCAAAATAGATTTCACACTTAGTCATCTCTAAACATTGTTATATCCATGCCATCCTTTTTCTGAAATCCCTGTATTGTGTTAGGATCCCTTTATGTGGACCTTGATGCTGACCACCATTTAAGTAATCCTAGATTTAACAACTCTTTTTTTGCAGTCTTCCTTCAAGTTTGAAAGTGCTATGAGTGCTTTTGTGAAATATTTTGCAAAAAAAAGTTTAAGCATTACTGTTGTGGGCAGACACTTCTACAAAATTCTTTGCACATTAAATTGTTACTACCTGTTAAATGAAGAATAAGGACAGAGACTTAGAACTTTTCTGCCTCAGAGGCACACAGGGCAAAGGAAAATAAATCATACCTTGTGTAAAGACTAAACATGTCCCAATTACATGACAAAAGATGCAAGCAGGATAAGTCTATTTTGATTTGCTGTACAAAACTTAATTTGACGTTCCTGTGTTATAGTCCTCTACATAGTCTTTTCCCCACTTCTTTTTAAAACAGAACGGCCATCTTATGCTCCACCACCCACCCCAGCCCCCACAACCGTAAGTATGGAAGTATTTTCCTTATTTTGCAAACTCTGATTCCTGATTTCACTTTTGCCCCACAGAGGCAATACAGGTGAGATGTTTTATGGATCCTATCACCCAGTAAGATTAAACTTTTCCTGAAATCAATACCAAGATGTTTTTGGAATCCTGTCAATTTGCCTTTTAAAAAAATAAAGATTTGACATTTCCATCTGTACAGAATTCAAGTCTCCATCTTAGGACATAATTCCATTTGATCTGGTCTTTAAAGTTTAATTTTAGAAATATTTCTATTTTTAGTCTTTACAGAGGTTATACTTTTGATTAAAATGCATTCAATGTTGATATATCTGTAAAAAATCTTAAATATACATTATATTGTAAATAGCTGTGGCTATACATCATTGGAAACCAAAAAACAGATATTGCCTTTATAATGTGCTAAATGAAAGCATGTGTATTGCTAATAATGGGATAGTTTTTTTCTTATATTTTATTTTTATCTTGCATTAATTTCTAAAGTCTGAGAAGTAGATTTGTGAAGAAAAATTTATTTTATAACCATTAGTTAAAAGCAGAAAACACTACAAAATGGTATATAAAGTTTTCAGTCTTTAATTGAAATGTTTTGTTCTAAACAAATAATATAAGATAAATTTCTTGAGTAAAAATGTTCAAATTTGTGATTCACACACTGAGGAAAAGATGATAAAACAACTTAAAAAATGAAAATCTACAATTAAATCTGGGTTTAAGAAATTTCTTGTTTGTAAGCTATCTTTGGGATGAGTGGAATGGAGGAATTGTGAGATACATTTAAATGATGTTTGCAGATTTGATTTTCACCAGTTTCTAAACCAGTCTTCTTGAGTAATGATATATGCATTTTGTCACCTGATTCTTTTTCTGCATTGTTTTAGAATAGTTAAAAAAAACCTCACTAGAACAGAAGCATATCTTTGATACCAGATATTAGGACAAGAATCTTATGCAGTGTATTTTTCCTGCTGTTGTGTTAAAATTATAATTCAAGTACAAGTAGTCTTCAACTTACAACAGTTCACTTAGTGTCTGTTTGAAGTTACAACGGCACTAAAAAGTGATCTTTGACCATTTTTCATCCTTACCAGTATTGCAACATCCTCATGGTCACATGATCAAATTCAGATTCTTGGCAACTGACTCATTTATGATGGTGTCCCAGGGTCATGTGATCCCATTTGTGACCTTCCAACAAGCAAAATGAAAGGGCAAGCCAGATTTACTTAACCGTGTTACTAATTAGTAACTGCAAGTGATTCACTTAACAACTTTGGCAAGAAAGGTTGTAAAATAGAGCAACATTTGCTTAACAAATGCCTCATTTAGCAACATAAATTTTGGGCTCAATTGTTGTTATGAGCTGAGGACTACCTGTATCATGTTACTAATCAGTGGTGGGTTCCGGATCTAGTAGCAACCGATACGGTGCAACAGAGCCGGGCATCCACCACATAAACTTGTGCAACGCGTGCGCATGCGTACTTACCATCTGTGACACTCCAACTGCTCAGCGGAGTGTCATGCAGGTGCCATACTCTCCGTGCGCATGCACGGAAGCCCCGAACAGTTAAAATACCGGTAAGGAGGGCAGGTGGGTCCTCCGGAGCAGCGTACCAGAAAGGTACCTGGTGCTCCCAGCAGGCACCAGTACACCCATACTGGGGTGTACTGGTTGTAACCCACCACTGTTACTAATGCTCCAGCTTCAGAAAATTTAGCATCTTGCTAATGATTTATTGTTCAAAATTTCCTATTGCTTGCATGATTTCTATTCTTTGGATCAAGAATAGTGAACCAGTAGATAGTATTATTGAACAGTTGAAATATTCTAATGCTGAGGTTTCTAATCCTGTAACATTGACAGACTTTAGGAGATATCTCAGAAAAAGATCTCTGTGATCTTCCTCTTTCAATCACTTTCTGCTTGAGTTTTTGTGAAGCACTCAGACTGATCTCTTTGATGAACTTGAATTGTACAGGCAAGTTCATGTGAAAGAGAGTGATCTTGGTTTTATTTATTTTTAATAAGACAATCTACAGGTCCCATGTGATTTATTTGTCTATAGAGATAAATTACTATAGAATTATAGAATATAATTCTTTATAGGCTAAGTGTGATTAGACACACAAGGAATTTGTCTCTGGTATATAAACTCACAGTGTACATATAAACAGAAAGTAATTGGTCATAAATCACAATAAACAACAATTAATAGATCATAAGAAACCAATAGGGGAGGTATTATTTAAGAAGTATTAAAATGTATATTTTATTGCTGCCCCTATTGAATAGTTTAACAAACTAATCTCATAATATTTTTCTCTGGATATACATACTATTGGCTTGCTATCTATTTGAGCTCTTACATCTACTGTTATAAAAGTAGTGACTAAAAAGAAGGGGTTTTTTCTTTACAGAGTCTTTCCCAGATAAGCTTAACTAAATATTGTAGAGATTTTTTACCAGCAAATAAATAAAATTAATTCTCCTTTGCCTTTTGCCTTATTTTGTTGCTCAATTGAAATATGTTTTCTGTGCTATGGGGTTTTAATTTGATTTCCACCCCAAATATAAAGAGACAATTGGAGGAGGAGGAGGAGGAGGAGCTAAGATGGCGGAGAGGCAACAACTACTGTAAATAGCTTCTCCGGAAAAATATTTCTTTATCACTATATTTTTATTTCTTATCACTTTAAAATTGTGTTAAATTCCACCTTCCGCTGCCTTTTGGAAGCCTCAGTACTTAGAAAGAGTTGAGAAAACTCCAGGACATTCCTAACCATCATGGGGAAAAGTAAGAAGAAACATCCTACACATTCTGTTACACAAGCTGCGTCCAAGCGCAAAAAACAGCAGAAAGCTAAAAAGAAAAGGAAGCCAACTCGTGTAAGTATTCTTACTCCCTCAAACCCTCCATTGGATATGATATTTTAGAATGGGATTTACAAGCAGAGTTCAAAAGTCAACAGCTTAAAAATCTCTCCTCCTCAATGGAAGAGAACTCTCGCCCCTTTGAACACAGGCTGCAATCTGCTCTGCAGCTGTACAGTTATTACAGGATGAGGATGTGAATATTAACCTGATAAACTTAAAGAATGAAAGTGTAACTAACTTTCTAACCCGACAAAACAATGCTTTCAGTCTTTGATGTGTTGTCCACAGTTAAAATCAAAGTGAACTCCTTAAAGAGATTTTTGTAAAACAACCCTCTAAAGTGCAGATTTTCTAACCCAAGTGTTCCAAAAAACAGCCAGGGGGGGGGGGGAACATGGGCAACCCTACCTCAAGGAAAGGAGAAAGAAACAATCAGAGAGCTGATTACTCCTGTGGGAAAGAGAAAGAAGCAAGTCTCCGATGGGCATGTAACTAAATTGTAATTTAGTTTGTAATACCATCCACAGCCTAAACAAGTCACCTTACAAATATTAAATAATAGAATAAAAAGTTCACTGGGGAACAAAGATAGCAATTATCTTTAATCCAGTTACATCCTACAAAACGTAACTGATTAATTTACAGCAGGCTGAGAGGTTTCCATCTAGCAAAAGCTGAGAGCAAGTTTTACTTACTTTTATGCAGATCACAATTCCCAATATGTTGTTTAAAATGAGGTCCTTTCTTCATACTTTTTCAGTCTTTCTAAAATATGTGCTGTGTTTAGATGAACTTGGTCCACTCTTGAGCGAATCTGGCTGGGGGAGTGTTGCCAGTTTAAAGAATAAATGTGATCGCTGGACTTCAAATAATCTCAAGGACACTTTTACTCTCTCCCCTCTCCTCCCCAAAGAGATTATTGCCTATGCAAAAACTGTTGTACCTACAGCAATACAGTGCATAGATTATGTTCTAGGGAAATACATATATATAATTAACTCATATTCAGAACAAATTGATATTATTGAAGACTGGATAACTTGAGAGAACCTCTAGTGGCAACATATAAAATAGCCAGACCTCTAATTGATTCTGTTTGTTCAACAAATTATCTTTATTTGTGATATAAATCATTATCCCTCTCAGCAGTTCCTAGCATTGGTTGAGGAAGACATCATGCTAGTGTGAACATCCATATTTCAACCACTCTAAATACTAAGGTTATGTTAATAAATCTGTCTTACAACCTTACACAAATAACTATTCTCAACTTTACTGGAGAGAAACTGCTTCTCATTAACTTCTATATATTTCCAAACATCCTTTCGCCACGTGTTTTTGAAAGTTTCCCACTTTTTTGGGGAAAGTGAAAAATTACAATAGAGGTATTCAATTACACTTTTCCACTGCCCATATCACCATTTCAGGAGATTTCAATGCCAGACTAGACCCAAATTGACGATCATTCCCCAAAATTCCACTTAATTTGCAGACCACCACCCCTCCAGGCTAATTAGAGAATCCAAAAACTACAATGACGACTTAAGGGGTTTTCAGATATTGTAGACATTTTATAAGCTGTACCTGCAAATTTTGAATAGCACTATTATTGATTACTGGCAGAGTGCTTGCATTGGCAGTAACAAGGCCCTTCTTGCTTGAATATACTCCTACATCAAGAAATGTACCTTCCTCAGTTCTCTTATTTCATATTGACAGTTATCCTGAGAATGAACATTATCTTTTCTGAAGCTCTTTGTTGGACTTTTTCTGAATAATTATCCCATTCTGTCTAAAGATATCCCCAAAGGACAAATATGAACAAAAATACAGCTTGAGTGGTTAGCTAGAAAGTGGGAGATTGTGAATTCAAACCCTGCCTTACCCATGAAAGCCAGCTGGATGACCTTTAGCCAATCACACACTGTCAGCCCAACTGATCTCACAGGGTTGTTGTGGAGAAAACAGGAGGAGAAAATTGTTTAATGTGTTCTTGCTGCCTTGAGGTACTTGTAAAAATAATAATAATACCAGGATACAAATAAATAAACAGATCAGACAAGGAAATCCAAATGTTCTCTCTCAATGAGGTACTTCAATTCCACTTCAACTACATACAACTATTCTAGATGACAAGTCCACTGATTAGATTTTGCCATCTTATATACAGCTACCGTAGTTCAACTTCTTCAGCCAATTCTCTCTACACATCCACCTGCACTAACAGGCACCAGAACTCCTTTATGCAACCTTTATTTGATAGTGATTCCCATGCAGCCAGAAAGCAATGAATTTCCTGTTTAAGGAATATAAAAAGCATCCTCTCTCCTAATCAACTCAGGATCTGTCCCTTTTAAAGAGAAAATTTAAACAGGCAAAGAAGAAGCAGGCCTTGATACAGTATTGCAACCAACTACTATCCAGTACTTATTCTAAGAATTCAGTTCTATTCTATTCTTGGTCTTCAATCTGCTTCCACTGATTTATGAAGTATCATCTTTTATTCTTGCATCACTTTGGGGAAATCATTTCAAGTTGCTGCACACGCAGAAAAAACAGACTCACTCAAAGAGGAAACTAAAAATACTTCCTTGAGCCACTGGACAATCTTCTCCAACCACCTAGATATCCCAGCCATAGAATCATCTGAAAATTCAAAAGCGTCTTATCCTTAACTAGATTCAGTGCTCTCCATACAGACATTACTGAAAGAAGATATGACAAAATCATCTTCAAACAGAGACTGTTCCGGTGCAGTGAAATAATTAAATCAATGGAACTTGTTAATCTTTATTGCCCTCTCTATGCAAGTGTTTACCAGGAATTATTTCCACTCTACTAAATATTCTGACTTTTATTTGTTTATCAAAAAGATGTTATTGAATCACTCTGATTTATTTCATTGACTACAGCCAAGTACTGTTCTATAGTCTGCACAGTACACTGTAGTATTAATTCTAATGCTTTTAAGATATTTTAAAATAACAATATTTATATTTTTATGCTAATTAATTGTGATTCTTGTGTTTTATTTGCAGGTGTATTGCTGAATAAAGATTTCACTTGACTTTGTTACAACTATAAAAAAATACACATGTCCTCAAAAGCTTGTTTAAAAGTAGAATATAGATATATTAAATACAAAACGTTGAAGAAATAAACTGAATTCTGTTAATATAAATAGCATGAAAAATATTTTGTGCTTAACCACTTTATATTTTATGACATTTTCTAAATATGAAAAAGCCCTTTGAGCATTTTATCCCTTTGGATATGTGGATGTGTGCTGCAAGGAAACTTGCACAGGAGTTCTCAGATGCTACATTATACATATGAAATATATGGATCAAAGATTTAAGTTTCTTGATTTTCAAATGTATTGAAAGCATTTTTCATTTGGCTTAGTTGAAGATCTCCTAGGAGTTGAATAAATATGGATCTAAGATTAGAGTAATAATTGTTAATGTGTAGTATACTAAATATAGAATTTTCTACTCAGGCAGAGAGAATAGCAGTCATTAGAGCAGTTGTTGAAACTTTATGTGACCTAACACATTATTTGACTTACAAAGTAATTTGGTATTCTTTGTTCCTACTCCTGATATATTTCCTCCTATTTAATTGGGAGGAAAACCTTTTGTTCAAACCTATGGGCTGCAAATCCAGCCAGTAAAAGGAAATTGTTGACACGAGAAATCATGTGATTCCAGGGTTGTTAATATCATAAAAACAGTTAGCTAATCATGCATTCATCTTTCCTGCAATGTTGTGCTTACAAAAAAAATCCAGTATTTGTACCGCATTGTATGTTTTAATGTCTATAAATTATTTTCAATTTTTAACAAACATTGAATGTTATAATATGATATAGCAATATTTAATTATAGGCATATTTTATATGGGGGTTGTTTTTAATATAGATATTCTTAGTTCTGTTGAATTTTCTAAAAGGTAGCATGTTACACAGAAATGAATTGTATTTTAATATCATGGCTAACGACTTTTTAAAAATTTTTGTATTTTAAACCCACATCCCACCATGAACTCCATCTGATATGTACTCCAGAGCTAGCCTTTTATTGCTGCGAGAGTCCCCGCTCTCGCAGGTTTGGCCCTCTGAACTATCGAGGGCCCATCTTGAGGAAGGATTCATTAATCCGGAGAGACGGGCGAAGCGCGGCCTTAGGGGTTTTTTAATTAGGAATTTTTTGTCTATTTTAGGGGGCACTAGGGAGGGGGGTGGGCATAGACAGATTGAGACAAAAGAATCACGTGAAAGAAAGGGCCGGACCAGTAGCCGACGGGAGGAGACGGAAGGTACCGATTTGAGGGGGGAACCACGAGTCGTGCCATTAGAGGGCATTCCAATCCAGAGGGTCGTGGGGAGGGGCAGGGCCGAGGGGAGACCATCCTCCCGGTTGTTGGCACGCAGCCGTTGGTTACGAACGGTCGAGTGCCACAACCCCCGCAGGCTAGGTGGTCAGGGAATACAGAGCCTGGGCCTGCGGCTGATGTTTTGCAATGCCAGGTCCGTGGTCAACAAAGCCCCCCTCGTTCATGACCTTGTGTCAGAGGGGGAGCCGGACCTGGTAGGAATTGCGGAAACCTGGTTGGGCCACGGGGGAGGACTTCCCGTCGTTGAAATGTGCCCACCAGGCTACCGCGCTTTTCATCAGCCCCGGGTCCAAGGTAGGGGTGGTGGGGTAGCGGTCATTATCAAGGAAGGTCTTGAGCCAAGAGAGACCATTGTGCCACAGACTACCGGTTGCGAGTCCCTCTGCGTGAAGTGGGGCCTAGGGAGGCAGTTGGGCTTGCTGGTTATATACCTGGCTCCGAGCTATGTAGCAGCAGCCCTGCCCGAGCTCCTGGAGGTGATCGCTACGGTGGCAGTGGAGACCCCCAGACCTATAGTCATGGGGGACTTTAATCTGCCATCGTTGGGCGAATCATCCGAGGTAGCTCGGGAGTTCATGGCTTCCATGACGGCCATGGACCTGACCCAACTAATTCAAGGCCCCACCCACGAGGGTGGACACACACTGGACCTCATTTTTGTCTCAGGCCAATGGAAGAGTGATCTGGGTATAGGGGACATAGTCATCACACCCTTGTCATGGTCAGACCACTCACTTCTCCGGCTCGACTTTCCGACCGCTACTCCCCTCCGCGAGGAGGCGGCGCCAGAACTACCTATCTGGTTCCGCCCCAGGCGCCTGATGGACCCGGATGGGTTCCAGATGGCGCTTGGGCCACTTCCTGTACCCCTGACCCGCGCCCCGATGGAGGACCTTGTGGCCGCATGGAATATTGCGACCACGGGAGCCTTGGATCGGGTCGCGCCCTTGCGGCCTCTCTTGCGGCGCCGAGCCGCCCCGGCTCCTTGGTTTACCGAGGAGCTGAGGGCGATGAAACGCCGCAAGAGATGCCTAGAGGGAAGATGGAGGGCTACTCGCTCTGAATCTGACCCGACACAGGTAAGAGCCCATTTATGGACTTACATTGTGGCGCTGAGAGTGGCCAAACGCCATCATTGCGCTACTCTCATAGCATCCGCAGAAAACCGCCCTGCCGCCCTGTTTAGGGTGACCCGTTCCCTCCTGCAACAGAGGGTGCGGAAAGCCCCGCTACAGGGTAGAGCAGAGGAATTTGTGACTTTTCTGCAGGACAAAACCGCTCAGATACAGAACGAGTTAGCCCCCATTCATGGCCCAGTGGGATGCCACGAGGCTGATCTTGTTTGGGAGGAATTTGACTCCGTTGCTTCCGAGGATATGGACAGGTTACGTGGGCGACTGCGAGCCACCACATGTTTATTGGACCCGTGTCCCTCCTGGCTTGTACTGGCATCCTGGGAGGTGACACGAGGCTGGCTCCAAGAGGTCGTCAACGCTTCTTTAAGTGAGGGTTCCTTGCCTGCTTCCCTAAAAGAGGCTATGGTGAGGCCCCTCCTTAAGAAGCCCTCTTTGGACCCAGCTCTTTTAACCAACTATCGTCCCGTCTCCAACCTTCCCTTTTTGGCGAAGGTTGTTGAGAGTGTGGTGGCACAACAGTTTCCCCGTCACCTGGAGGAAGTTGATTATCTAGACCCGCGCCAGTCCGGCTTTCGGCCCGGGCATAGCACCGAGACGGCATTGGTCGCATTGGTGGATGATCTCTGGAGGGCCAGAGATGGGGGTTGTTCCTCCATCCTGGTCCTATTAGACCTCTCAGCGGCTTTCGATACCATCGACCATGGTATCCTATTGCATCGGCTGGGGGGGTTGGGGGTGGGAGGCACCGTTTTACGGTGGTTCTCTTCCTACCTCTCTGGCCGATCGCAATTTGTGTTGGCAGGAGAGCAGAGGTTGACCCCGAGACCCCTCACATGTGGGGTCCCTGAGGGGTCGGTCCTCTCGCCTCTCCTGTTTAATGCATACATGAAGCCGCTGGGTGAGATCATCTGTGGTTTTGGGGTAGAGTACCATCTCTACGCTGATGATACTCAGCTGTATATATCTACCCCAAACCACCCCAACGATGCTGTAGCGGTGATGTGCCAGTGCCTGGAAGCCGTGCGGATCTGGATGGGAAGTAACAGACTCAGGCTCAACCCGACCAAGACCGAGTGGCTGTGGTTTCTGGCTGCCCGATTCAACCAGCTCTCTCCAACGCTGGCCATAGGGGGCGAACATCTTGCCCCTGTGGATGGGGCACGCAATTTGGGTGTCCTCCTGGATACCCGGCTGTATATGGAAGAGCAAGTGACAGCCGTGGCCAGGAGGGCGTTTTACCAGGTTCGCCTGGTTCGCCAATTGCGCCCCCTATTGGATCGGGACGCCCTTCGCACAGTCACTCATGCCCTCGTGACATCCCGACTGGACTATTGTAACTCTCTCAACATGGGGCTCCCCTTGAGGTGCACCCGGAGGCTTCAGTTAGTTCAGAATGCAGCCGCGCGAGCAATTATGGGAATCACTAGGTTCACCCACATTACACCGCTCTTGCGCAAGCTGCACTGGCTGCCTGTCGTCTTCCGGGTGCGCTTCAATGTGTTAGTTATCATCTTTAAAGCGCTCCATGGCTCGGGACCTAGCTATCTGCGGGATCGGATCCTGCCTCACACATCCTCACGGCCGATTCGCTCCCACAGAGAGGGACTTCTCCGGGTGCCGTCCACTAGACTTTGTTAGCGGGCGACGCCCAGGGGAAGGGCTCTCTCTGTGGCGGGCCCGGCCCTCTGGAACGACCTTCCCCCGATATTAGAACGACCACGGACCTCCGCTCCTTCCGCCTGAAATTGAAGACTCATCTTTTCCGCCTGGCCGGCCTAGGGTAGTCTCTCTCTCTATGGGTTTTCAAATGTATATTTATATTTAGTGGGGATTTTTAGTTAAGGGATTTTAGCACAGGAATTAGTTTAATCTGTTTTAAATTTGTATGTATTTTGTATATTTATTGCTTTTATTCTCCCTGTGCACCGCCCCGAGTCCCTGTGGGGAGAGGGAGCGGTCAATAAATTTAACATTATTATTATTATTATCTGATCTGAACATAATACTGAACTTTATGTCAGATCTCTGTGTGCTTCTCCCCATTCCCTAGCCTCATCTTTGAAGAAAAACAGAAGTTTTTACTTTGAGGTTAAGTAACCAAACAACTTTTGGTTAGTCCTAACTGTGCTTATGAACAAGTTAGCTTTCAATTGTCTTTCTTTTTTTAAAGAAACAGTTTATTTAGATTCAAATATAGTAATAAATAGTTAGTTATTGAAAGCAAAAAGGTGCTTATTGCTGAGGTTCATTTTCATAATAGATTTGTATTCTAAACCAGAATCTCCTCCTTGATTTTTGTCCTCTAGTTTCCCCCCAATATACATTAAGTTTCAAATAACATTTAGCTCAGTAATGTGTCAACAAATTAAGTGACCCTGAGAAAAAGCTTTAGTGTCAACAATTCCTTTTATAAATATTTTTCTCTTTGATCCAGTGAATCTTTATTCTTCCCTCCTTTTTTTGCTCACCCATCAGCATCATATTTGTATCAACTGCTTGCTCTTTAATTAACAGTTTGTTATCCACATAGCATTTACCATAGCATATTTACCCTTATTTGCAAATTTATAGCTTCTTTCATAGTTTTTACATATGTGGTTTAAGGCAAATCAGGATAGCAAATATAAGAATAAAGATCTGCAGCAGAATGGGAAATAATATGAAATGAAACTAAATATTTAGATATGGAAACAACTCTTAACCACAGCTGCAGATTCTGGAAAATTTAGTATTATGCTGACCACTGCAAATATAAAATATAACTCTTACAAAATAAAAGGAACAGATAAAATACTCATGTCACAACTTTCAGTAATTACTTTTTTGATAAATTTAAAAATTGGTCCTTTTGACCTTAGAAATAATTTGTTGTTCATAATTATGAAATATAACATGAACACAACAGGAAAGGCCTGACTATATCTGAAACAACAAATTTAAGTTTAAATAAACATAAATAATAGGGTGGTGACAGATGTGTTTTGTCACATTAGCAAAAAAATTGTTAAATTATTAAATTAATTATATTTTTGGAAGTGTTCACATAGCTGTTTTGAAAATTGTTTCTGGTTTTCTGTGCATGCTATACAAATACAACATACTCATTGGCTTCATTAACAAAACAAAGTATCAACCATCTGTAATCAGGAAAATAAGTTTGATTATTCCATTTAACATATAATTAAATGAAACTATTGATTCCTTGGACATCATTGTCAAATGTTCTCAAAATAAGCCACCACATGTACCAAAATCAGCATTCCAATAACACACCCATAGAAAGCAGAACTCCGAGGCAAGTAGATTCCTCAAAGAACAATTTTATTGGATATATCATATTGGCACAACTGGTGAAAGTTGACTCTGAAAGTTCCTGTGATTTTCTCCTAATTAAATAATGATTTCCCCCTTTCCCCAAGTCATCAGTCCAATAGAGGTACTAGCTAGTTGCTTGGTTATTTCGCTCCTCAACCAGCCACCTGTTGGAATGATCTTGGTTCCCACTGGAAAACCTTTTGCTTTGACTGAAAAATCTCACTTAACTATTTCCCTCCCCCTTCCATCTAATGGCAACCCTGAAGCCTTAAAGATGGCCCCAGCCATGTGTGTGTGTTTGTGTATAGATAGAGGGATGGATGGATAGAGAGATAGATAGATACAGATAGATACAGACAGACAAATATGTATTTTCTGCTTTAGTCAAATATCAATTGGGAAGAGGTTTTCATTAAGTATATATTAAATATTCCAGTTCCTTGTTGAAATATCCTTAATGCAACAGAAAGTGTGTGACATAGTGGTTAAGGTGCTTTTTTGAAATGGCCACTAGATTTTGTTTTTCCTTGAAGATGTTTCCCTTCTCATTCAAGAATCTTAAGTTCCAAAGAACAGAACTGAAGCAGCTTTAGAAGTTGCCTCTTTTGGTGGGAAAACACTTTTGGGACACGTCACTTGTTGATTGGATCAATCCCGATCTCTCAGCCCAACCTGCCTCACAGAGGAGACCCCTGTTGTGGGGTCAAATGGGAGGAGGAGAATGGAATGTAAATTAATGAGACATAATTCCTGTATGTGTATAGGCTATTGAATAGAGCGAATGAAGGGCATATTTGAAGGAGGAACTCAACAGTATCAAAACAATGCATAACTGGGCAATCAAGCCCCATTTTAACATGGGTTATATGTAAAAAAAGAGGTAAGGCTTTGTTCATGCCAATCTTTTTGATACTGTTTGCCCCCTTGAGAGTACCTCTGATTTTATCTTTTTTTTGTCCATTAAATAATTCTGTCATTTTATTTTATTTTATTGCCTTTCCAAAAAAATTTCAGGACACTGACATTAAGTTACCTATTTGAACATAATATATCAATAACTGTTGATCAGTATTTGCAGTAATAAATTGTATGCAGTTGCTTTCTCTTAGGAATATACTTACAAAATTATGCAAATAAGAAATATCTATGTACAAGCAGACCTCATAGGATTCTAACATACATTCCTACAAGTCATACCAAAGTACATCATCCTGAGTTCTGGATTGATCCTTTTAACTCACCTTGGGCAATACTAATTTTTACACAGTTTAAAAGGTTGTAGGCATTAAAATTTATAATGCTGAGTGTCCCATTAAAAATCTTAGTTTTTACATATTCATCACTTCACAAGTCCAGGTTCCTTACTTAGGGGAGCTGTCCCCTATGTTTAATACAATATAACTGATTTTATTATATATTTTAAGGCTACAGGTTAACTAATAAATTTTGCCAACAATCATGAAGATATTTTTTTTTTTAATGTACAACTGAAGTTTGCACTCCAGGGGTGTTCTACAAAATATGGCTACAATGATCCTGTGGGATGGGTGGCAGGTGGAAGAAGAAGAATAAGGTTTTGAAGTCATCTTTGCCTATCTTCTCTTGTAATGGCATAAAGGATTGCAGTTTAAGAATCTTTAATTTTGCTTTTCAAAATAAATGGGATCGTTATTACAGTAAGTAATAGAGAGAAAGTTTCTCTCATTTAAATTCTAAAAGTTTAGGATATTAAGAGACAATGCAATGTAGTCATGGATTTTTGAAACAGTAGAAATTATAGACATACATTTAGTTGTTAATACAACCGAAACAATCCCTACTGTCATGAGCCTGACATGTATATCAGTTTGGGCACAAATTTTTCTAAGAACGACCCACAAGACTTTAAATTTCAAATTGATATTAATTTCCCATTGACAAAACAAGAACTCTGATTACGTAATTATTTTTTGGTATAATCATGACATTCTACTTAAGCAAAAGGTTAGAGGTTCACAGGAAGGAACCATTTTTAGTGATCAGCGTACTTTTTCTGAACATAGTCTTCGAAAATCGCTCATTGGACAGTTTTCTAACCTTGAGACCAGTATCAAATATTGTTCCACATTGGTTCTCAGATGCAAGAGAAACTAAAATATTTACTAGCCTATCTGCAGTGTAACATTTGTGGCACAGTATACTGCCTTAGAGATTTCATATACTAATTAGTGTGTCTGTTGGAGTCATTGTCTAATTAATTATTCTGTGTCATATATCTTCTTTTTTGAGATGTTTAAGATGAGAATTCCTTTTATCACACCCTTAACTCTTAGAGGGAGCAAACCCTATTCATGGACAGAATTATTTTCTAACTGCTGTGGAAGAGAAACTCTCCTGCTACCTTCCTGTACAGTAAATGTTAAGATCATATTATTTGTAATTGTATGTAAATGTGTTGAACAAACTAGCTTCCTCTAAAATTGGTTATACATTGTTTAACTTTTAATTGCTAGAGATAAAACAGTGTGTTCATGTTGGAAGCTTTGAAGTTAGAATCTGTAGTAACAAGTTATTAAAGAAAAAAAATTCCTGTTTTCTTGGCAGGTTTCATGAAAATTTACTGTCTCTGAAGAGGGATCTAGCTGCTGCAACACCTCATTTTGCTTGTTTAAATTTCTGGTTGTTTTTGCATGCTGTACTGCAAACCATTTTCATTTTTCTGTGTTCTCCTCGTTGGGACTCATTTCTCATTCGTGTTTTTGTCTCATTTGTTTCCATCAGCAAATGCCAAGCACACCGGGGTTTGTGGGATACAATCCATACAGCCATCTGGCGTACAACAACTACAGGCTGGGAGGGAACCCGGGCACCAACAGCCGGGCCACGGTAGGAGAATCAACTATTACATCATCCGGCAAACAGCAGGAAGTGACCAGAAACGGCTTTAGAATTAGGTCTTCTAAGTCAGTCGAAATGGGCATCGAGTCAGTTCACTTGCCAGCAGGAACACAAACAACTTTTTTTAAACTGTTTTCATTGACCAGCTACCATTGATAAGAATTTATCCCTCTGATCATGAAAGCAGCTTTTGCGCCAACTAGTGTGTAATTAAATTTGGAAGTAGGGTGAGTGGGTAACATGATGTAAAGACCTGTGTAAATCTTTAGATGAAGTAGAGAAAGAAGGAGCTGTGTATATCAGTATATAAGGAAAGCCACACACAAAGATTAATGAAAGAAAAAATCTTGAACCAAAGAGAAGTGTTTTCTTTCAATAGTTAGAGGATGGATTTTTGAAACTTGAAAATTGCAAAATTTTGTTTGAGATTAAGTTTGCTGGAGTTGATGTCTTCCCTCTCCAAATAGTGTGGAAGTTGACAGTGTTCTACAATGGTCTTTGCCCTTTTGGCATGAAAAATGAGTTGGATTTTTCCTATTATTAGTTTAGTCAAATAATGATATATTACTCTGCAATATGTCTTACTGATAGTGTGTTCTCAATTGAAAGTTTTCTCATAAGAAACCCTGTTCAGAAGACACCGTAGTGTGTTCTATTCTGCCAGGTATTCTCTGAGCTGATTTAGTGTTCAACCAATAGGTAAAGCACACTACTGCCTATCCTTAGTTATTGCTTCAGTTTGTGATGTAGTGGCTAGATTAATTGTATGGTACTTCCTCCTGTAATTAATGTTCAGAAGGGTAGAGATTAGTGTTTGCAAAAAAAAAAGTATTGTCACATTTCATCAACTAATGAATTTATTATTGAATAAACCCTTTTTTCTTTTTGCAGCAAAAACATTACAAACTTTTACAAAAATAAACAGTATAAAAATGCATAACAAAAACAAAGCAATAATTTAAATACTAATGACATTTAATAAATGACATTTAAAAAAAAAGAAATAGAAGGGAAAACAAAATGAAATTGTAAACATCTATGGATCAAGGTCCACTGTCAGATACATATAGATTGTTAATAAAATGTGCTGTGATTTATGGTAGGAACAAAGGTATTAATCTTTAAGATGCTTCAGAACTCTATGGAATTGCCTAATAATGCCATAGACAGCAAACACAGGCTAGAATCCTGTAAACACCTGCATTCATGCAATTTGTATATATCTCCTCATAAGAACTGTATTCATTTGGATTTAACTAAAAACTAGTAAGTATATCACTATGTTAGGCACTTAGAGAAAAGAGTATACAGTTTTCATTAGCATCTGTTGTAGTGTAACTTAGACATAATTTGACTGTCCATTGGAAAAAGTACAAGTTTATCTACAAGTAAATAAAGGATCACTATTGATGCCATTTTATATAATGATGCCTCATTACCTGAGGATAAACTTTAGCTCTGATTCATATATTTTTATCTGTAAAGGATAATACTTTCAAACTGTTCCTGTCCAAAAATAATGGATTATGATAATCCATTAATGGATAATCCATTAATTTTTCAAAATAAAAAACTCGGGCTTAAATTCTATTATTTCTAATATTTGACCAGCAAAAAAGCATTTATATTGCAAAGAAATAACAGATTCAGAAGTTGCACATAATAATCATGAGTATACGCCCTTCATATATTAACTATAATCTCATATGTTCTTATCTGGTTCATTACTTTAAAATATGAATGAATTTTGATTTTTAAAAATTCTGATCCCAAATTATTTTTATATCAGATTCATATTAGAGGTTTTTGTTTCTTTCATAAGTTTTCATTGTATATACATATAGTAAACATTCTGAGAATTTTCTACAATGTGTGTTTCAATTTGGGTTTATGCTTTATAAATTCCAATTGCTACTTAAGTATTAAGTTTATTTTCTTAAATGTTTTCAGGTCCATCTTTATATATTTGTGTGTGTAACTGTACATTTGCTAATGCTTACATCACATAAACATGTTTGTGTTTCATTAGATAGGATCTATGCACCACTGCTTAGTTCATGGCATTTCATAAATATAACATGGAGAAAAGCTTATCCTTTTATTTTAAAAATGAGTTTCTCAAATGTTGTATAAATATTATTTATTTATGTATTATCACAATGGAGCCATAAGATGAGTAGATAATTCAAAATCTAAGATCTATGTAGTGATTTTTGTCTGCATGTTTAAATCTTGATTTTAACCTCTATAGTCTCCTCCCAAAATAGCTACATGTATTTTGAAGTATGGATATATGCTACCTCATTAATTTCGATGTGGAAGGTCACATTGAGTCTAAAAATGCAGACATGTATCTGTTTCCTTTGTTAAAGTGAATAAGTATTCTTAACTGATTATATTGTTACTGATAAGGATCTCATTCTATGGTGATTATATTCTCCAGAGTAGAGGTATTCCACTACTATTGAAAAATTTGGAAAAGTGATCCCCAGTCGCCTAGAAATCCATTCACAATTCCCACATATATACAGACAGTGCCATGCCTGCAAATGCATTAGTTTGCATATTAACTATCTTATGATGTTTAATAAGTTCCTTGAGAATAAAAGTTAATGGGTCCTTCTCTTAGTAAAGAGTTGATTCAAATGAAGGATGAGCGTGTCTTTGAAAAAGATGAATTGTGTATACATGAAAGTGTATTTTGAACCCAGAATATTTTTGTAGAAAAAAAAGGGCACTACGTGTTACTTACTAAGACATTTGTATTTCTTTTAGATATTCTTTTTCCTTACTAAATGCAAGGGAAAAGCTTGGTGTTTCTACAGATCTTTTAGGAAAACAAAGTTGCACCAGGAATTCACTCTGTAAACTTTCCACTTGGATAATGCAATTTGAACTAATAAGATATTCAAGGGAGCAAGTTTGGAGAAATATGTTGTTCTGATAAATATTTTAAGAATCTCTCCAGTAATGGAATAAGGATAGTTGATATTCCATAATGGAATAAAGATAATTGAGATGATCTCGGGTGAGAGTGTAGTATGGGTAATTCTCAATTTACAGCCATAATTGGGACCAGGACTATCACTAAGCAATGCCATCATTAAGTGAACTTCATAACCTTTCTTGCTATGACGTCCTTTGTTGATTTTGCTTTTTGGAAGCCCCCTAGGAGGGTTTCAGATGGCAATTATGAGATCTCAGCATGCTAAATCACCTTAAATACACAGCAGTTATCAAGCACCCGAATTTTGATCACATGATTGTGGGGATGCTGTGATGGTCGTAAGTGTGAGAATTGGTTGTAAGTCACTTTTTTCAGTGCCATTGTAACTGCAAACATTAGTTAAATGAATGACCATAAGTCAAGGAATCCTTGTATTCAGAAATACCAAGAATCATTCATCTGGCATAGAGGGTAAAATATTATTTATGCCTGGAAAGCAAGATAATATATTCAGAAGAAGCTCATGGAAACTCCTTCCAAATCCAATGGGTTATAAACTTAGGGGAAGTAAAACACAGACTTTTAAGATTCTGTTATTATAGCTATCTCAATAAAGGACAGCTGTAGTTTTCCTGTGAAGTTGATCTGATATGGTCTACCTAATGGGACTGAGATCAGTTTTGCAAATCTGATTCCTCTTTACTTCCCCTCCACCCTTCTCATGTCCAAGTAAACCAGAGAGCATTTACTTGATTGATTTCCTAATATTATCATGTTTCCCATGATGTAAAATATTTCAATCTTCTAGATCAGGGGTCCCCAACCTTTTTTGCACCAGGGACCGGTTTCATTTTAAAGAAAACTCTGCGGACTGGCTGAGTGGCTCAGCAGTCATGTGACTGGGTGGGCGTGGCCAATTTGGAAAATGTGAAACTCACTTAACAATGGTTTTGGTTAGCAACCAAACTTTGGGCTCAATTGTGGTCATAAGTTCTCTCTCTCTCTCTCTCTCTCTTTCTCTGTCTCTTTCTTTCCTTCCCTCTTTCTTTCTCTCTCTCTATTTCTTTCTTTCTTTCTTTCTTTCCCTCTTTCTCTTTCTTTCTCTCTCATTTTTTCTTTCTTTCCCTCTTTCTCTCTCTCTTTATTTATTTCTCTTTCACTCTTTCTCTTTCTTTCTTTCCCTCTTTCTCTCTCCCTCTCTTTCTTTCTCTCTCTTTTTCTTTGTCTCTTTTTCTTTCTTTCCCTCTTTCTCTCTTTCTTTTTTCTCTTTCTTTCCTTTGTCTCTGTCTGTCTTTCTTTCTCTCTCTCTCTCTCTTACTTTCTCTCTCTCTCCCACTTTCTTTTTCTTTCTTTCTCTTTCTCTCTTTTTCTTTCTGTCTCTGTCTCCTTCGTCCGCCCATCTCTGTTACTCTGTGTGTGTGTGTGTCTGTCTGTCTCGCATTCAGGCACTTAATCACTCATTCTGTGTCTCTATCTTTCTCTCCCTCCCTCTGTGTGTGTGTGTGTGTGTGTGTGTCACTCTCTCTGATTCCCTCCCACCCTGTCTCTCTCTGTGTCTATGCCTCTCTCTGTCGGTCTGTCGTCGTCGTCCCCCCACCGCGGAATCTCCTCAGCCCGGCTCGACTCGCTCACTCACCTTAGCCTGCCCCGCCCGGGCGACTGCCGCTGTGCTTGGTCGCTCGTGCACTCGGTCAGGCTCCTTCCAGGAGCTGAGAAGGCTCCGTGGGGTGGGGGGTGGGGGGGAGGAACCTCCGCAGCCCCTGGAAGAAGACGAGTGGGTGACATGCCGGTTGGGGAAGCTCTGGGGGGGCAGGGAGGAAAGGAATCCGCGGCCGGTAGGGAGGGCTGCTGCGGCAGCGCCCAGGAGTCCCACCGTCGACAAGGGTGGAGGAAGAGGCGCACTCCAACCGCGCGAACAGCCCTGCCTGCGCTCTCCCGCGTGATCTTCAAAAAAGGGGGAAAAAACAGATCCAGGAAACTATAGACCCATCAGCCTGACCTCAATACCAGGAAAGATTCTGGAAAAGATAATTAAACAACAAATAAGTGAACACCTAGAAGCAAACAAAGTAATAGCCAAAAGCCAACATGGGTTTGTCAAAAACAGATCATGCCAGACGAATCTAATTGCATTCTTTGACAAAGTGACAAAATCAGTGGACCAGAGGAATGCTGTTGATATAATTTACCTGGACTTCAGTAAGGCATTTGATAAAGTAGACCATAACCTATTATTAGATAAAGTAGAAAATTGTGGGTTAGACAGCACCACCACCAAATGGATTCGCAACTGGCTGACCAACCGCACTCAACGTGTAGTCCTCAATGGAACTGCATCTACATGGAAGGAAGTATGCAGTGGAGTCCCCCAAGGCTCTGTTTTAGGCCCAGTACTCTTTAACATCTTCATCAACGATTTGGATGAGGGGATAAATGGGGAACTCATCAAATTTGCAGACGACACCAAGCTGGCAGGAATAGCCAACACTCCAGAAGATAGGCTTAAGATACAGAAGGATCTAGACAAACTTGAACATTGGGCACTATCTAATAAAATGAAATTCAATTGTGAAAAAAGTAAGGTCCTACATATAGGCAAGAAAAACCAAATGCACAAGTACAGTATAGGTGGTACCTTGCTCAATAGTAGCAACTGTGAGAGGGGTCTTGGAATCCTAGTGGACAACCATTTAAATATGAGCCAGCAGTGTGCAGCAGCTGCCAAAAAAGCCAACACAGTTCTAGGCTGCATAAACAGAGGGATAGAATCTAGATCACGTGAAGTGTTAATGCCATTGTATGGTGCCTTGGTAAGGCCACACTTGGAATACTGCATACAGTTTTGGTCGCCACGATGTAGAAAAGACGAGGAGACTCTGGAAAGAGTGCAGAGAAGAGCAACCAAGATGATTAGGGGACTGGAGACTAAGACATATGAAGAACGGCTGCAGGAGCTGGGTATGTCTAGCTTGATGAAGAGAAGGACCAGGGGAGACATGATAGTAGTGTTCCGATATCTCAGAGGGTGCCACAAAGAAGAGGGAATCAAACTATTCTCCAAGGCACCTGGGGGCAGGACAAGAAGCAACGGGTGGAAACTAATCAAGGAGAGAAGCAACTTAGAACTAAGGAGAAATTTCCTGACAGTAAGAACAATTAACCTCTGGAACAGCTTGCCTCCAGAAGTTGTGAATGCCCCAACCCTGGAAGTCTTTAAAAAGATGTTAGATAGCCATTTGTCTGAAATGGTATAAGGTTCCTGCCCACGCAGGGGGTTGGACTAGAAGACCTACAAGGTCCCTTCCAACTCTGCTATTGTATTGTATTGTATTACTTCAGTCATTTTTACTATCGTTAATCTATCTCTTCTCTTTAACTTCATTCTTGACCTTTTACTGTGCTACCTTAACTATTGCATAAAGTACTTTTAATATTCTAACGTAAGAATGGCAATTAGATGGCCTCAAAATGTTGCTGGGCCACAGTAATTTCAATATTGAAAACTGCTTGAGTTGTAGTTCAGCAATATAGGGAGGCTATAGATTTCCCACTTTTTCTTTTCTTTTCCTGTATTTGCTGGGAAATCCATATCATATTATCCAGAAGTGGTTCCAGGTATTTTCAGAAGTTGGAATAGAAGGGACAAAAATTGGACTTTTTTATATCGATTGCAGCTGTTCACCAAGATAATAATGATTATCTGAAAACCTCCTGCCAGAAAATATACTTACATTTTCTAGAGGGTTACAGGATGTCTATATCTATCAGGACACAAAGCTACAACAATTTGGAATTGATTGGACATTAGAATTGGTTAATATTGCTGGGCACATGGCATGCAGAGACATTGAAATAATACAGACTAAAGTTGCTATTCGACCTGGAGTTAAAAATGCAGGTATGAATATAACCTCAGGTATTTAGTATAGATAGTGTAACAACTGCTCTCATTAGGATAAGAAGTGGACATTTGAGTTACGGAAAGTTTTTGGGCTGTTGAAAATTGCTGTTTTAATACAAAATCGTTGTCAATTCATAGGTTTATTGAAAGTACAAAGAGAAATATTACAGCATTTTTTACTTTGCATATATTAAAATATACTTGTTCCCATGAGAGTTAACAAGTGTCAACCTGGACCTCTATTATCTATACATTCTATTAGTAAATGCCTCTTTTGCGGTTCTTAAATATTTGAAATAATATAACCAGTATGTTTTATTTGGTTGTTCCTTAGGCATCATCGGGTATTACAATCCCCAAACCCCCAAAGCCTCCAGATAAGCCCCTCATGCCCTATATGAGGTACAGCAGGAAGGTGGGTACAAAATGCTTGGTCCTGATTAAAGGTCTGCCTCAGTTAATCTATTTCATTATTATTCTAAAATGTGTTTGAATTCAAAAAGCAAACCTGTTACTATAGCTTTACTTATGGGGTTTTTTTTTCCTTAAGGAAAAATTAAGAAGTCATTGGTTTCTCCTTTCACAGTGAAGGCAATAGCAACCTACCCAAAATGGAGGGGGGGGGGGGTGGAAATAAGTTTCACCACAGAATGAAACATGGCGACCATACTGTCGGGGAGAAATGAAGACCTTTTTAAATTGATTATTTAAAAAATGCTTCAAGTGTACTACCACTTCCTCTGCTAACAAAGATGCATCGGGTGCCTTATTGACAGAATTTTCTATATTAAATTATCCACTTTCTGTGGCAAAGCAGGATTGGAGCAATCTCATAACTGTGCTTTGCAATAGTGACAGTAGGGTCTACTTTGCTCTTTTAAAAAAGTTCTTGTTTTGAAATTCTTTTTTATTTTAGGGAGAGGGAATAAGGGTGTACTGTCACGCTACTTCTTTTTCCTTTTCTTGTTTTTAATTTTCTGGCTTGCTTTCTAATAAAAGAGCTTAGGTCTTACAGATGGGATTTGATCCAGTCCAGTGTCAAGGAGGGAATAAATCCAAAGGAGGACCTGCTTTTCTGCCTCTGGTTCTTAAAAAAAAAGTTCCATCCATTACCTCTCTTAATACAAAAGAGAAGAATAATGTGGAGGATTTAAGGGAAAGGATGCTGTGACAAGGATGCTGTGCAGCTGCCAATAAAACCAGGCAGTGGATGATAACCTCTGTTTTCCCACCTCAAAGAAATAATCAAACAGTGGACTTTGCCCAAAATAACTGTCCTGTGTAGCCTTGCTTTGAAAGAACCATAATCGGCGTAGTGATATTAACAAAAGATGTGTTTATTTTGTAAGTAGTTAGCTGGAACTTTACTACAGATGTTTTTATTAAGGTCTGGGACCAAGTGAAGGCATCCAACCCTGACTTGAAGTTATGGGAAATTGGGAAGATCATTGGAGGGATGTGGCGTGACCTCACTGATGAAGAGAAGCAAGAATACTTAAATGAATATGAAGCAGAAAAGGTACACAGAAGAAATCTCCTTCTCACTCCCAAATGATACTGGAAGTCTGTCTTTCTCTTTCATACAAATAAAGCTAAAGTAAAATTAAATTAAAAAGACTGGTTCTGGAGGAGGTCACTTACAGGCTCATGTATAGGAGAATTATTGAAGAAAGAAAACCTGAATCAACTTTTGCTGTGCAAGGCCAGATCTACTAAACAAGGAGAGTGTGGTAGAATCACGATTCTTTGGATGAGTTGAAAAGAGCCCAGCTTGAGTCAAGGTTGCCTACTCTCCCTCTCTGCCCCCAACTGAACATCTAAGCATAAAGGCACCTGGAAATAAAGGACAGTTAATGAGACTCTCCTCTTCCAGTTTCTCCCAACATCATATTCCCCTATACTTCCCTTTGCTGTTCATTAAATATAGACACATTCCAAAATGTTTAAAATGTAACCCTACCCTGCTTATGGCCGTGAGACCCTTGCAGAAGAGAGCAATTGAGTTTCAATTAATCAGCCCTGAGGAATCTGTTTCTTGCTTCGTGTGAAGTTGTCCTTGTGTACTGTGATGATTTCTTAATTATTTGAAATTCCTACAGTTAAGGGAGATGGGATTTGTTGTATTTTTTTAAAATTGTATCTATCAACCTGTAGATAGAGTACAACGAATCAATGAAGGCCTATCATAATTCACCTGCTTACCTTGCCTATATCAATGCCAAAAGCCGTGCTGAAGCTGCACTGGAGGAGGAAAGCCGGCAAAGGCAATCCCGAATGGAGAAAGGTGAACCTTATATGAGCATCCAGCCTGCTGAGGATCCAGATGGTAAGCAAGAGCAGAAGAAATAGTGTTACTGGCCACAAAGAATGACACAATGCTTGAGATGTAGCTTCTTTTTACTTGACAATAGGAATTTTTCAGGATTCAGAAATCAGTCTTCTGTTATCTTCTTAAAACAACTTGCTAGGGAACTCTTTGTGGTTTGGAAAAAAAATCTATAAATATTACAATTCTTAGTTTGGGATCTGCACATAAATAGGATGAAGCTGCATAAAACAAAGTAATGGTATTAAATTTCTATCAAGTATTTTTAGCAATCTATAGCAGATTTATTTTTATCCCATCTTTATTATTGCTGTATTATAACTCAAGGCAGCAAATATTCTTAAAACTGTAGGACCAGAACTCACAGTGTTTTCTAGCCTGGTACCTTAACCATTAGACTAAATAGTTCTTACATGAACTAATATATTTCTGTCATCAAAATTCAAGATGTCCTCATGTACGAATATTTGCACCCAGGTAGATTTAATTAATGTACTGCTTAGAAAAATATGTATTCTAAGCATTTTGGTTTTTTCAGATTTTTGCAGACTGGACAGTTTTGACAAATAAACTAGGTTTTTCACTTCCATATTGTATTTAGGGAAAGAGCTGTAATTTGGAAGGCTTGCTGGTCAACTGTGAGAACTCCGCGGGTGGTTTAGGCAAGCGATACTGTATCAGTTTCAACCTTCATCCCAATCTTTTCACTGGCAGCTACAAAGGAAGTTGCCTATTGAACAGAGATCTGTAAAATTGTCCCAGGGGGTTGTACAAGAGAATAAACTATGTCTTCACTTATTTAAAGGCCTTGAGTATTTTTAATAGGAATTTGAGAATAGAATTGAAATACTGTATATCACAAAATTTACCAGATGAGATCAAGAAGTCAGAATATTCAAAGAAGTAGGGAGAAAATAATTGAAATGCTAAGTATGTTTTTAATTAAATTTTTCAGTCCTCTAGATTCTTTGCCCAAGCCAGTTAAGGTCAATGAATTGTTAGAAACTTTAATTATTTTTTATTTCTGTGTTTCAGATTGGGATGAAGGTTGAAACTGATACAGTATAGCTTGCCTAAACCACCCACTGAGTTCTCACAGTTGACCAGCAGCCTTCCAAATTACAGTCCTTTCCCTAAATACAATATGGAAGTTCTTCATTTACATTTTAAGATATATTTGAAATAAGATATCCAGATTTATCCTGGATCAGTCATCTATGAATATCCTGAGTAGAATTACTTTTTAAAGTTTACTTTGGATAGACCCAGTAGCTTCTGCTTATAGATGTCATTTTTAGTAGCTTTTCTCATTTTTATGCCTCACAAAAGGAAGTTTACTTATTTCTTTCAGAATTCTTTGTTTTAAAAAAACAATACCTGTTTGAAAGGGGAACTCTTCATCTGAAAATATATGAATCTCTAACCCCAACTTTCATTTTCTATTAGACAAAGATAAGATCATTTTCTTTTTTTTAATGCAATGCAGTCTCATTTTGGAATACGTTCAAGGCTGAAGATAAAAATCAGGGAGACAGAATTTACTTTTATGCTGAATCATATAACAATGGTATATTCCTTTCTGAAGTAGCAGTTTGCATCATGGGAGATTCAGAAAAATAAGCAACTATATACATAGCTTATGAGTGATATTATAAACAGTCATTCAGTAGTACAGTGATCATACATTCCCCAGCCATTCATTGATTCCGTCTTGCGCTGTGCACTAACCAGAAGTTCAAAGGCTGCACATCTCTGCCCCAAGTATTTATTATGTGGCTCCCAGAAGCTGCTAGTTTTCAAAAGTTATTATGGTTGGTTAGGCAATCAGCAAGATGTTTAACTAGGATTTAGCATTTTTATCCACCTATCAAATACTTCATAAGAACCTGGGTAGGCAAATACTGGTTTTTTTACTAAAGATATCATTGCAGATAAATATTTGTCTGTCAAAGTAAAGCTGCCATTTGCAATTGATTGGTGATGATTTTGTCAATGTCGAGATGTTCATGTTTTAGCTGTTTTGGGTTTGCACCCAAGGTGCCTATTATGTTGGTATTATCTTTGCTTTCTTTTATCAAAGTCATTCCATTTCTGTTTTCAGGTATTTCGTATTTTGCAGTTTTCTCCAGTTCTTTCTCTTCTCTTCTGCTGTACTGCAACATCCACTATACAGATTTTTTTGTCTTTATTAACAATTTTAAGTTTCAGATGTTATGTAGCAGATGTTTGTCTGTTTTATTATCTTGAATTCTAAAGCCCCAGTGTCTTCACTTAAAAAAAATATTTTGTGATTACTTCTTGCTTTTAGGCAAATGATATTTTTGCAAATATTACAATACATCATTGTGGCTATTTTGTCATGCAGTTTCTAATTAATTTATCTGATTTTGTTGCAGCAGCTAACTAGGCGGTCCAGTATTTCTCTTGCTTCTTTGCAAATGTGGCATTTGTTTTTTGTTTCTCTCTTCTTAACTCTGGCTTTGTATGCATGTTATCTTAAGGCACAATCTTGCATAGCCAGAATTAGCCCCCTTTTTCTCTTTCCTCTGTTAGTCATTACCAGCTCTTGTTATCTTTGCCTGCTTTTTTTTTTTAATGAGAAAAAAGTTTTATTGGTTTTGCAAAATTTTAAAAATAGGGAAAAGTTATAAGGTATTAAAGAGATATTTTGAGGACATCTATGTCGGAGGTGTCGGCCCCCTCCGAGGCTTCATACAAAAAAAAAAAAAGATAATACAATACATTTTTCATTTCCCTACACAGTGGTAAGAGATACAGATATATCATTTTATATTCATGCAATCAATCATTGTTTCTATAAACATCCAGATAAAGGTTACACTATATAGAAAAAAGTCATTTGTGAGATCTAAGTCTTTTAGCAATTGTATCTTCCTCTCCCTGACCTCCAGTGGGCGGAGCTGTGGCCCCTCCCGTTCCCCCATTTTCATCCTCCAGGATTGGGGAATGTTTTTTAAGAAAGGCTTCCGCCTCTGCAATTGTTTTAATTCTTACTCTCCCCCCCCCCTCCCAGAACACTAACATTCCCTCGGGCATCAACCACTTGAACCACACCCCCTTTTTATATAATATTTTTGATAAGAAGGAATATTTCCTTCTTATTTCTCTAATCTTTTTCTGTTTCAAGATAGCAATCTCATTCTGTTGATATATCAAGGGACCGTCTCTCTGTGCTCTCAGGATCCCATCCCTTGTTGACCTTCTTACAAATTTAATATGTATCTCTTTGGGTACTTCCTTTATTCTGGCATATGCTGAGTTAATTCTACAGATCAAATCGATGTCCCCCCAAATATCTTCTTTGCTCTTTTTGGTATAATCTGCTAACATCGTACTCATTAAATCTTTTAAATTATCAGAGCTTAATTCAGGAACATTTTGAAACCTTAAAAAGTAAGACATCCTTTCAAAATCCATCCTAGACATATGACCAGCTAAATCCACAATTTCTCTTTGAGAATTTTTTATCTCTCCCTTCATCTCAGCCGTCCCCCCCTCCAGTCCATCAATTCTTTGTTTATTTTCCATTAGTGCTTTCTGTGTCTCCAAAAGTTCCAATTTTGAGCTAACATTGTCTTTCAGGATTTCTTTTATTTCTTTCATGATGTTTTGAAGAGTTTCCTCTATTGCTGATAACTGTAGCTTCCACCTCTGTTTCTTTGGATAACATTGAAGTAATCTTAGGTTGATGTGGCTGCTATTTTGAAGCCATAATGAAAGTGTTAAGTTCTTGTCACTAATATGGCGTCTGTTGGAGAGGTAGTCCGTGAGGTGAGGAGAGAGTAAAAGTCAATATCCAAATTCAAAGTTCAATTTACTTACAATCCAGAGAGAGAACAATTTTTAAAAACAATCAAATAAAGGAAAAAAAAGGCACCTCTGGGAAGGGTCCTAATAATCAGTTACATTAATCCACTGGTAAAAAATTCAGTCCTGAAGACGAGGGAGTGTCAGCAAATTTCAAAGAGAAGTATTTCTTGCTGAGAACAAAGGAACGCCATCTTCCTCGCCCCTCTGGAAGCTGCGGAGAGCTAGTGAAAGTCCATATCAATTGTTGCAAGACAGAGATACAAAGTATCCTTAAAAATCTTCAAGTGAAAGACTTTCATTTGTAGTTTAAAAATCGGATGTTAATTTCTCCACCTCCCCAAGCCTGGGGAACATTTCAAAACACCGCTTTTTTTTCCTTTCCGAGGAGGGGTTTTACAAACTCCCTCCTCCTCCTTCTTTTAAAATGAAACTTGAAAGCATTAATTTAGAATCACTCACAATCCACTCTGTAGCCATGAGCCTCAGTGTTGCCTTCAGTCCCGGCTTTTCAGCCCGTCTTTAATTGCAGCAGCTGTTCCGGCTCTCCATAGGCGAAGGGGACGAAAGAGGAACTCCCCCCCCCCCCCGCGCGACTCGTTCTCCGGCACCTAGGACGAAGCGGGAGCCACCCCCCTGACCGCCGCCGGAGCAACCAAGCGGCGGACGAGTCAAAGACCCGACCGTCGCCTCCGGCTAACCGGAAGGAAGTCTTCGCCTGCTTTGTTTTAATGTACTGGCCATGTTACACTTTGCTTACCATGTCCCTTTTCTATTGTCAGTTGGACTCTCTTCTAGTACTCTAGAAAGCCTTCATAGTATAGTAGCTTCAGTACATCTTCTTCATTGCCCTTCAGATATTCTTTAAATACCCTTTTTTCCAACTATCTGGTGTACTTAAAACATTCCATACCTACCTATTTCCCTTGGTAAGTAGAGTCTGTCAACATTGCTGTATGAAGAAGGACATGATTCATTGCAAAAAAAATTCTAGCCTTTTTTAGTTTTTAGTTCCACTTGAATCCAGTTCACTATTCCAGCTGTGTATTTAAATGAGTGGAATTGTCTTAGTGTCAATTGCCTTGATAGTATTTCTTCCACTGAATTTGGATTTAAGATCTTCATTCTTTGAATATATTCAGCACTGGCCTTTATTTTACTTTTGTTATGCTTGTCAGCCTGAAGGATGCCCAGATATTTGTAGTGATCATTTTCATCCAGACTTTACATATTATTTCGGTAGGGCAGGTTGATTCCTTCAGTTTTTTGTAGTTTTCCCCGTTGGTAAAGAATGGCACTTTTGGCCAGTCCAAACTCCACTGGAATATCCTAGCTGAATAGTTGGACTTGATTGAGCAACAATTCCCTTTCAGATGTGTTTTTCCATAAAGCTTCAGATTGTAAAGTAGGTGAAATGTAAAGTAGGTGGAATAGCCTACCAGATGTTTTTGATATTTGATAGCCATGGCATGACATGTTTTGTATTGTTGATAGAGGAATTAGTACAATGACAAACAGTAGTGAGTCACTTGAGATTCATCTATTAATATTAATTTCTCCCAATCTTTAACTATTGATCAGCGACTGTCTTTCATTGAGCTTTTTTATTACTACTATGAATAGGCCGATTTGCTTTCAACACTGAATTAGTGGAGCTGCTTGGTGTCTTCTCTTAAAGTTCTTCTCCACTTGTTTCTCCCTGTAGCTTTTATTAGGCTTTTACTATCAGCAGAGTATTTACTATATTCTGACCTACCAAGAGTTCATTATCACCTGCATGAAAAATCCTTTTTATTTAAGATTTTTAAATCAGGCATTTTGTTCATTTACTGCATAGAATCCAGATATCTTGTCTTAGAAATAACTTGTTTAGAGAAGGACACCCCCCCCCTCAATGTTGTGTTGTGTGATATGGGTATCTTAATTATAAAACCTTTAACTTTGCTGCCAGGATTCAGAACTCCAGTATATGGGTGAGAGAATCCTTGAATTGTATGCTCACTTGGAATTATTAGGATGGGTTATGAGGGCATATAAATATGATTTGCACTCCCAGATATCATTTTAAAAGTTAAATTTAAGTAAAATATAATGTGGATGAGCAGATCTAGTTGCCCAATATATAAATATCTCTAGCATAGTTAGCTTTTCAGTTCTTTTTTTAAAACATGGGGTTCATTGGTTGGAGGGGATAAACTAGAAATTCAAGATTGCTGCTCTGAGACACTTTTTCAAAAATAATTTTGGAAAAGACCAAGCCCGTATCTACTATTTGTCATTCTGTTTTTTAAAAAGCAGTTTGGAGAGATTCTTTGACTCTTAACTCTTTGATGTTCCTGGTTTTGACAGGAGGAAAATGGGTGGCTATGAATTCACAATTAAGTTCATTAAGTAGCTATTTTCATAGGGAATGATGACAGAGTGAGAGCTTGTTATGCGGGATTCCTGTAACCACCTCCATTTTTAAATTAGTGACTGGCCTTTTTTTGTTTAAAATATCAAATCAAAATATTAATTATATAAGGAACTTATATATAGTAAATATTTTGCAAAATACATTTTGTTTTACATAAAATATAATTCATTTCTCCCAGCGCTCATTTTTGCCGTTTCTAATATTGGGATCAATCATCTTTAATTTAAAAGTACCTTGCATCTGATAATAGCAAATCATTAGAAGCAGTCAAATGGGCTGATGAAGAGAGAGAAAAACTGTTGGGCATCATATAGAAGTAATTTTTCCTTATCAAGCCTTGGTGAGTGAGTGTATGTGTATGTTTGTATAGGTTGGATTATACATTTTTTAAAACTTCTAGACCAGGCCAAACTGCCTGCTGTCCCAGGAATAGATTTCAATGAGCAGAGAACAATTTGCTTCCAAATAAAACTTATGTGAGATTTAATTGATTTCCTCTCATTAAAAATTATTTGCCATTCCCATATGGAAAAAGCAGTTATGCATAATGATATTTAAAATTAGAAATATTGGATTTAAAACTTAAAAAAAAAAAAAAAGTTCAGTTGCCTCCTGAAAAAGCACCTTTGGGATTTAATATAGTTGTGAGTGTCCCTTTTAAATGATATGTTTTGGACTACCATTTTCATAGTTTTCATCAGTGGGCATCAACCTGGTACCTACCGCCCACTAGTGGGCATTCCAGCTTTCATGGTGGGAGGTAGGGGTTTTGTCTGATACTGAAGCACTTTCCTTTGTTTAATTTAATTGACTTCCCTAACTTTATAAATCACCATTACTGTGGAACCTGTGGGCGGTTAGAAAATTTTACTACTAACAGAGATACAAAAGTGGGCGATAGGTATAAAAAGGTTGATTACCCCTGGTCTTCACTATGGTTCATGCTTGTCAAGGCTAATACAAATACAAATTCAAAAGCTCTATTATCTATGCTTGGCCACCTGAGAGATAAGGTAGATTGCTTGTCTCCATGTCCCATATTTGTATGAATTTGCTGGATAGATTAAATCACATTAGAAATTTGCAAGTTGCAGAGACTGGGAGTCCCTTTTCTGCAGCTTTTTTCCATCCATTATGCCACAAAACATTTGTTTGAATAGTAATAATTATTTCCTGACAATTTTTAATGAAAATAATTCTAATCCCTTTCTGAGTGAGCAATTATGTGATTGAAATTTGGGGGCTTCCCAGCCAGCAAGTATTTAGGATTGTCGTAGAGTCCTGCAGTCACATTATCAACATTTGCACACTTCACAGCCAGCTTCTTACAAAGAGTCAATGGACAAGCCAGCAGTAAAATAATTAGTTGTGGTCATGAAATGTCTCCCTTAATAACCTGTGGTGACTCATTTATTGACCAAATGGGAAATGATGCTGTAAATCATTCACAGTAAAATGATATTTTGTTTAGTGGAGTTGTCTGTGCCAACTGAGGACTATCTATAATTGAATTTACATTTTCATTCATGTCTCTGCATATGTTCATCAATCCCACTGGATCAGATCCCGTTCCATTATATCTTTTATTTCTTTCATTTACATAGACAGCTAACATATTTCATTTATTTGTTTCATTTACTAATTCATATTCTTTACCATGTATTTCTCCTACATATCAAATTACAATCTATATTATTGTCGTCACCAAATAGACCCATGTATTGAGCTGCACTACTCACCATATCTTTGGTCAATATTTTAACCAAATATTGTTATTTTTGATAAAATATAGTCCAGATTATCCGCCCTTTGACATTTTTACGCTGATTAAAGAATGGCTTGATAATAGTATGGATTATATTAGACAGTTTTAATTAAAATAGCACATTTTAATATGCTACAAGTGCAGCCAAAACCTACTTTTACTCCAAGTATACTTATGCTATTTCATACAATCTCTGATTAGATATTAGTACTTTACAAGCTACATATTAATGTCTCCAAGCCTTCAACATATGAAATGTAGGGTGTATATAATGCAAATTTAGGATGCATCCTTAACCTAGTAAAGTTACTTATTGTTCACTGAACTCTGTTACATGAAAACTAACTATTTTATCTTTGCAGGACTGAATCATTCTTGGGTAAGGGTAAGGAAAATTAATTATCTGGACCCGCACCAGTCCGGCTTCCGGTCCGGGCACAGCATTGAGGCGGCATTGGTCGCGTTGGTGAATGATCTCTGGAGGGCCAGAGATGGGGGTTGTTCCTCCATCCTGGTCCTATTAGACCTCTCAGCGGCTTTCGATACCATCGACCATGGTATCCTATTGCATCGGCTGGAGGGGTTGGGGGTGAGGGGCACCGTGTTGCGGTTGTTTTACCTCTCCGGTCGATCGCAATTTGTGTTGGCAGGAGGGCAGAGGTCGACCTCGAGACCCCTCACTTGTGGGGTGCCTCAGGGGTCGGTCCTCTCGCCACTCCTGTTCAACACATATATGAAGCCACTGGGTGAGATCATCCATGGTTTTGGGGTAGAGTACCATCTCTATGCTGATGATACGCAGCTGTATGTGTCTACCCCAAACCACCCCAACGATGCCGTCAAGGTGATGTGCCGGTGTCTGGAAGCCGTGCGGGCCTGGATGGGAAGGAACAGACTCAGACTCAACCCGTCCAAGACCGAGTGGCTGTGGTTTCCGGCATCCCAGTACAACCAGTTGACTCCATCACTGGCCATAGGGGGCGAACATCTATCCCCCGTGGATGGGGCATGCAACTTGGGCGTCCTCCTTGATGCACGGCTGTCCATGGAAGATCAAGTGACGGCCATGGCCAGGAGGGCGTTTTACCAGGTTCACATGGTTCGCCAGTTGTGTCCCCTATTGGACCGGGATGCCCTTTGCACAGTCACTCATGCACTCGTGACATCCCGACTGGACTACTGCAATGCTCTCTACATGTGGCTCCCCTTGAGGTGCACCCGAAGACTGCAGCTTGTCCAGAATGCGGCCGCACGGGCAGTTATGGGAACCTCTAGGTTTTCCCATGTAACACCACTCCTGCGCGAGCTGCACTGGCTGCCTGTTGTCTTTCGGGTGCGCTTCAAGGTGTTGATTATCATCTTTAAAGCGCTCCATGGCTCGGGACCTAGCTATCTGCGGGATCGCATCCTGCCCCATACATCCCTTTGGCCGATTTGCTCCCACAGAGAGGGACTTCTCCGGGTGCCGTCCACCAGGCTATGCCAGCGGGCGACACCCAGGGGAAGGGCCTTCTCTGTGGCGGGCCCGACCCTCTGGAACGACCTTCCCCCGAAATTAGAACAACTACAGACCTCCGCTCCTTCCATCAAAAACTAAAAACTCACTTCTTCTATCTGGCAAGCTTGGCTTAATCGACCCATTTACCTCAAGCTCAATATTCAAATTGTTTTATTAGGGATTTTTAGGGGTATTAGTTTTTAGGATTTTAGCGCAGGGTCTAGGTTTAATTCATTTTAAATTTGTATTACAATGTCTGTTGGTTTTATATATGTATTTTTAATTCCCTGTGCACCACCTCGAGTCCCTTTGGGGAGAGAGAGCGGTTTACAAATTAAATTATTGTTGTTGTTGTTATTATTATTATTATCAAGTATTACAGTCACTATTTAGTAGCCTGTATGAGTGTATATTTTACATGTACTTTTATTTTACAAATGTCAACTTTTGAGACATCAGCCATTCAGGGAAAAAAAACAAATGTTTTTATCAAGGGGATTAAATTGATAGAAAGGAATAAAGGAACAGAATAAAGTTTATGCCAGAGCTATATGGTCCTCACTGTGCATTATTTTGTTTCAGATTATGATGATGGATTTTCTATGAAACATACTGCTACTGCCCGTTTCCAGAGAAATCATCGCTTAATTAGTGAGATCCTGAGTGAAAGCGTAGTCCCTGATGTTAGATCTGTGGTTACTACAGCAAGAATGCAAGTCCTCAAGCGCCAAGTCCAGTCATTAATGGTTCATCAGGTAAAATATAAACACCAAATATATGGGATGAGGTGAGGTAGGATTTAGAAAGTGTTTATTTAAGGCAGTGGATCCAGAATTGTAAATGCTCATAATGTAGTTCGCCTATTTTTGTGATAATAACTGCAAGACTATTGAATAGATCTCCATCACTCGTTTTAACTAAGTTCAGATCTTTTTATAATGTCTTCCTCCAATCTTTAAGACTTTTCCTTAAGCCTTTAACTTGGGAAAACTCTGAATTTTGCTGTTCCAGGTTTGCTTTACTGCAAATGTTGCATTTACATAAACCAGATTTGAAACTGATTTGTGGTGTTATACATAGCTTTAGCAAGAACCAAAGAATATTTAGTCTAAGTCACCATTATGAGACAAAATATTTTTTTCAGCAGTATCTTTGTTGCTTCTCCTTAATCAGACTGTGTGACTGTGTAAAGCACTACTGACATATAAATTGAGTGCTAGTAAACCACAAAAATGCTTATGGAGAGGTACCGTATTTTTGGAGTATAAGACGCACCTTTTTCCTCTCAAAAAAAGAGGCTGAAAATCTGGGTGCGTCATACACACTGAATACAGCATTTTTTGCCTCCTGAAACCCTGCCCCCTTCACCAAAATGGCCATGCATAGTCTTTAAGAGGCTTATAGAGTGCTCCTGGGGGCGGGGGAGGGCAAAAATTAGTGGGAAAAGGGCTGTTTTTTGCTCAGGAGCACTCTATAAGCCTCCTAAAGGCTATGCCTGCCCATTTTTGTCAAAAATGGGCAGGCATAGCCTTTTGTTTTTAGAAGGTCTGCAGAGCACAAAACCTTTTTTTTACAAATTTCCTGTTCAAAATCTTGGTGTGTCTTATACTCCAGTGCACCTTATACTCTGAAGAATACTGTAACTCAAGCTAATATGAATTCAGCAGCAGTAATTTTCCAAATGAAATAGATTATTATATCCAACAGAGATATGTATGCAATAACACTTCCTCCCATATTTTTTAAAAAATCAGTCTGTTAGTTTCTTGGTACAGGATCAGCCAGTGATCAGAATATGCAAAGTGAAGCAGCAGCAGACCTTTATCCCTTCTTATAAAATAACTAGGGAGCTAGGGGGAGGGAGGGAGTGCATTAATAGTTTGTTTTGAATTTTCTTTATCCTCAGCATGAAGGATTGTATCTCTTGCCCACTATTAACATTTTCATATTGTCCCATTCTTTTCAAATGGGCATTTTTCTTTGAGTCAATGAAGCAGATCTGAATTATCCCCCAAATTAATTCTTATATCTGAAAACACATGGCTCGCCTCTGACTGCTTTTGGGAAAGGGATAAAGAATGAGATCTCACACAGGTACCTTAGATCAGGGGTTCTTGGGGCTGGTATGAGTCCATGGCCTATTAGGAACTGGGCCCACAGTGGCAGGAGAGTGAGCAAAGCTTCATCTGCGCATGTGCAGGGTTTAGGTTGCAAGCAAAACCATTCCCCCCCTTTCCCCAACCCAATCCATGGAAAATAATTAGTGCCTGCTTCCAAAAAAGTTGGCCCTGCTGCTTTAGATGATATCTTTTGGGAGATAAGGTGTAACAAAAAGGTGTGGACTATTCAAATATTTCTATATATTTTGTATTCTATCAAAAAAATTCACCTATTGAATTAAATGAAACGTAGCTGATGCTGTTAAAGATACTGCGAAACATTTTCATTAACATAGAAAGTGCAGAAATGCCATTTGTCACATATTTTAGAAAGATATGAAAGTGTTATCAGGCATGGATATTTGCTGGATTCTGAAGCACAGTATGTGAAAAGCCTTAAAGGCACTTTAATTCCCCTTTTGCATTACTTTTTCAGCATTCAAATATACTATTATATTTCAAATAACGTGTATTTGTTTTTTCACTTAGCACTTTTATTTTTCCCTCTACACAGCGTAAACTTGAAGCTGAACTCCTTCAAATAGAAGAACGTCATCAAGAAAAAAAGAGGAAGTTTTTGGAAAGCACGGAATCCTTTAACAGTGAGCTTAAACGGGTAGGGTTCTCTAGAGCATCTCTGTTTTCACTGAAAGTATGTAGAAGTTCCTGATCCTTTTTTCATTTCAGATGGAAAGAAGATGTGCATGTTAAATCTAATATTGTGGTGCCCCAAACCTGCAAGTTGCCTGGGGGACAAAATCATACTTTTTAATGTATTTTGTGGTTGGATCCTGCTGCCTAATATTTTATTGGACATTAGTACAAATGAAGCCTGAGTTCAAAAAAATCTATACGTGATGACCTGGATCACCCTACATCTAGAATTAGTTTTATTTGAAGAAGGATACTTGACACCTTATGTAAAAAAAATCCCTATGTCCTATTGAATAATGTGGAGAAAAAAAGGAAAATACTGCCCTCTGCACCAATGCTAATTTGAAAATAAAAGAAATACAGCCCAAAAAGTCCACAGTTTTTCTAACCAAAGCATTAAGCTGGAAGTAGTTGGCTTTCCAAAATTTTTGAATTAGAATTCCTTGCCTAAGCAGGAAGTTTAAAGCATCTGACAGATACCCATGCACTAATTTTCACTATATTATATATCTGGGTATAACTTTCACTTGCCATCTGATGAGCAAGTTTCAAATGATTTAATATACCATCAAATAGAAAATTGTCAAGAAAACAATTTCACATTAACTTTCTGGTCTCATTTGATAGCTTATATTTTTCTTCTCTTTACCTTCAATAGGGAAATATTGCATTTTGTGTTTTCACATCCTTTATTTGAGATCTGAATATAGTTTATGTATTAAATGCTGCATGACCAATGATAGCTCATTTATTATAATTGGTGAATTTTTCTATGGATACTCTTATAAATCTGTATTTTTAACGCTTTTTGTAACTCAGTGGTACTTCCATTTAGACATATTACATTGTAAGCAAACTGTTGAATTTTCCTTAGATTTCCTACTTCTAAAGTTCCTTGTTTTTCCTTCAAAGAAAGAACTTAGAAAAGTGATGATAAACAGCTTATCTGTAGATATTAAAGCATTGCATAAACTGTCAAAACCAGTTCTGAATTGTTAGCGAATTGAATAGGTCAATTCATTGCATTCAGTAAAGACATATAAATGCAATACTAAAAGTATTGTAAAATGAATAGTGTTGACTAAGAATTACATATTACTTTAGATTTATAACTGAATCACTGAAGAATTTTTCAACAGGTTTAGACCTGTCTGGTGAGAAATTTCACTGTTGGCAAATAAGTTTCTTCGTTGTCTGGCATGTGGATTAACCTCCTTTGTTCCTTCTCCAAATTTCTTTTGGTACTTGGCTTTTCCATTTGCAATGATATATTTGGCACAGTTGTATTGCTTGTAATAAAAACGATGCATTTGTTATTTTGGAATTAGAGTGTATGGGACAGTAAATGTTAGAGTCAAGCTAGAGATGTGTAGTTGTGTTTTCAATCTCTCAACACTTCTGGGATTTTAGTATAGAGTACTATATTATCATTTTCTGATGAACTATTTCTTGAGTTAACAAGAGTTAAAATCCAGCTTATTTGATTGGCAAAGTTGCCAAACTGCCTATGCAGTGAAATGTTGTAAAGCCACTTGGTGAAGTTTTGGTATAATAAGGTTTGAATGGAAGTACAGGTAGTTCTCAACTTAAAACCATTCATTTAGTGTCTGTTCTAAATTATAATGGCACTGAAAAAGTGACATGACTGTTTTCTACACAACTGTTGTGTTATGTAATCAAAATTCAGACACTTGACAACTGGCATGTGTTTATGATAGTTGCAGTGTCCCTGGGTCTTGGGATCACCTTTTGCAACCTTCTGACAAGCTGAGTAAAATGGAGCAAAATTCCTTTAACAATTGTCTTGCTTAGCAACAGACATTTTGGGTTGCATTGTGGTCATAAGTTGAGGACTGCCTGTAGTAGAATAGGAAAATGTTGTGATAGGAATGCTGGATTGAAAACTGTCTTATTTCTTTCCCTTCTCTTGCTAGCTCTGCAGCCTGAAGGTAGAAGTGGACATGGAGAAAATTGCAGCAGAAATTGCACAGGCTGAAGAACAAGCCCGAAAGCGGCAGGAAGAAAGGGAGAAAGAGGCTGCAGAGCAGGCTGAACGCAATCAGACCACCATGGCCACTGAGGAGGAGCAGGCAGCCAGCAAGGCAGAGGAGAAAAAAGAAGAGGGAACTCCTCCCATGGAAACAGGTGATTGGAGTGTGCAGTGACCATCAATCACATATTGGAGATGAAAAGAAAATAGTGCCTTTAAAAAGGATCTTTGGGAGAAATTAAATTTAATAGAGGACAAGTTTATAAAGCAGACTTTATAAACAGCCATGTGTGTTGCATATGGAGATTCGTTTTTCAGAAATTGTTTTCTTGCTTCTTTCCATAGATATCAAATAATCAAATTTATCTTTTTCCGAGATGATAATTTTTAAAACCTTTATATTTTCAAATAAAAGTAGAAAATTGTGAAGGGCTCTCTGACATCATAGCCCTCTCCTAATGCTTATGAAGCCAGAAGTTCATTTCAGAAAAGTGGAATTTGCCTTAATTCAGATAGACAATTAGGGACAAGGGAGAAGACCACTCTTGATGAAAGGGTGTATCTTGTATCTGTTTAACATCTGATTAATATCTCTGATCTTCCCAGTAAGAGCCCTTTCCAATTTACCAAATAATTGAATTTAGCTGTATTTTATAAAACAGGTATTCATTTAGCAACCATTCAAAGTTACAACACTGAAAAAGTGCTCACACTTACAATACACTACATCCCCAAGGTCAATCCCCAACGTCAAAATTCAGAGGCAACCAGCATGTATGTGCAATGGTTACAGTGTCCCAGGATGATATCATTGCCATTTGCAATCTTCTCAGCCAGAAAGCAAAGTCAAGGGGGAAGTTGGATTGCTTAACAACTCCATGATTCATTGCAGCTATTTGCTCAACAACTATGGCAAAAAAGTCATAAAATTGGGTGTGACTCACTTAACAACCATCAGTTAACAAGGGACATTCTGGTCGCAATTGTAGTCGTAAGTTGAGGAAGATAGATAGATAGACAGACAGGCAGACAGACAGACATATCTATATGGGACAAAATGGTCTGCAGAAAACATTCATCAGTGAGCTAGCAAGATGTATGCCTGATAGTTTTTAAGACTCCTTTTTATCTGCCTACTATTCATTTTTCCTGTTCTCTTGTTCTTGAAAAATATTCTAGTAATTCAAATTAAGAGTCTTAATTTATGTGTTTTTGTGTATGTGACAGAAGAACCTCCTCCAGAAGAAGCTATTGAGACTCAGCAGAATGGTGAAGGGACATCCACTCCTGAAGACAAGGAGAGTGGGCAAGAAGGTGTTGAAAGCATGGCAGAGGAAGGAACAAGTGATAGCAATACTGGTTCAGAAAGCAATAGTGCCCTAGCTGAAGAACCCCCAGCTGACCCAATAACTTCAGAAGATGGTGAAAAGAAAGAGTAAAAAAAAAAATCACTTCTTTCCATATAGGTCTTCCCTTTTTCAAAAGATTCATGAATTGTAGTGGAGTTAATATGTAAGCTGTCATTAGTATTGTTTTTTTGTAGATTGTTGCATAATATAAACCATGCATTTTTTAATCTATAGACTATGATGAAAAACATTAGTTACCGAACAATATGATTTACAAGAATAGCATCATATTTCTTAATTTAGCTTTCGATTTTAGATTTTATTATTTTCCTATGTCTAAGCCTTTGAAAAGTTACCTTGTTCTCGGTTAGTAGTGGACCATTTAGAGTGAGATTTATGTATTCTGAATTATAGCTTCTTTCAAACCTGATCAATATTATTTATAGAAACTATAGAATTTAAATAACTGCTCATTTTCAACAAAAATGTCCCATTTTTACTATGTCCAAAACAAATGCTACACTGAACCATGCATTTCAATCAAAATCAATTTTTCTGCCTCTCCAGAATACTTTTTTAAAATATTAATTTTAAATCTATAATAAAAATATTATGTTCAGCTTCACAAAAGAAAAACAAGCATCAAAATAGTACATCAAAATCACAGAATGCCCAATTATCCTTATAGTTCCCTGTTTTGGGATCTATAAAGGATAAACACCTGCACTGTTCCATATGCTAAAGACTTTCAGCACTAAAAGCCAACATTGATAAAATGATATTCCTAATTTCTATAACTTCTAAACCCCAAAGGCTTTCATCTGTCATTCACTTCATAGCTTGCTTGTTTGCTTTATTATTTTTTCTCCCTTGCAGCAATTCAGGTTCTTGTGCAAGCAGAACACACATTCTCCCAAGGCACATAACTCTTCAGGCCATTCTTGTCCAAAATATAATTGCGTTATTCACCTTCATATGTTCAGAGTAATGTGGGATTCTTTTTGGAGAGCGCTCTCCAGCCCTCCCAACAATACTCTTTGATGCCTTGGTTGACAATGATTTTATGTATGGTGAACATAATTCCTGGTGGTTGCTTAAAGCTTATCAAACTTTTCTCCTTCACATATGTACCAAGCAGTAAAGGTATAATATAGTCTTCACTAAACAATTCCCTGACAATGGAAGCCTGAAATATTTCTTGCACCTTCATGTAATTTTCTTTTTAAGCATGAGCAATTGAAACCGTTTTGTTTTAGGGTTAAAATCTCCAGGAATCTAATTAATAGATGGTAACTTTAACTAAAGAAAGGCACTAGGTTTGTAGAAATTTCTTAATCCATTGTTGTTTTACAGATTTAATGGCTTTTGTTTAGACTCTCTTTTTTACTCTGTTTATTCGAAATGTTTTTTGATATAATAAACCAGTACTTGTTTTCAAACAGTAAAACAACTGCAGTAGTCTGTACTTGTCTTGAACACATTGATGGTAAAGTGCTGTTTTCTTGTAAAGAAAGACCCTAGAACAGACTAGTGAGATTTTAAAAAGCAGAACTCCTTGCAGTAAACCAACATTCATTGGTGCCAGTCCAGTCCTGGGATATGATGATGGGGAGAATATATTTAAAATATGTCCAGTTCAGTGACAAACTGCTGAGCTTCATAGTTGTGGTTTAGCCAGAACTATTCACAATATTTGTGAAATATTTTTCAGTATTCCAAATAAGTACATATCTTTCTCATTTGTTTTGCATTTTTAAAATTTGTTCCTTGCAGAAAAAGGTTTATATGTTTCCATAGTTTTCTCTCACATCTGTTCTCAGTTGGCTTGCTGTTGATGATACTGGTCAGCCAAATCTGATGTGCTCTGCAAAAACAACTTTTTGGAATTTTTATTCCAATTACTGAGTGGTCCTGAGTTGTCTAGTAAGTGGTTTCCCCGTGTCCATAATATGTTTTTAAAAAGCACTAAACAAAACCCTAAATATTCTCCCAAAGAAATGTTAGGATCATAATTCTGCCCCATTATACTCCACAAGTCAAAACAACGTATTTTTGGCAACTGTGTCAAGATAACCATTTAGACCAGCAAAAACCTGCATCAGTGTAAAAATATAATTTGTTGGATTAAGGTAATAAAATAAGCATCTTGGTTGCAAATGCTTCTTAACTTTGGCACAGTATCTTGGCAATAAGATAAATGAGTTGGAAGAAATAGGGATTGGATTTGCGTAACACACTTCAAATGATTATTAATATACCAATTTTCTTGGTTTGCACAACCTATTGGATCAAAAAATAAACAAACCAACAAGCCAAACCACAAAAGAACATGATTACAATTAAGATTGAGAAAGCCTATGCTATTGTTTGAATGTATTCATTAAATCTAAACACTCAGCTAAGCTATGTGAAACTACAGAATGATGCACATAGGACAGTAGTTACTCTCAACTTGCAAATGAGGGCTTTGATCTTATACTTGAATTCTGTATTGTGGATGCAGGATTCATCCATATTTCTAAAATTCTCATTAAGGATCTTCTGTATCTTTCCTCTTAAAATTCTTCAAGCAGTAGGCAAGTGCTTTTTGGTGCAGTAACCCTGAAAAGCTTGAGACCCTCACCTGCAAGATACCGTATTTTTCAGAGTATAAGACGCACCTTTTTTCCTCAAAAAAAGGCTGAAAATCTGGCTGCGTCTTATACATCAAATATAGCATAGCATTATGAAGGCTTTCAGAGAGCTCCTGGGGGCTGGAGAGGGCAGAAATGAGCAGAATATGGGCTGTTTCCCCATCCCCCAGCAGCACTTTATAAGCCTCCATAAGGCTATGCATGCACTTTTTTTGACAAAAAACAGAAAAAACAAAAAACATTTTTTTTTACAAAAAACATTTTTCACAAAACAGGCTGTTTTTTTTGCTCTTTCCCCCCTCCCCCCAGGAACACTCTGCAAGCCCCCCCCCCCAGGCTATTCATGCCTTTTATTTGGGGGGAAACGGGCTGTTTCTCCATAGCGCTGCTTGGAGAGTCCAAGGATGGGTAAAATCAGCCTCGCTGCCCTTAGGACTGAGTGTCAATTTCTTTGACCACGCCTCCTTTCCTTCCTGTGGTCAGTTTTAAAAAACTCCGCCCAATAGGATGAATATTGGAGGGTTCTCAGGGATTTGGCATAGGCTGAATTTATCCAGGGATTCTCCAAACAAAGTGCAATATTTTATCAATGGGATTCAACAACAATGGATACAAGACAAAGGAATCAAGTTTAGGAAATTAAAAAAGCATTTATTGCCTGAGGGAAGACGGAGCGAGGCTTCTGCTGGTCGCAGGCAGCTGCCGATTGAGAATCATCTGTCCGGCGGCTGCCGGCGGATGCGGAGCGGGGGGGGACTTCCTGCTGACTCCGGCTGCTTTAAATTGAATGATTTAGTTGTTTAAGCTAGCAGAGCGACAAGTGGCGTTTCTCAGCTCCGCAGGACTGCGGCGGGCCTCGGAGCTGTCAGGAGGTTGCCAGGGTAACCGGCAAGCTTCATAGGCAGCGCAGAGGCGGCTACCATCTTGGAAGGCTCAGGAAGGCTGCGCGAAGTCGTGGCCGCCATTTTGGGCACTGGCAAAGCCGCGAAATTTAAAGTGAACTGTCAAAATCGAACGTTCCTTTTGCAGCCGTTAACGGCAGAGAGGAGCGCGAGCAGGCAACGCAGGAATTAACTGTTTTTTGCTGTTGTCAGAGGCTTGGAGTGCAGGCAATTAAATAGCCGTGTCCTTCCCTCAGGGCAGATTTCCGTTGAAGTGAGGAGCCTGCCCTGGGTTTCCAGTAGGAGCTCTTTTATGCTGAAGGCTTGACAAGCTAAATGGAGTAGTGGGTGAACTGGCTCTCAAACCAGCCCCATAAAACACTAAATCTGCAAGGCGTGTTTTGGCCATCTGGCCAGCGCTGGGTCCTTACTGCTGCGTCTCTGCATTCCTCCAGGACTGTAACGAGGACTGATAGATTCCAATAATGCAGGAGGAAGGATTGAGGCTTTCCTCAGAAATGGGAGAGCCTTCAGCGAAACGCAGCAGGCCAGAGTCTCCCCCTAGAGGAGGCAAAGGGAGAAAGGGACCTAAAGGAAAGTTTCCAATAAAGTTCTCTAAGGGGCAGGAAAATCCAGGCCCAGGGAGACAGGAGATGCCAAGGGAGCAGGATAGGGACAGACAAAATCCAACTGCATCCCAAGGAAATGCTGGCATATATTGTCATTCACCTTCCAGAGCTGAGGAAAGGGTGCAAGCCTCACCTCAGAAAGAAGGGGGTGATTACACTAGCGATGAGGATTCTGTCCAGGGGTCTCCAAATGCATCCATGGGGTACCCTTCTTCTCCTAGTTCTTCCATTAGAGAGGAAATGGAAGGTACCTCTGTACGGGAGGCTAGGATAAGGGCATCTCCTCATATGGAAAGTATTTCTGCTAACAGGACTTCGGTTCTGTCTGCAGAGATGAGAGAGGTCATTTCTATTGCAATTGCCCAAGGTATAGAGGAGGGCAGACGGCAAGGGACCTCGAAGGGAGAAAAGAGTCGGATGACTCATTCTCTGCCCGTGCATGCTAGGGGAAGTTGGAGAGGTTCAACTACCTCCTCGGTCACCACTGAAGGGTCGACTTGGGAGGGGAATCAGAAGGATGGTTACCAACTGTCGGAGGATGATGATTTGCCTCCAGAGAAACCTACTTCCAAAGGCCTCTTTAAACCTACCCTATTTAAATCCATCTTGCATAAGGCCAGGTCAGTGACTGACCTGGGGCCAATTAAAACGGCAGATGTAGCTGGTCCATCTTCATTGGATGATCACAAGGCTGGGCTGTTTCAGGAGATAGCCCCGGAACCGGAACTAATTCCGGTGCCGGATCTATTTATGAACATGGTGCAAAGGCAATGGGTGCAGCCAGGAACTCTAGCTAATCCCAGTGGGGACGACAAAACGCTATATGCGTTGGAGTCCAAACTGGAGGACATTCTAAAACTTCCTGAGGTGGATGCCCCAGTGATTTCTCTGACTTCAAATTCTTCGCTTCGAGTTATTGGAGGGCCTGAAGACGGAGGATAAGAGGGCTGAGAAAGCAGGTCATAAAACACACCGGGCGGCTGCCTGGGCTATAAGGACTGCTACGTCATCTTCCTTTTTTACTAGGGCCACGTTACTATGGCTAAGGAGGTTAAGGGCCAGTCCTCCAGAGGACGATTCCAGGATGTGTCATGATCTCACCAAAATAATTACAACTGTAGAGTACGCGGCGGATGCATCTTTGAACGCAGCAAAATTTGCATCACGAGCCTTAGCATCAAATGTGACTTCACGTCGCCTGCTCTGGCTACGTCATTGGCAGGCAGACGTCAAAGCCAAATGGAAGCTAGCTTCAGCCCCGTTCAAGGGTAGCAATCTCTTTGGGGAATCTTTGGACAAATTCCTTATAGAGACCAAGGATAAGAGGAAGGTTCTCCCTGCCACTCTAAAGAGGCAGGGGAAAAAAGGGTCAAGATATTTCAGAAGGCAGTCATTTCGTGCCTCAGATAACAATCAACCTTCCACATCTTATGGATTCAACAGGAATTATGGCCAGCCCTCAGAGAGGAATCAGGACAGGGCTGAGTAAAATAACAGGAACAGACAACAGCAGGGTTCCTTCAGGAAGCCCTTTCGTGGAGGGAATAATTCCCATCAATTCAAAAGAGGCAAGTGACGGCCTCCGATGGGATCCCTCCCATCGGAGGCCGTCTGCAGTTCTCAGATCGATGGGAGGAGACAACCACAGATGTGTGGATACGCAACACAATAAGGAAAGGCCTGTTATTGGAGTTTTTGTCCCTTCCCCCACGAACCTTTGTAAGTTGTCCCTTTCACAGGAGTCAAGAGAAAAGGGCAATGATGCAGAAGGAGATAGAGCATTTGTTACACATAAACGCCCTAGAGCCAGTTCCACCAGGACAGGAGGGCAAGGGGTTTTACTCCAGACTCTTTCTAGTTCCCAAGAGCTCGGGCGGGGTCAGAGCCATATTAGATTTGAAGCGTTTGAACCGTTATCTAGCTTACAAGCGGTTCAAAATGCAGTCATTGAAATCCATCCTAGAAGGGATAAGACAAGGGGATTTAATGACAAGCATAGATCTGAAGGAGGCGTATCTGCACATCCCAATGCACAAGGCACACCGCAGCTATTTGAGACTGTATGTGAGAGGAAGGCACTATCAGTACAGGGTGCTTCCATTCGGCCTCTCGTCAGCGCCAAGGACATTTACAAAGGTTTTGGCAGCAGTGGTGGCTCATCTGAGGTCGAGGCCTGTTCGTCTGGCTTGTTATTTGGACGACATTATAATGCTGTCATCGACTTGCCAGCAGGCCAGAAGGGATGTGCAGCTTACTGTACGTGCGCTTCAACAACATGGATTCACGATAAACAAGGAGAAAAGTCATCTGACACCCACCACTCGCTTGCAACACCTGGAGGCTGTCATAGACACTCGATCATGCCATGTATTCCTGTCTCAAGAGCGTCAGAAGAATCTTCAGTCGAGGATTCGAATCTGTCAGCGCAGGGCCCGGATCCAGATTGTGCAGCTGTCTCAGCTGTTGGGCATGATGATTTCTTGCATCAAGATAGTACCATGGGCAAGACTTCATGCCAGGAAACTGCAATGGTTTCTACTTCCAATGCAGAGGGCCAATGTTAGCAATTCAAAGAGACAGGTTTATCTTCCACAAAGGGTGAAAAGATCGTTAAAGTGGTGGCAGACAGGGGCGATCCGGAAGGGTTCCCTATTCAAGGAGCCAGAGCGTGTGGTAGTCACTTCAGATGCCAGTCTCCAGGGTTGGGGAGCGCATTGCAAGGGGCAGATCACGCAGGGGTTGTGGTCAGATTCGGAATCAGCCCACAACATCAATTGGCTGGAGCTGAGAGCAGCCAGATTGGCTCTACGCAGATTTGCAAGGATCTTGGTGGGTCGGCATGTGTTGCTGTTGACAGACAACATGGCCACAAAGGCCCACGTGAACCGACAGGGAGGCACGAGATCCAAGAGACTCATGTTGGAAGCAGAGACCTTGGGTCGGTGGGCGGAGAGACATTTAAAGTCAATCAGGGCCGACCACATATCAGGCGACAGCAACGTGGAGGCAGACTGGTTAAGTCGCCAGTCCATAGACAATTCAGAATGGCAGTTGCATCCGAATCTGTTCAAGGACATAGTTCAGAGGTTCGGTCAGCCAGTGGTCGACCTGTTTGCGTCAAGCAGCAATGCCCAAGTGCCTCGGTTTTATTCCAGCTATTATTCCCCACAGGCGGAGGGGAGGGACGCTCTGAGGTGCAAATGGCCTCAGGGACTATTGTACGCGTTCCCTCCTCTACCACTGATTCCGCAAGTGATTGCAAAGATTTTGGGGGAGAGGGCGGAGATCCTCCTGGTGGCTCCTCATTGGCCCAGGAGGTCGTGGTTTGTGGATCTAGTGAGTTTGTCCATAGCAAAGCCTTGAAGGATGCCTCAGGTGATACTTTGCCAGGGAGCAGTATTACATCCAGATCCTCAGTGGCTGCAACTAGCCGTTTGGCGATTGAGGGGGAGTTGCTGAGGAAACGTAACTTTTCAGAGAAGGTTATAAAGACAATCCAGGCTTCCAGGAGGGAGTCCACTAATCGTATATACGAGGCAACGTGGCTCGCCTTTGCTACATGGTGCAGGGCCCGAGGGGTGAATGAAGTGTCAGCAACAGTGCCAGAACTTTTGAACTTTCTTCAGGAAGGGTTGGACAAAGGGTTGGCACACAACACACTTCAGCGCCAGGTGGCCGCATTATCTACTATATTGGCAGCTGGGGCTCAGCAGAGTCTGAGTAAAGATCCACAGGTCAAAAGTTTTTTGAAGGGCGCAGCTAACATACGACCACCAATTATACATAGATATCCTTCCTGGGACTTACCATATGTATTGAGAGCATTGATTTCTGCTCCGTTTGAACCGTTACGTAAGGTTTCCCTTCGACATTTGTCATTAAAAACCGCATTTTTGGTGGCTATAACATCAGCCAGAAGGGTCTCTGAGCTGGCGGCTCTATCAGTCAGGGAGGAACTATGCATAATTCATCCAGACAGGGTCATTATGAGACTAGATCCATCGTTTATACCAAAAGTAAATTCACAATTCCATAGAACGCAGGAGATTATTCTACCAAATTTTTGTCCTGATCCAAGGCATCCAAGGGAAAAGACTTGGCATAAATTGGACGTTAGGCGTGCTATAAAGATTTATGTAAAAAGGACCAAAGACATTAGACATACTGAAAGTCTATTTGTGGCATTTCAACCAAGGTCGCTAGGCCGCAAAGTATCATCGGCCACCATACAACACTCTGCAAGTCCCCCCTCCCCCCCAGGCTATTCATGCCTTTTATTTGGGGGAAAACGGGCTGTTTTTCAGACGCTTGCAAAGTGCAAAAACTTTTTTTTTCCTTTTGGAAAGCTCTTTAACTGATGAGAATTACATTGATCAAGAAACAAAGTCTTAAGGTTTGTCAGTGATTTCCTTCTCTAGGACATGGATAAATACACCTGGAAGCATCTACCTACCTACTTACTCTCTCTCTCCCTACCTACAGTATTTCTCTCTACCCCTCTACCTACCTACCTACCCTACTTACCTACTGTATTTCTCTCTCTCTCTCTCTCCCTCTACCTACCTACTCTCTCTCCCTACCTATCTGCTGTATTTCTCTCTATCCCTCTATCTATCTACCTATCTACCAACCTACTCTCTCTCCCTATCTACTGTACTTCTCTCTATTTCTCTCTCTCTATCCCTTTACCTACCTACTCTCCCTACCTACCTACTGTATTTTTCTTTCTCCCTTTCTATCCCTGTATCTTACCTACCTACTTTTTTTAAAAAATTGCCTCTTCAAAACCTTGGTACATCTTATACTCTGAAAAATACAGTACATATTTTTAATGACTTCAATTTGTTTAGTAATAGATTGTGTCATGATGCCCAACCCAGATTACATTCCTTTTTGACTTACCAAAAACAAGTACTAGGGTAATTTGTGTCGCTCCACCTACTCTAACTTTCTTGCCTCACTTCTTTTCCCAAGAACCTCAAGGCAATGTACATAGTTTCTTCACTCCACTTCTAAACAATTGTGTAAAGTAGGTTAGACTGTGAGAAAGAATGAATAACTTGGCCCAAGATCACTCAGTAACTTTCACGGTGGATTAAGAATCTAAAATTTTATCACCCATAGTCATAGCTTGATACAGTAACTCAGTCTTCCTTAAACCAAATTCTTCCAAATGTTTGGTCTATTAACTCCTATCATTGGTCATCGTGGCTGCTCATGAAACTTTAGCCCAAAATAATAGGAGGAATGCAGATCAATGAAAGATGCTCTAATCATTGTACCATGCTATTCTCCTAATTCTTTCAATGCAGATTTATTTTTGGCAATAGTTATGTTTATAATGCTTTCTGTTCTGTAAGAGCCTATGAAGTAGTTGTATCATTTTGCACAATTGCTCCTTGAAAGTTGGGTGTGGAGTAAATGATTTTTTGTAAGTACCTAAGGCAATTTTCAGAGTGTGTGTGTGTTCTTACGTAAAACCCCAGGAGGATTTGGCTCCTGAAGACAGTTTAAATCCATGCTATCAAAATTTCATTAACATTCTCTCCACCCAAAAACCCTAGTAGTCTTGTTCCAACAAGTTCCTATTCTATCTTGGCTTCACCAATTTCAGGTATACTCAATATGGGTTTCTGTTCCTAGTTCTCCCTCCCCCCCCCCCTCCGACAGTCATATAGGAGCCAGATGAAGGTTTGTAGTAACATCAAACTAGTCTGGAGTATCAAATTGGATAGAAGGGAATTAAGAACAAATGATTAAAATTAAGAGTAATTTAGGACATTTGCGGTTTTGCCGTAAGGATTGAAACTGGTTATGTTAAATTGTCCAAGATCAAAGTGAAGATTTATGTGGGAAACTACGAAATCTTATATATGTAAATGTAAATTTGAAGCAGGGAAATGATTGTAATCCATTGGGTTTTTTTTTCCCATGCTTAATTTCCAAAATTAAATATGCTTCTCAAATTATTGACTTTATGAGGTTATAGAGTTTTTTGACATTTCTTAGGATATTTAGATGGTAAAAGAACAAGATCAAGGGAATGGATAACTGGTCAGTATGAAGATTTTAATAATTTTAAAATAGGGTATTAATTTTTACAGATTCCTTTACATGTTTTTGAAGACTTTTTTTTAATACATTGAAAGTGCATCCTCCACTGAATGCAAACAGGCATCCATGATTCTTAATCATGGATGCTTTCTGAATTTCAGAATAACAAGTTGGAAACGACCAACTTTCATTTAGTCCAACCCTCCACCCAAACAGGAGTACACCATTTCTGACAGATGGCAGTCCAGTCTCTTCCTGAAATCTTCCAGTAATGAAGCTCCCACAACTTCTGAAGGCAAGCTGTTCCAATGGTTGATTGTTCTCACTGCCAGAAAGTTTCTCCTTATTTCTAGGTTGAATCTCTCCTTGATCAGTTTCCATCTATTATTCCTTGTCTGGCCTTCAGGTGCTTTGGAGAATAGCTTGACTGCTTCCTCTGTGGCAGACCCTCAAATATTGGAGCATTGCTATCATGTCTCCCCTGGTCCTTCTCTTCACTAGACTAGCCATGCCCAGTTCCTGCAACTGTTCTTAGTATGTTTTAGCCTTCAGTCCCCTAATCATCTTTGTTGCTCTTCTCTGTACTCTTTTTCACATCTTTTTAATAGTGTATTGACCAAAACTGGATGCAGTATTCTAGGTGTGGTCTTCTGCTTCTATATGTTTCCAAATAATTTTGGACTGCAAGAATATGTTTTGCTTATTTAGAGCTGATTTTCCCCCATTCATGCCAAAGTAATTTGGCTGTTTTGGGGATATGATGCTATTTTTCATGCCTATGTTGATTTAGTTACTTGGCTCCCTAATTTATGTCTTGGAACAATGTTATATTATAGAACCATTTGCCATCATCTTCATGATAGGCAACCTACTGCAGCCAAAAAAATTTGGTACTCCCCTCAAAAGCCAACTATGAGTCTTAGTATTTAATATTTTATTTTTTTCATTTTCATTTGAGATTAGTTAAAATGAAATAGGAAGAGAGAATTCAATATATGAGGCTTAAAAACTACAATAATACAATACAATACAATAGCAGAGTTGGAAGGGACCTTGGAGGTCTTCTAGTCCAACCCCTGGCAGTTGGGAGCCCTTTGCCATTTCAGACAAATGGCTATCCAACATCTTCTTAAAGACTTCCAGTGTTGGGACATTCACAACTTCTGGAGGCAAGCGGCACCACTGATTAATTGTTCTAACTGTCAGGAAATTTCTCCTCAGTTCTAAGTTGCTTCTCTCCTGATATGACATACTTTATTTTTTGCTTTAACTGTTTTTCCCCATTAAGTCTGTTGTGACAAGACATACGTGGAATATTCAGCCAAATTTTAAATTATTAGTCATCCGTGAACTACCTAGAAAACAGAATCTCAAAAACATATTATTAATACTTTTGGATAACAGTTTCAATAGAAACTGTTGAAAACCTCAACATTACTGTACTCACCTAAGGATACCTCTACTACCAGCAACAGCTTGAGTGCAAAAGAAAGCAGATAGAGGACCTAAAAGATTGCTGTTTCTTAAACTTACTCTCTCTTTAAATAAATGAACACTCATCACCAGAGACCATCTAGACAGAAAGCTATGAGTTCTGTTGTGTACTTTTTTTTATATGTGTGTTAGGTTTTTGATCAGCTGTTATCATGACATAAATGACATAAGCTGTCATTTATTGATCAGCTCAAAAACCTAATACATATATAAAAAAAGGACACAACAGAACTAATAGCTTTCTGTCTAGATGGTCTCTGGTGATGAGCCGAAAGGCAGAAAAGGAAAGCAGTATGCTTCCTCCCTTAATTGGGGCTTAACAGGGTGTTATGACACAACCATATACTTATCCTCCTGTCTCAGGCGGCCCTTCCGTGTAGTGTTCAGTGTTTTGCAGTCTATTGGAACTAATTTTGGCTTCCTTCAAACCTTAACTATGGGTCCCAGGGACAGTTTACATCAAGGCAATACCCTCTATCTGACAATTTACCTTTTTTAGACTATTTATGTACTCAGCAGCGGACCTCCATGCCCTGCAAGAGTCCCCTCTCTGGCAGGTGTGGCCCTCAGCTCTAACGAGGGCCCACCTCGATGACGGATTCTTGAATCTAGAGAGGTGGTCGAAATGAAAACTAAGGGGATTTTTAGTAAAAAATGTAACTCGATTCTTAAGGGGTCCCAGGGAGCGGGGAGGGCAAACTGATATTAGGGAGGTAGGTGAGGCCAATAACCCACTGGGAAATACTCCCAGGCCGGCTGACGGTCCCGACGGGGAGGGTGTAGGGTCCAGAATGGGGGGGGGGGGGAGTGAGGGTCTGCTTAACAGAGGGCTACACCATCAAGACGATGTGTGGGAGAGGTAGGTATGGCGGGAGCCGAGGGCCATATCACGTTAAGGGAGGGCGCACCCGCTATTTGCGAGCGTTCGCACGCTCTGGTCCTCACAGCTCCTCCTGCAATCCAGGAGGTTTGGGATCTCAGGGCCTGGGCCCCAGGCTGATGTTATGTAACGCCAGGTCCTGTCTTCCACCAAGTTTTGATCAACACCAGTTTGCGTATAGAAACAACAGATCGACGGGATGCCATCACCACTGCTCTCCATATCGCACTGAGCCACCTTGAGAAATCTGGGAATTATGTCAGAATGCTTTTTATAAATTATAGCTCAGCCTTTAACACCATCCTACCAGGCATTCTCATTGAAAAGTTGACTGGCCTGAATTTCCCTCCCCTTACTTGTGAATGGATCAAAGACTTCCTGACCGATCGTCCACAAACAGTAAGGGTTGGGTCCTTTACATCTTCCACACTGAAGCTCAACACAGGCTCCCCTCAGGGTTGTGTGCTCAGCCCCTACCTCTACTCACTGTATACATATGACTGCATATCCTCTGATCCATCCAACATCATAATAAAGTTTGCAGATGACACAACGGTGGTGGGTCTCATAACTGGAGGGGACGAATCAGCATACAGAGAAGAAGTCCAGAAGGTATCCGCATGGTGCTCAAGAAACAACTTACATCTAAATACTAGCAAGACAAAGGAGATGGTGCTAGATTTCTGGAGGCACAGAGAGGAACCTGCCCCACTGTATATCGAGGGGGGCTGTGTGGAGAGGGTTTCCTCTTTTAAATTCTTAGGAGTGCTTATTAGCCAAGATCTCACCTGGAAAAACAACACGTCTCTGGTGATTGGAAAAGCTCAACAGAGACTTCATTTCCTTAGAGTCCTGCGGAAAAATCAGGTGGAACAACGGCTGATGACCTCTTTCTATCGGTCCATCATAGAAAGTGTCCTCACATATTGTATCACAGTGTGGTATGCTGGTTTAACAGTTGCGGAGAGGAAGGCACTACAGAGAGTGATCAATTCGGCACAAGAAACCATCGGTTGCCCTCTGACATCACTGGATAACGTCGCCAGATCTCGCTGCTTTAGCAGAGCAAGGAAGATTCTCAAAGATGATTCACACCCTGGTTGGTATCTCTTTGCCCTTCTACCATCACGCAGAAGATATCAAAGTATAGCCAGCCGAACGAACAGGTTTAAAGGTAGCTTCTATCCATGGGCTGTGAGACTTTTAAATTCAACTGCAATCACTCCATGCACATGCTAGTTTTTTCTTTTTCTTTTCTCTCGTTTTTGTTTCTGTTATAATTTTGCACCAGTGAAGTTAAAACCAATTTCATTGTAATTTTTACAATGACAATAAAGATTATTATTATTATTATTATTATTATTATTATTATTATTATTATTATTATTATTATTATTATTATTATTATTATTATTATTATTATTATTATTATTATTATTATTATTATTAACAAAGCCCCCCTCATCCATGATTTGGTCTTGTAGGGGGAGCCAGACCTGGCGGGTATCACAGAGACCTGGTTGGGCCAAGAGGGGAGAGTGCCCCTCGTTGAAATGTGCCCACCGGGTTACCGGGCATTTCATCAGCCACGAGCCCAGGGTCAGGGTGGGGGGGTGGCAGTTGTCATAAAGGAGGGTCTAAATCCAAGGGAGTATATATATGTATATTCACATATATATATTCCCACATATATATATTCACATACATTATTTATTCATTCATTCATTCATTCATTCATTCATTCATTTATTTATTTATTTATTTATTTATTTATTTATTTATTTATTTATTTATTTATTTATTTATTTATTTATTTGGATTTATTGACTGCCCCCTCTCTCCGAAGAGACTGGGGGGGGGGGGTGTACAGGAATTTAAGAACATATACATATAACAAATTATAAATAATTAAAACTAAATTAAATGTTTTACCCTTTGTTAAAAAGTACCTTGTTTAAATTTATATCGTAAAAACCCGATTGGTAATATTTACTAAAACTAGGCTGGTACGGTAGGTTAGGCCAGGCCGGCCTGCTGGAAAAGATGGGTCTTTAATTGTTGACGGAAGGAGCGGAGGTCCGTGATAGATCTAAGTTCGGGGGGTAGGTCATTTCAGAGGGTTGGGCCCGCCACAGAGAAGGCCCTTCCCCTGGATGCCACCTGTTGGCATTGCCAGGTGGACGGCACCCAGAGAAGTCCCTCTCTGTGTGAGCGAATCGGTCGAAGGGATGTGTGGGGTAGGATACGATCACGCAGATAGATAGCTAGGACCCGTGCCATGGAGCGCTTTAAAGATGGTAATCAACACCTTGAAGCGCACCCGAAAGGCCACAGGTAGCCAGTGTAGCTCGCGCAGGAGTGGTGTTACATGTGAGTACCTGGTGGTACCCATAATTGCCCGCGCGGCCGCATTCTAGACTAGCTGTAGTCATCGGGTGCACCTCAAGGGGAGCCCCATGTAGAGAGCGTTACAGTAGTCCAGTCGGGATGTCACGAGCGCATGAGTGACTGTGCGAAGGGCGTCCCGGTCCAATAGGGGCCGCAACTGGCGTACCAGGTGAACCTGGCAGAAAGCCCCCCTGGCCACGGCCATCACATGATCTTCCATAGACAGCCGAGTATCTAGGAGGACGCCCAAGTTGCGAGCCCCTAGATGTTCACCCCCCTATGGCCAGTGATGGTTGTACCGGGGCGCCGGAAGCCACAGCCCCTCGGTCTTGGATGGGTTGAGTCTGAGTCTGTTCCTTCCCATCCAGCTCTGCACGGCTTCCAAACATCGGGACATCACTTCGACGGCATCGTTGGGGTGGTCTGGGGTAGATATGTACAACTGAGTATCATCAGCGTACAGATGGTACTCTATCCCAAAACCACGGATGATCTCACCCAGCGGTTTCATATGTGTTGAACAAGAGTGGCGAGAGGACCGACCCTTGAGGTCCCCACATGTAAGGGGTCTCGAGGTCGACCTCTGCCCTCCTGCCAACACAAATTGCGATCGATCCGAGAGGTAGGAGGAGAACCACCGTAAAACGGTGCCCCTCACCCCCAACCCCTCCAGTCGATGCAATAAGATACCATGGTGGATGGTATCGAAAGCCGCTGAGAGGTCTAATAGGACCAGGATGGAGGAACAACCCCCATCTTTTGCCCTCCAGAGATCATCTACCAATGTGACCAATGCCGTCTTAGTGCTGTGACCGGGCCGGAAGCTGGACTGGCGCGGGTCTAGATAATCAATTTCCTCCAGGTGACGGGGAAACTGTTGTGCCACCACACTCTCTACAACCTTCGCCAGAAAGCGAAGGTTGGAGACCGGACGATAATTGAATGCTGGGTCCAGGGAAGGCTTCTTGAGGAGGGGCCTCACTACTGCCTCTTTCAAAATGCTCAAAGAAGCATTTACTACTTCCTGGAGCCAGCCTCGTGAGACCTCCCAGGATGCCAGTACAAGCCAGGAGGGACACGGGTCCAATAAACATGTGGTGGCACGGGTCCAATAAACATGTGGTGGCTTACGTAACCTGTCCATATTGTCGGAAGTAACAGAGTCAAACTCCTCCCAAAAAGGTATCTCAAGACCTGCCTCCGGAATTCCCTCTAGACCACTTTCCATGAAGACCATCTCGTTCCGGATCTGAGCGATTTTATCCTGCAGATATTCTCCAATTTCCTCAGCTCTGCCCTGTAGAGGGGCTTCCCGCGGCCTCTGTTGAAGGAGGGAGCAGGTCACCCCAAACAGGGCGGCATGGTGGTTCTCTGCCGATGCTATAAGAGTGGCAAAGTAATGACGTTTGGCCACTCTTATCGCCACAAGGTAAGTCTTCAATTGGGCTCTTACCTGTGTTCGGTCGGATTCAGACCGTGTGGATCTCCATCTACTCTCTAGGCGTCTCTTGCAGCGTTTCATCTCCCTCAGCTCTTTGGTAAACCAAGGGGCCTGGGTGACTCGGCGGCGCCTGAGAGGCCACAAGGGCGCGACCCGATCCAAGGCCCCAGCAACTGCAGTATTCCGAGCGGCTACTAGGTCCTCCGTCGGGGCGCGGGACAAGGCCACAGGTAATGGCCCAAGCTCCGTCTGGAACCTTTCAGGTTCCATCAAACGCCTGGGGCGGGACCATCTAGGAGATTCTGGTTCCGCCTCCCCGCCGTGGGGTGTAGTGGTGGGAAAGTCGAGTTGGAGAAGTGAGTGATCTGACCATGACAAGGGCATGATGGTTAAATCCCCTAGACCCAGATCCCTCATCCACTGGTCAGAGACAAAAATTAAAACCAGTGTGTGTCCCCCTACATGGTTGGGACTCTGAATTACCTGGGTCAGGTCCATGGCTGTCATGGAGGCCATGAACTCCAAGGCTATCTCAGATGATTCACCTGCCGATGGCAGGTTGAAGTCCCCCAAGACTAAGGCTGGTGGTCTCCACCGCCACTCTGGCGACCACCTTGAGGAGTCGGGCAGGGCTGCTGATATGTAGTGGGGAGCCAGGTACACAATCAGCACGCCCAACTGCCTCCCCAGGCCCCATCTCACATAGAGGAACTCACAACTGGTAGTCTGTGGCACAGTGGTCTCTCTTGGCTCAAGACCTTCCTTAACAATAACCGCCACCCCTCCACCCCTGCCTAGGGCCCGAGGCTGATGAAATGCATGGTAACCTGGTGGGCACATTTCCACAAGAGGTAACCCCCCCTCGTGGCCCAACCAGGTCTCCGTAATCCCCACCAGGTCTGGCTCCCCCTCTGACACAAGGTCATTAATGAGGGGGGCTTTGTTGACCATGGACCTGGCGTTACATAGCATCAGCCTAGGGCCCCGGCTCTGTGTGCCTTGACCTAGATCGCGGGGGGAGCACAGAGGGTTGGGGCGCGCTGCCGCCTGTAGCCACCGGCCGCGCGCTTCCATCTGGTGGTGATGTTTCTGTCTCCCATCGCCCCTCCCCCTCCCCATGACTGTTCTGATTAAAGAACCCTCTGTTGAATCAACCCGTGTTCCCCCCCCCCCATATTGGACCCACCCGTCTCCCTCCTGTCTCCACCAGCTGGCCTGGCCATACTCCCAGTCATAGATTGCCTAATCCCTCCCTCCTCCCTGGTACCCCCTAAAAGCCGAATCAAATGATTTGTTAAAAAAAACCTCAATCTACATTTCGTCCACTTCTCATGACTAATCAGTCCTTCCTTGAAGTGGGCCCTCGATAAAGTGGAGGGCCAGCCCTGTGAGAGGGGGGACTCTCGCAGTGAGATGAGGTCTGCCCTCGAGTACATTGCGGAGAATGGTCGTTTGCAGGGGCCATATGACCACTGTCAGATGTTTTTTCAGCAAGGCATGCATAGAATATAAGATATATAGATAGATGTTCTCAGTTGAAATATAAATATAGATATAACTATAAATATGTCATGGGTAATGATGTTAAATGATGACATTTAGGATAAAAGAGAGGGCGGGGGATGGGATAAGGATGGGTAGGGGACGGTGGAGAATGGAGGTACAAAAAGTTAAAAGTCACAAGTAGGGTGAGATAATTATCCTGGTAGATGGTATGTTCTTCTCTAAGCTGGTGGAGTTGTCTAGCAGATGGTATATCCGGTAAGTATCACATAGTCAATGTTCCAACAAAGGCCGGGTAACTCAGACCTGATGAAGCTAAAAGTTAAAGTCTAAGACCGAGTGGCTGTGGTTTCCGGCATCCCGGTACAACCAGTTGACTCCATCACTGGCCATAGGGGACGATCACCTTACCCCTGTGGATGGGGCACGCAACTTGGGCGTCCTCCTTGATGCCCGGCTGTCCATGGAAGATCAAATGACAGCCGTGGCCAGGAGGGCGTTTTACCAGGTTCGCCTGGTCCGCCAGTTGCGTCCCCTATTGGATCGGGGTGCCCTTTGCACAGTCACTCATGCCCTCGTGACATCCCGGCTGGACTATTGCAACTCTCTCTACATGGGGCTCCCCTTGAGGTGCACCCGAAGGCTTCAGCTAGTCCAGAATGCAGCCGCGGGGCAGTTATGGGAGCCTCTAGGTTCTCCAATGTAACACCGCTCCTGCGCGAGCTGCACTGGCTGCCTGTCGTCTTTCGGGTGCGCTTCAAGGTGTTAGTTACCATCTTTAAAGCACTCCATGGCACGGGACCTAGCTATCTGCGGGATCGCATTCTGCCTCATACATCCCTGCGACCGATTCGCTCCCACAGAGAGGGACTTCTCCGGGTGCCGTCCACTAGGCTGTGCCAGCGGGCGATGTCCAGGGGAAGGGCCTTCTCTGTGGCGGGCCCAACCCTCTGGAACGACCTTCCCCCCGAAATCAGAACGACCACTGACCTTCGCTCCTTCCGACAGCTTTTAAAAACTCATTTCTTCCGTTTGGCTGGCCTAGGGTAATTTTAATTAGTTATGGTGTTAAGGGGTTTTAGGGACAGTTTTTAGTTTTTATAGATGTTTTTAGCGCAGGATATGTTTAATTGTGTTTTTAAATTTTGTACTCTGTGTTTATTGTTTTTTAATTCTCCTGTGCCCCGCCTCGAGTCCCTCTGGGGAGAGAGAGCGGGTTAGAAATAAAAATTTATTATTATTATTATTATAAAGCCTGGTGGCCCAGGGAGCTCTCTCCCAATTAATTGACCTCTCCTGTCTCTCCCATCCTACTTCCCTTCACCTCGATGCCCTAAATGGTATGAGCCACAGTCCAGGTTGTCCAAGGGCCTCCGGAATCTCTGTTCTTGCCAGCCACCCGTTGGAGGCTTGCGGTGTTTCCAGCCTCCGACGTTTGAACGTCAACGTCTTTGGCCTCGAGATCTTCCATTGGGGCCTCCGGTGTTTTAACCTCTCGGCGGTGCTTCTCGCCTCCTTTCCCAGCCAGCCTCAGCGTCCAGCGTCAAGCCGCACTCGGCTGCAGATATTTCTGGCCCCCATCAGGCCTCCGATGTTTCGAGCCCGCATCGCCCCAGCGTCTCCGTCTCTGGACCCGCCGGCCTTCCAAGCCCTCAGCGCGTCTCGGAGACTCAGCTTCCCATGATTCCCCACACTGCACTCCGGGGCTCCGCATTCCACGCTTTCTCCTGCGGCTTGCCAGCGGACCACCGAGGCCATAAGGACCCCCGCGGGGCGGCGGGATGACAGTCTTGCTGGGCTAGATCTTCTCCGGCCAAAAAGGCCCCCGCGGTCCGCATCGTGCTCAAAGACGCGCCGCCATCTTTTCGCGCCTGCGTAGTAGTTTGATGGAAGGAAGGTAGGTTCAGGAATAGGGGGGGGGAAATGAGGCCTAACTGCCTGTTTGATGATAGGAAGGTAGGTTCAGGAATATGGGGGAGAGAATGAGGCCTACCTTCCTGTTTGATGGAAGGAAGGTAGGTTCAGGAATATGGGGGGGGGGAAATGAGGCCTACATTCCTATTTGATGGAAGGAAGGTAGGTTCAGGAATATATATATATATACATATGTGTGTGTGTGTGTGTGTGTGTGTATATGTATATGAAACAAGAATTTACTTTCAGCTTGTTTATAAAAGTTTAACGAACACTTCAAAAACAATGAAGTTTGCCCCAAAAGTGATGTTTGATTAGCACAAAACAGAATGATTGAAGTCATTTTCAGTCCAGTCATTTGTTTTTGGGGATGACAGTTTAATGATTTTTAAGAAGAGAAATGATCTAACCAGCTTAAAAGTTATATTCCATTTGAAAGATTTAGACTTAGCTCTAAGCATGTTATAACACAAATTGTAGGAATTGCTTAGTAATAAAGACAGGTATCTTGTAAAATAATTTATTTACTTTAAATATTCAACAACTAAGCTCCTGGTTTTTCAACCAAGTTGAAAAAAAATGGAAATGTTGACTACATTTCCAATATATACTGGAAATTAGGTGAATATGTCTGTATAACAGCAAAACTTTTGAGCTGCTTCTTTGAAGTATTCTTCCCTAGATTGCAATATCATTTGTGCCCCATCTTGAGGTGTAGGGATCTAGGGTTGAAAACCCAGATAAATTCTTTCTGGGAATTTTTTTCTGGAGAAAAAAGTCTTCGACCTTTTATAGAATTGCTGAACAGGAACTTCTACTATCAAGGATACCATATGATTAAAAGCAACTCTCACCTACATGCAGCACATTCATCCTTGAGATTATTGTGTGCATAATTTACATTTTCCCCTCCCCCTAATCTCATTATTTATCAGAACACCTTGGCTGCCTGTCATATGAATAGGGCCTTAAACAGCCTTTACAGGAGTAGACTGGAGTTTTAAGGGTCTTATTTCATAAGCAACAGCATTCCTGGGAAATTATTCTGCTTGGCCTCTTAATTTATTACATTGCATAAACTTAAAAGAATGCAAGAATGAAGAAAAAAGGTTCAAAGTGTAGAATAAAAAATAAAACAAGCAAAAAACATCATGAAGGTGAATTTGAGGGCACATTCCCCACATTCTTTTTCCCCTCAACTGCTAACCACTATAATATTAATGTTATGGTTTTAATGTTTAATATAAACAATGGAGTTTTTGCTCATGTCAGTTTACATAATTTCATCTGTTGTTTTTAATTAGTCATTTGACTCTTTTCTTAGAAGCCATAATTCAAATGCCTGAATCTGCCTTGCAGTGTAATGTGTCATCTATAGAGAATTCCTACTTAAACTTGGTTAAATTTCTATTATGAATCTATACAGTAATTTAATCCCATACAATGTCATATTCATTAAGAGCCAGTCTGGCATTAGTGGTTAAGGCTTCAGGTTAGAAGGAGACTGAGTTTTAATCCAACTGCCTTCTTGGGCATGAAACTAGTTGGGGGATCTTAGCCAGTCACGTTCTCTCAGCCCTAGAAAGGAAGCAATGGCAAACCACTTTTGAAAAGTCTTGCCAAAGAAACCCCTGCAGGGATCTGTAGAGGCACTCTCCAAGAAACAAATACAATTGAACAGAAGAAGAAGAAAAGTCAGGAGCATCACATTGTGGCAGCATGGGAACTAGACTCTATGATTCACACATTTATTTTGGCCTCACATTTACATCAAAAGCACCTCTAGATTCTTCATAAGACAAATGAAACAAACTGCGCAAAAACAATTAATAGACACAAGTCTGACATTAGGACTCAAAACAAGGACAATTATCAGAGCACTTCAATATCCCAGAACACTCTGTACCAGATCTCAAAGTGTCTTGTTTTAGAAAAGTAGGGCATCAACGCACCATCAAAAAAGAAATTGTTAAATTCACAAATTATAAACTCTTTCAAGAAATTTTAGGTCTCAACAAACGAAAGTTTTTAACACAATTGCTCATGTACTTGTGATGTACAGCTATGATCTGTTACTTTAATGTGCTTAATGAAACTCTTTCTCCCAACATTCTGGACCACTACCATCAATTTCAAACTCGCATCGATCTAGATACTCTAAACATCTGATGACATGAAATTCATCCTTAGTTTCTGCTACCATAAGTTAATACAGCTCTCCTCTTAAAGATCCCATTGTTGGCTTTCTCCTGCATTTGAAACTGTGAGGCGTTTGGGCTACTAAAATCTTCTGACCTATTTGGTCAGGAAAAAAAAAACCTATTTTGGAAGACTGGATGCCTTATATAGACTTTTTGCTAAAGGGAGAAAAAATGATTTAACAATTTCATATTTTTAAAATGTGGATTAGGAGCAAGAAAGGATTTATTGAAGAGGGAGAAAGGGTTATAATATTGTAATTATCTGTTAAAGATAATGTCAGAAGTCATATTTCATAATTTCTTTCTTTTGCATTTTTCTTTTTTAGATTTGTCTTTTACTTTTTTGTAAAGTTCTCAATAGCTATAACTTTTTCAAAATTGAGTCTTGGCTCAATAAAAAGATGTCTTACAGCCATTTCCTGCTTTTTTCCTTCATCAGGTGATAGTTCTGCTTTGTTTCTCTAACTCACTGGAGAAATACTCCACGAAAGTCCTATTATAACTCTCCCTCCCTTGTTACCAGCTTGGAACCTTTCTCATATCAAAATGTTTTGAGCCCTGGTGCATCTTATCTTAGGGGAAATGGCTTTTCTGATGGCCATGTTATGAGTTTTCAGAGGTGAAGAAAAACATGTCTTGCAAGAAGAGTCTTCCTTACTTTTTTATAGTGACAAATTAGTTATAAACTCAGACATTTCCTTCCTTCCAAGGACAACATTGGTATTCCACTTGAATAAAGACTTCATATTGCCTAGCTTTTTTTCCTTTGGAAACATTACTTCATTCTTTAGATGGAGATCAGGTTCTTGCATTTTATCTGGACCCCACAACAGTATTTCATCTAGGCCAACATTTATTTCTGGTCCTCCAAGTTAAATCTAAAGGATATGGCCTGCCCTGATCCTTAGTGTTGCTCTAAAAGGATATTGTCAATCTTTTTAAGTTTTGCTACTAAATGCAATCCACTTCCAATGCAAGCTACCTCTACAAGAGCGGCAGCAACATCAGCAGCCTGTCTTCTGGATATTCCACTACTTGAGTTGTGCCCATCAGCAACATTGTATCAACTATCTATCGTCGTCAAGCATTTTAAATTGGGACTGTGCTCCTGAAAATGCCCACCCTTCAGCAGAGCAATCCTCCTTTAGTCACCTTGCAGCAATCAGATCCTCTCAGCTTGTGCCTGAATCACAACAATGAAGAGTTATTACCTGCAATTGCAATTCTCCAAGCAGGCACTTATGAAGTGAAACAGTCTGTGCTCTCTACTCTGCTCGATTTCAACTGTCCCCATTGATTGTTCCAGTCAGAAACTGAAAAGGGTCAATAGTATACTTAGTTTTATGATACACATGCTGGACAGAATGTCCACAATGAATTCTCCAAGCTATAGAAGATTCTGGATGGAGTTCTGCCCACTGAATCCAATCTTATAAATTGATTGATTGATTGATTGATTGATTGATTGATTGAATTTATACCCCGCCCTTCTCCAAACGGACCCAGGGCGGCGCACAGGAACATTAAAAACATACAAAACATATAAAAACTTTTTCTTTTTTTAAAAAACTTATTCAACTAAGGGCCTGTGCTAAAACCGAATTAAAATCCCCATTTTAAAACTATCTACGAGTCGGTATTGGAGGCTACGCAAGGCCGGCTAGTTGGAATAGGTGTGTCTTCAGACACTTGCGGAAGAGGCGGAGGTCAGAAATGGTACGGAGTTCAGGGGGCAAGTCGTTCCAAAGGGCTGGTCCCGCCACAGAGAAGGCTCTCCCCCTGGGTGTCGCCAGTCAGCATTGTCCGGCCGACGGCACCCTGAGGAGGCCCTCTCTGTGGGAGCGTATCGGTCTAAGGGATGTATGGGGCAGGAGGCGGTCTCGCATATAACTAAGCCCCGAGCCATGGAGCGCTTTAAAGATGGTCGTTAGAACCTTGAAGCGCACCCGAAAGACCACAGGAAGCCAGTGCAGCTCGCGCAGGATAGGTGTTATATGGGAGTGTCTAGGCGCTCCCGTAATCAACCGCGCGGCTGCGTTCTGGACTAGCTGTAGCTTTCGGGTGCACCTCAAGGGAAGCCCCATGTAGAGAGCATTACAGTAGTCGAGTCGAGACGTGACGAGTGCTTGAGTGACCGTGCGTAAGGCACCCCGGTCCAGTAAGGGGTGCAATTGGCGCATCAGGCGTACCTGATTTGCAAGTGACTGGAGTTACAGATAAGTGGTTAGTATTACGTTTTCCTTATAAATGCTCTAGTTTGGGGGGAAGGGGGGTTCCCCTTATCCTTGTAGAAGCTTCCTTCCAAACCTACTGATTGTTCACTTTATCAATTCTCCACGAAAACCAAGAATTTGGCAATATCTGTAGCCCAGATGTCTTCATGGCGAGCTGCTACCTTTCCTTCAACTGCAGTTTTTCATTTTCAACCAATACCCTTCTTTACAACAAACGTTAATTAACTGCAATTACTGGCAGAAGAAATGTTTCACTGAAAAGGGTGTGTAAGAAAAGGAGAGAAAATAACACATTTTTTTTCATTTTCCCACAATAGAAGTGATGAAATAAAGTGTCCCAAACCTCCTAAAAACTGCCTGAATGAAATTATCAAATGAGTAGTTAAGCCGTTAGTCGCCAAACTTCAGTAACACAAGATCAACCTGTCAAATGAGTCACAACAGTATTTGTGCTGATAATGGGCTGATGTTATCATAGCTATGGTTAAGATTATCATAAACACAGACAAATTCTGTAAGGCCTGGCATGCAATCTTGGTGCCTGTCCCACACCAATAGTCTGGTATTTTGTAAGGCACACCTATGACAGGTAGGTTTAAAGGCATGCAAGTGATACAGCCCCAAACAAGGAAATATAAGGATTTAAATTTCTGGCTGGTTTAATTTATTTATTTATTTTATTTATTTATTTTATTTTTATACCGCTCCTATCTCCCGGAAGGGACTCAGGGCGGTGCACAGGAAAATTAAAAATGAAGATATACAAACATACAAATAAATACTACAAACATTAAAATATAATTAAATTTGAACATAGCCTGTGCTAAAATACCACTAAAATAATAAAAGTTACCAAGGTTAAAAGTCATTAAAACTCAGTCTGTAAAAATGGTCACGGGGTCTAGGCTAGGCCGGCTAGGTGAAAGAGGTGGGTCTTAAGATGTTGGCAGAAGAGGCGGAGGCCCGTGGTGGTCCGAAGTTCGGGGGATAGGTCGTTCCAGAGGGCTGGGCCCGCCACAGAGAAGGCCCTTCCCCTGGGGGTCGCCAACCGGCACTGCCCGGCCAACAGCACCCGGAGAAGGCCCTCCCTATGGGAACGGATCAGCTGAAGGGATGTATGTGGTAGGAGGCGGTCCCGCAAATAACTAGGTCCCGTGCCATGGAGCGTTTTAAAGATGGTTACCAGCACCTTGAAGTGCACCCGGAAAGCCACAGGTAGCCAGTGCAGCTCGCACAGGAGAGGTGTTACATGGGAATGCCATGAGGCTACCAAAATCCACTGCGCGACCGCATTCTGCACCAACTGTAGTCTCCGAGTGCACCTCAAGGGGAGCCCCATGTAGAGAGCATTACAGTAGTCTAGGCGAGACGTAACAAGTGCTTGAGTGACAGTGCGGAGGGCGTCCCCGGTCGAGAAAGGGGCGCAGCTGGCGTACCAGGTAGACCTGGTAAAAAGCCCCCCTGGCCACGGCCATCACATGGTCATCCATGGACAGGCGAGAGTCCAGGAGGACGCCTAAGTTACGCGCCCTTTCCATGGGGGCTAATGACTCGCCCCCGATGGCCAGTGATGGAATCAATTGGCTGTACCGGGACGTCGGAAACCACAGCCACTCGGTCTTGGACGGGTTGAGTCGAAGTTTGTTACTCCCCATCCAGATCCGCACGGCCTCCAGACACTGGGACATCACTTCAACAGCATCGTTGGGGTGGTTTGGGGTAGATATGTATAGCTGCGTATCATCAGCGTACTGATGGTACTCTACCCCAAAACCACGGATGATCTCACCCAGTGGCTTCATATCTCACCCAGTGGCCCCACTCTCGCAGGTTTGGCCCTCCGCTCTATCGAGGGCCCACCTTGATGAGGGATTTATTAATCCGGAGAGGTGGGAAAAGCGTGGTTTTAGGGGTTTTTTAATACGTAGATTACTGTCTGTTTTAGGGGGTACCAGGGAGGGGGGAGGGTGCAGAAAGGTAGAGACGGAGAAAGAAAGAAAGGGCCGGACCAGCAGCCAGCGGAGGGCAGCGGAAGGTCCCGACGGGAGGGGGGAAATAAGAGTCGTCCCGGTGGAGGGCATACCCATCAACAGGGTCGTGGGGAGAGGCAGGTCTGAGGGGAGACAAGTTTCATCCTCCCGGTTGGGGGCACGCGGCCGTTGGTTGCAAATGGTCAGGTGCCACAACCCCCGCAGGCTAGGTGGTCAGGGAGTGCAGAGCCAGGGCCCGCGGCTGATGTTTTGCAACGCCAGGTCCGTTGTCAACAAAGCCCCCCTCATCCATGACCTTGTGTCAGAGGGGGAGCCGGACCTGGTAGGAATTGCGGAGACCTGGTTGGGCCACGAGGGAGGACTCCCCCTCGTTGAAATGTGCCCACCAGGTTACCACGCTTTTCATCAGCCCCGGGCCCTAGGCAGGGGTGGTGGGGTAGCGGTTATTATTAGGGAAGGTCTTGAGCCGAGAGAGACCATTGTGCCACAGACCACCGGTTGTGAGTCCCTCTGCGTGAAGTGGGGCCTAGGGAGGCAGTTGGGCGTGCTGGTTGTATACCTGGCTCCCCGCTATGTAGCAGCAGCCCTGCCCGAGCTCCTCGAGGTGATCGCTACGATGGCAGTTGAGACCCCCAGACTTTTGGTCATGGGGGACTTTAATCTGCCATTGGTGGGCGAATCATCCGCGGTAGCTCGGGAGTTCATGGCTTCCATGACGGCCATGGACCTGACCCAATTAATTCAAGGCCCCACCCACGAGGGTGGACACACACCGGATCTCATCTTTGTCTCAGGCCAATGGAAGAGTGATCTGGGTACAGGGGATATAGTCATCACACCCTTGTCATGGTCAGACCACTCACTTCTCCGGCTCGACTTTCCAACCGCTACTCCCCACCGCGGGGAGGCGGAACCTGAGTCACCTATCTGGTTCCGCCCCAGGCGCCTGATGGACCCTGACGGGTTCCAGGCGGCGCTTGGGCCACTTCCTGTACCCCTGACCCGCGCCCCGATGGAGGACCTCGTGGCCGCATGGAATACTGCGGCCGTGGGAGCCTTGGATCGGGTCGCGCCCTTGCGGCCTCTCTTGCGGCGGCGAGCCACCCTGGCTCCTTGGTTTACCGAGGAGCTAAGGGTGATGAAACGCCACAAGAGATGCCTAGAGAGAAGATGGAGGTATACTCGATCTGAATCTGACCGGACACAGGTAAGAGCCCATTTACGGACTTACATTGTGGCGCTGAGAGTGGCCAAACGTCATCATTGTGCCACTCTCATAGCATCCGCAGAAAACCGCCCTGCCGCCCTGTTTAGGGTGACCCGCTCCCTCCTTCAACAGAGGGTGCGGGAAGCCCCACTACAGGGTAGAGCAGAGGAATTTGTGACTTTTCTGCAGGAGAAAATCGCTCAGATACAGAACGAGCTAGCCCCCATTGCTGGTCCAGTGGAGTGCCGCGAGGCGGATCTTGTTTGGGAGGAGTTTGACTCCGTTGCTTCCGATGATATGGACAGGTTACGTGGGCGACTGCGAGCCACCACATGTTTATTGGACCCGTGTCCCTCCTGGCTTGTACTGGCATCCTGGGAGGTGACACGAGGCTGGCTCCAAGAGGTTATCAACGCATCCTTGAGTGAGGGTTCCTTGCCTGCTTCCCTAAAAGAGGCTATGGTGAGGCCCCTCCTCAAGAAGCCCTCTTTGGATCCAGCTCTTTTAAACAACTACCGTCCAGTCTCCAACCTTCCCTTTTTGGCGAAGGTTGTTGAGAGTGTGGTGGCACAACAGTTTCCCCGTCACCTGGAGGAAGTTGATTATCTAGACCCGCGCCAGTCCGGCTTTCGGCCCGGGCATAGCACCGAGACGGCATTGGTCGCGTTGGTCGATGATCTCTGGAGGGCCAGAGATGGGGGTTGTTCCTCCATCCTGGTCCTATTAGACCTCTCGGCGGCTTTCGATACCATCGACCATGGTATCCTATTGCATCGGCTGGGGGGGTTGGGGGTGGGAGGCACCGTGTTACGGTGGTTCTCCTCCTACCTCTCTGGCCGATCGCAATTTGTGTTGGCAGGAGGGCAGAGGTCGACCTCGAGACCCCTCACATGTGGGGTGCCTCAGGGGTCGGTCCTCTCGCCTCTCCTGTTTAATGCATATATGAAGCCGCTGGGTGAGATCATCCGTGGTTTTGGGGTAGAGTACCATCTGTACGCTGATGACACCCAGCTGTACATATCTACCCCAAACCACCCCAACGATGCCGTAGCGGTGATGTGCCAGTGCCTGGAAGCCGTGCGGACCTGGATGGGAAGTAACGGACTCAGGCTCAACCCGACCAAGACCGAGTGGCTGTGGTTTCCGGCTGCCCGATTCAACCAGATGATTCCATCTCTGGCCATAGGGGGCGAACATCTTGCCCCTGTGGATGGGGCGCGCAACTTGGGTGTCCTCCTGGATACCCGGCTGTCCATGGAAGATCAAGTGACAGCCGTGGCCAGGAGGGCGTTTTACCAGGTCCGCCTGGTACGCCAGTTGCGCCCCCTATTGGATCGGGACGCCCTTCGCACAGTCACTCATGCTCTCGTGACATCCCGACTGGATTATTGCAACTCTCTCTACATGGGGCTCCCCTTGAGGTGCACCCGGAGGCTTCAGTTGGTCCAGAACGCAGCCGCGCGAGCAATTATGGGCACCTCTAGGTTTGCCCACGTAACACCGCTCTTGCGCGAGCTGCACTGGCTACCTGTCGTCTTCCGGGTGCGCTTCAAGGTGTTAATTATCATCTTCAAAGCGCTCCATGGCTCGGGACCTAGTTATCTGCGGGATCGGATCCTGCCTCATACATCCTCACGGCCGATACGCTCCCACAGAGAGGGACTGCTCCGGGTGCCGTCCACTAGACTTTGTCAGCGGGCGACGCCCAGGGGAAGGGCCTTCTCTGTGGCGGGCCCAGCCCTCTGGAACGACCTTCCCCCCGATATTAGGACAACCACGGACCTCCGCTCCTTCCGCTTAAAATTAAAGACACACTTTTTTCGCCTGGCCGGCCTTGGGTAGTCTCTTTTTAGGTTAGGGGTTTTTAGGGGTAATTTTTAGTTTAGCATATGGGTTTTAGCGCAGGGATAATTTAATTCACTTTTAATTTTGTAGTTTGTATTCTGTATTTTGTTCTTTGTATTTTTAATTGCCTGTGCCCCGCCTCGAGTCCCCTTGGGGAGAGAGAGCGGGTTATAAAATTAAATTATTATTATTATTTATATAGGTGTTGAACAGGAGTGGTGAGAGGACCGACCCCTGAGGCACCTCACATGTGAGGGGCCTCGAGGTTGACCTCTGCCCTCCTGCCAACACGAATTGCGACTGCCCGGAGATGTAGGAGGAGAACCACCGTAAAACGGTGCCTCCCACCCCCAACCCCTCCAGACGGTGCAACTGGATATCATGGTCAATGGTATCAAAAGCTGCTGAGAGGTCTAATAGGACCAGGATAGAGGAGCAACCTCTATCACGGGCCCTTCAGAGATCATCGACCAACGCGACCAATGCCATCTCAGTGCTGTGCCCAGGTCGGAAGCCGGACTGGCGCGGGTCCAGATAGGCAATTTCCTCCAGGTGTCGAGGGAACTGCTGCGACACCACACTCTCTACAACCTTCCAAGAAAGTGAAGGTTGGAGACCGTACGATAATTTACTAACAACGCTGGGTCCAGGGAAGGCTTCTTGAGGAAGGGTTTCACCACCGTCTCTTTCAAGGCGGCCGGCAAGAAACCCTCACTCAAAGAAGCGTTCACTATTTCCTGGAGCCAGCCTCGTGTAACCTCCCAGGATGCCAGTACAAGCCAGGAGGGACACGGGTCCAATAAACATGTGGTGGTGTTCAGTCGCCTCGTCAACCTGTCCATATCATCGGAAGTGACAACGTCGAACTCTTCCCATAATACGGTCTCAAGACCTGCCTCGGATGGTCCGCCTAGACTAGTTTCATTGGAGGACAACTCGCTCCGGATCTGAACGATTTTATCCTGCAGATACTCTCCAAATTCCTCTGCTCTGCCCTGTAAAGGAGCTTCCCATGGCCTCTGTTGAAGGAGGGAGTGGGTCACCCTGAACAGGGCGGCCAGGCGGTTATCTGCGGATGCGATAAGAGTGGCGCAGTAATTGCGTTTCGCCGCTCTTATCACCACTAGGTACGTCCTCAAGTGGGATCTTACCTGTGTAAATTAAGTCCAGTGTGTAATTCCCTAGTTTTACATACCTGTGTAAAATTAAGTACAGTGTGTAATTCCCTAGTAGCCAACCACTCTGGAAAATTAAAAAGCAGGACATGAAAATAATAGCCATGTTCTATCAATAACTGGTATTGGGAATCAAATGGCCTCTCGGTATTAAGCCCCAAAAGTAAATTTAGCCACCAATTATCTTTTCCAAATTCAATATAATCAATGGCAAAAAAGCAGAACCAGTGAGGTGTAGTGAGCATTATTTTGATTGGAGCAGTTTAGTAAACTTTCAAGTCAAGTATGGTTCAGTGGCTGACTTTGAAGAAGCTCTTCCAGCCTACACAGGATTGTGGTGAAGATAAAAGAGGAAGGAAAAGAACTATATATGCTATAAACAGCTTCAAAAGAATAGAAACACAGATAGGCCTCGTCTTATAACCATTTATTTAGTGACCATTCAAAGTTATAACAGCACTGAAAAAAGTGATGTATGACTGTTTTTCACACTTATGACCCCTGAAGCATTCCTATGGTCCTGTGATCAAAATTCAGATGCTTGGCAACTGACTCATAATTATGACCATTGCAGGCCTTGTGATCACATTTTGCAACCTTCTGACAAGCAAAGTCAATGGGGGAAGCTAGATTAACTTAACAATCATGTTACTAACTACAACAGCAGTGATTCATTTAACAACTATGGCAAGGAAAGTTGTAAAATGGAGCAGAACTCAGTTAATAACTGATTCACTTAGCAACAGACATTTGGGGCTCAATTGTGGCCTTAAGTTCAGGACTTACTTGTACAACAAATAATTAACTAGACATTGTATAAATGACTTTTTCTGGGTCTGTCCTGAATCTATTGTCCTATCCTGAGTCTATCAGTTTCACCAGGGTCCCTTGCACATCTGCCTTTTCAAATGAAGTGCTTTTCCAGCCATGTGAGACTACAATTCCCATAAATTTCAGATAGCTCATCCACCTGTTGGTTAGGGCAGGGCTCCTCAACCTTTGCAACTTTAAGTCTGAAGGACTTCAGCTCCCAGACTTCTCCAGCCAGCAAAGCTGGCTGGAGAATTCTGGGAGCTGAAGTCCTTCAGACTTAAAGTTGCAAAGGTTGGGGACCCCTGGGTTAGGGAGTGCAGATGTGCAGTCTATCACATTTGGAAAGCAGTAGATAAGAAAAGACTTTTTTATGATTACGAATGTTACAGTAGAGAAAGAAGAAAGCTGCATTCATGCCCCTGTTTTATAATCAGATTTTTTCTAAACTGTTAAATATTAATCTTAAATGGTAAGGTTCCATGGAAAAGAATATGCTCCATCCTGCATACACCCTCCCTTTAGATATTCTTTCCTGCAACTTATGCAGCTCTACAGCATTCACAAGTTTTCAAACTCAGGTTCCATTTTAATCGGGGGGGGGGGGGTTCTTATTTTTTTTAATCCTCCTCCTGGCCAGCATGGATTGTGTTGATCTGGTTGTTAGATATCCTACCAACATGGTGTTTGAGCCAGAATAATGTAATGCACTCTTGGTAGCTTTGTAGGCAGGATGGCAGAGAAAGAACCATGAGCTGAGAGCAATTGCTTTTAAGTAGGCATGACCCAAAAATATTACCTCCAGAAGCAGGGGGAGAATGCATAGCATCTCTCCCCAATCTCTCCCCATTCCTCACCTAGTGGTGGCGGCAGCTGCAATGCCACTCACCTTCAATCAGATCCCTGACCTATATCACAGGGGGATCCATGATGTTCTGACTTCAGAGGCTGCCTATATTAGCACTTTGTGTGGTTCCTTAACAAAGCAAAACAAGAGGTCCACTCTTCAGAGCAATACATATAGGCAACAGGCAGATTATTGTACACTTCAATTCAATGAAAAAGCTGCTCCGAAAGGTAAACCAGAAGGATATCAGGTGACATCTTGATCCCACTAAACTGTCATCCACTATCTAAAGAAGGCATTTAGTCACTTGGGCCAGCCCATCTTTTAGCACCATTGCTAAAAACAGCAGTAAAACTTTACTTTCCCCCCAAAAACCTGCTAGATGGCGATAGCACAACACTCTCGAGGATGCTTCACATCTTTAAAACAGTTTCATCCCCACCTAGTGGCATAATTCTGTAAATTTATTACTAGGACATTTATTTTTGCAGACAAAAGATCATTGATATAATTCCATACAAAAAATCTGGTTCTTTAACATTTTATAAAATACTTCCCCCTCCTCAAATTTGTATGTTTAGAAATATTTCGAGTCTGCTCACTTTTACCATTGAGTTAATCTAGGAGAGCTAGTACAGTCCAGGGGTTAAAGCGGTGTTTCTCAACCTTGACATATTTAAGACTAATAGAATAACAGAGTTGGAAGGGACCTTGGAGGTCTTCTAGTCCAACCCCCTGCTTAGACAGGAAACCCCACATCACTTCAGACAAATGGTTATCCAACATCTTCTTAAAAACTTCCAGTGTTGGAGCATTCACAACTTCTGGAGGCAAATTGTTTCACTGATTAATTGTTTTAACTGTCAGGAAATTTCTCCTCAGTTCTAAGTTGCTTCTCTCCTTGATTAGTTTCCACCCATTGGTTTTTTGTTTCTTGTTCTACTCTCAGGTGCTTTGGAGAATAGCTTGACCCCTTTTTCTTTGTGGCAACCTCTGATATATTGGACCACTGCTATCATGTCTCCCGTAGTCCTTCTTTTCATTAAACTAGTTACTAGACATAAGCAGTTCCTGCAACCGTTCTTCATATGTTTTAGCCTCCAGTCAATTAATCATTTTTATTGCTCTTCTCTGCACTCTTTCTAGAGTCTCAACATCTTTTTTACTTGGCAACTTGAAGGTCCACAAGAAGTGTGGACCAACAACCAGAATTCCCCAGTGAGCAGCGTGTATCTTAAAGTTACCAAGGTTGAGAAACACAATAGATTAAGAGAGGGTGATGCATGTTTTAGTCCAATTTGTATCTCTGGATTGTTGTCATGGGAAAATAGGAATAAAGAGTAGTAGATATGTCACATTGAGCTCTTGAAGGAATGGCAGGGTGAGAAACAAATTTCTTAACTGATTTGTATATAGGAGTCACTGGACTGAATTGGGACATAGAGAAGGTTTAACAGATAAAATATCTTAGAACCTTTACCCCTAAGCAGCACAGCACCTTGGGCCACTCCTCCTAGCAGCTTTGAGATGAAATCACATCAAGGCTTGGTCAAGGAAGCCAGTATCATGCAGACTTCAATAAAGAATCAGAACCTCCATCTGTCTTTATATTATTGGTTTTCTTAAGGCAGCATCTCTTTGCACATTTTGTATTTCTTCATCCTGAACTACCATTTATGAGAACAGCTAATAACAAATACATCTCCCATTATTATTTGTAGTCTCTGCCTAGAACTCCTTCCTTTCTTTCTCAACCTTCTCCCAATTTCTTACATTGTTTCCTTAGCCCTGATTTAATAAATAAGCCCAAATGACTGGATTTACATTATGTTAAATTAAAACCAGACCACATTGTTCTGGGTCACATTAGCATAATGAGGAGTTGTTGTTAGTTACAAAGTCATGTCCAACCCATAGTGACTCCATGGACAATGTTCCTCCAGGCCTTCCTCTCCTCTACCATCCTCTGGAGTCCATTTAAGCTCACACCTAGTGCTCTGGTGACTCCATCCAGCCACCTCATTCTCTGTCATCCCTTCTTCTTTTGTCCTCAGTCTTTCCCAGTATTGGGCTCTTCTCCAGTGAGTCCTTTCTTCTCGTTAGGTGGCCAAAGTGTTTGAGTTACATCTTCAGGATCTGGCCTTCTAAACAGCAGTCAGGGCTGATCTTCTCTAGGACTGACCTGTTTGATTGCCTTACAGTCCAAGGGACTCGCAGGAGGCTTCTACAGCACCACAGTTCAAAGGCCTCAATTCTTTGACACTCAGCCTTTCTTATGGTCCAACTTTCACAGCCATCCATAGTGAGTAGATTCCCATATCTCACTAAGCCATAGTTCATGTTTAAAGCAGCCTATTCATATATACTTATGATATGGTATACCATATATCATTATGCCTCAATTCACGCATAATAGCTAAAGTACAATACACTAAACTTTAGTACACTGACATATTGGGGGGGGGGTGTTAATAAGGGAAATCGTTCTAAACTTTTCAATGTGTATCTTATGATATCATAATTGGTTATGACTGAGCAATTATTCAACCATATAGCTGCTGACCAAGTCTTTTACATGCTTTCCAAATCAATACACCTAACAGGTGGTAGATCTGGCCTACAGAAGAGAAGGAACAGAAAAAGGAGCTTCAGCTCATCACACTTGACTGAATGATTTGTGCATGACACACTGCCACAGCGAACACCTTGTGCTATGCAGTAACCGCAACCCTACCAATATGCAAAATTGTTTCTGTTGACGGTGGTTATATAAGAACCTTCCCTTTTGGAGGAAATAAGAGATTTAAAGCAGGGACAGACACTATGAATTTTTATTTTTTTTATAAACGTTCAATTGACTTAATGAAGGGGCTGCTTTTTTGGATTTTCGTCTTTCTCGTGGCCTCAAAATAGTTACTGTTTTACCCAAAAGTATAACGTAAAGATATATCAGTAAGAGATATAGGAAGTCACAAATGGTTATATCAAAACTATGATTTATAGTTTTGTCAGACACCAAGATATGCATCCTTCAAGCTGGAACATGAGGATGCCACTATGCACAAGTTATCATTCTGATGTGATCTCAAGTTTGCTGCAGACAGCTATTATAACTGTGAGCCCCCAAAAGCACAGGATATATTTTTTAAATATTATTTCCTGGCCCAGCTTTCTCTAATCTGTTCCATACTATAGAATGAGATGGCAACCACAATTCAAAGCTTAGGGGGTCAATGAAGTTTCAGCCCCAAGAAACAAAGGCAATGCTAAGTGAGAGAAAAGGTGAAGAAAGTCTCTAACTGTTGTAATGATAGAAACCAGAGTCAAGAGGAAGTCAATTCAGTAGGAAGGGTTTATTGGTTTACCACTCCTTAACACCTGGCAAAAATAAAGAAAATAGGGGCAGCAGTCATCTACATAATGTTTCCTCCATCCTCCCCTCTTCCTCTGCTTTCATTCTGACAGCAGCTTCTTCCACCTTTTCACAGAACTTATGTTCAAAGAGTTCATGACTTGTGAAAAATAGACCCACCCAACCATCCCCACCACATCATCTGAAGCCCATATTGGGTTCTGTATCTTCTTTCTGCCACAAAAAAGAAAGAGTCAATCTATTCTCCAAAGAACTTGAAGGCAGGACAAGAAGCAATGGATGGAAACGGGTCAAGGAGAGAAGCAATTTAAGAGGAAATTTCCTGACAGAACAATTAATCAGTGGAATGGGATGCCTCCAGAGGTTATGGGTGCTACAATACTGGAGATTTTAAAGAAGAGTTTGGACAATCATTTGTCTAAAATCTTATAGGGTTTCCTACCTGGGCAAGGGGGGTTGAACTAGGAAATCCCAAGGTCCCTTCCAACTCTGTTATTCTTTCTCATATCCAAGTTAAAGTAAAATCCAGCAATCCTTAAAATGGTAGAAAACTATAGCAACCAAAAGTCTGTTGCAATTCCCCCATCTGACTAACTTTACCACAAGCACAACCCAAGTAACTTGTGCTATCCTTATTTACATTGTTGAAAGCTCATGAAGGACAAGGATTGTTGATTCCCTGAGATTTTTCTATCAGCCTTACTAGCCAGAAAATACCCATAAAATCAATCTACTTGATATGGAGTGAGGAAGGGGAGGAGGAGAGTTTTGACAGATAGCTAGATTGGCAGGTTTAACCACCAAAGTTCTCTTTGATTTGTTGCAAATATTTTGCATAGATGTGTTCAAAAGCAACTTATCAACTGATGCAAACTGATAGTTCAGTTGTTTTGAAATAGGGGTTTAGTATTAACCCCATGTTCAAACAATAGCTGATAGACATAGAGAGAATTGTATTATGAAGCAATGGGAGGGAAAGCTGGCTCTTCTTTTCCACTTCACTATTCATCCATATCACTTTTATTCGGTGACTTTTAAGCCTATTCAATCTTTACACTGAATTAGCTTAGAGATTTGGTAGACTTTTAAGCCTATTCAATCTTTACACTGAATTAGCTTAGAGATTTGGTAGACATGGGAAGCTAGGTTGAAAAGAATTGGACTCTCCTCTTGTCTAAAAAAAACAATGGCTGTAAGAGATAGTTCTTCAAGGGAAGATTGCTATGCCTGCCCCAGATTATAGAGATCCATAGGGGCTAAGCTGATCTCACATCTGACTACACCATGGATAGTCAATAAAGCAGTTCAGATTGCAACCAGATTGTAAATCTTACATCGAGATAATATAAAAAACTATTTTGCTATTGAAAACAACATAAAGGCTAAAGTATCTTCATTTTATAATATCTCCATTTTTGCAGATATCTCTGAAAAAATGTTGCTGGGGATATGCTGAAGATAGATGGAAGTGAAAAAAGACTCACTGAGTATCTTGGTTTGGGTTTTGGAATTAACATTGCCTAAATACCCCAGTACGCATTACTACTTAGCTGAATTTTATGTGCTGATTTGAATTTTCACACAAAAAGCAATGTATCATTTTATTTATTTCTCGTAGGGCATTTTGCTGGCTCTAAGCCTATAAATCATTCATAAAGACAATACTATTTTGTGTTTGTTATAAGACAGCTGTTCTCAACCTGTGGGTCGCAACCCCTTTGGGGGTCGAATGACCCTTTCACAGGGGTCGCCTAAGACCATAGGAAAACACATATTTTCAATGGTCTTAGGAACGGAGACACCAATTTTATAGTTGGGGGTCACCACAACATAAGGACCTGTATTAAAGGGTCGCGGCATTGGGAAGGTTGAGAACCGCTGTTATAAGGTCCGTGGTCAACAAAGCCCCCCTCATTCATGACCTTGTGTCAGAGGGGGAGCCGGACCTGGCAGGAATAGCGGAGACCTGGTTGGGCCACGAGGGTGGACTCCCCCTCGTTGAAATGTGCCCACCAGGATACCGCGCTTTTCATCAGCCCCAGGCCCTAGGCAGGGGTGGTGGGGTAGCGGTTATTGTAAAGGAAGGTCTTGAGCCGAGAGAGACCATTGTGCCACAGACCACCGGTTGTGAGTCCCTCTGTGTGAGGTGGGGCCTAGGGAGGCAGTTGGGCTTGCTGGTTGTATACCTGGCTCCCCGCTATGTAGCAGCAGCCCTGCCCGAGCTCCTGGAGGTGGTCGCTACGGTGGCAGTTGAGACCCCCAGACTTTTAGTCATGGGGGACTTTAATCTGCCATCGTTGGGCAAATCATCCGTGATAGCTCGGGAGTTCATGGCTTCCATGACGGCCATGGACCTGACCCAACTAATTCAAGGCCCCACTCACGAGGGTGGACATACACCGGACCTCATCTTTGTCTCAGGCCAATGGAAGAGTGATCTGGGTATAGGGGATATAGTCATCACGCCCTTGTCATGGTCAGACCACTCACTTCTCCGGCTCGACTTTCCGACCGCTGCTCCCCTCCGTGGGGAGGCGGAACCTGAGTTACCAATCTGGTTCCGCCCCAGGCGCCTGATGGACCCTGATGGTTTCCAGACGGCGCTTGGGCCACTTCCTGTACCCCTGACCCGCGCCCCGATGGAGGACCTCGTGGCCGCATGGAATATTGCGACCATGGGAGCCTTGGATCGGGTCGCGCCCTTGCGGCCTCTCTTGCGGCGGCGAACCACCCTGGCTCCTTGGTTTACCGAGGAACTGAGGGTGATGAAACGCCGCAAGAGATGCCTAGAGAGAAGATGGAGGTCTACCCGATCTGAAACTGACCGGACACAGGTAAGAGCCCATTTACGGACTTACATTGTGGCGCTGAGAGTGGCCAAACGCCATCATTGTGCTACTCTCATAGCATCCGCAGACAACCGCCCTGCCGCCCTGTTTAGGGTGATCCGCTCCCTCCTTCAACAGAGGGTGCGGGAAGCCCCGTTACAGGGTAGAGCAGAGGAATTTGTGATTTTTCTGCAGGAGAAAATCACTCAGATACAGAACGAGCTAGCCCCCATTGATGGCCCAGTGGGATGCCACGAGACAGATCTTGTTTGGGAGGAGTTTGACTCCGTTACTTCCGAGGATATGGACAGGTTACGTGGGCGACTGCGAGCCACCACATGTTTATTGGACCCGTGTCCCTCCTGGCTTGAACTGACATCCTGGGAGGTGACACGAGGCTGGCTCCAAGAGGTTGTCAACGCATCCTTAAGTGAGGGTTCCTTGCCTACTTCCCTAAAAGAGGCTATGGTGAGGCCCCTCATTAAGAAGCCCTCTTTGGATCCAGCTCTATTAAACAACTATCGTCCAGTCTCCAACCTTCCCTTCTTGGCGAAGGTTGTTGAGAGTGTGGTGGCACAACAGTTTCCCCGTCACCTGGAGGAAGTTGGTTATCTAGACCCGCGCCAGTCCGGCTTTCGGCCCGGGCATAGCACCGAGACGGCATTGGTCGCGTTGGTCGATGATCTCTGGAGGGCTAGAGATGGGGGTTGTTCCTCCATTCTGGTCCTATTAGACCTCTCGGCGGCTTTCGATACCATCGACCATGGTATCCTATTGCATCGGCTGGGGGGTTGGGGGTGGGAGGCACCGTTTTACGGTGGTTCTACTCCTACCTCTCTGGCCGATCGCAATTTGTGTTGGCAGGAGAGCAGAGATCGACCTCGAGACCCCTCACATGTGGGGTGCCTCAGGGGTCGGTTCTCTCGCCTCTCCTGTTCAACACATACATGAAGCCGCTCGGTGAGATCATCCGTGGTTTCGGAGTAGAGTACCATCTCTACGCTGATGACACTCAGCTGTATATATCTACTCCAAACCACCCCAACGATGCCGTAGCGGTGATGTGCCAGTGCCTGGAAGCTGTGCGGATCTGGATGGGAAGTAACGGACTCAGGCTCAACCCGACCAAGACCGAGTGGCTGTGGTTTCCAGCTGCCCGATTCAACCAGCTCATTCCATCGCTGGCCATAGGGGGCGAACATCTTGCCCCTGTGGATGGGGCGTGCAATTTGGGTGTCCTCCTGGATGCCCGGCTGTCCATGGAAGATCAAGTGACAGCCGTGGCCAGGAGGGCGTTTTACCAGGTTCACCTGGTTCGCCAATTGCGACCCCTATTGGATCGGGACGCCCTTCACACAGTCACTCATGCGCTCGTGACATCCCGACTGGACTATTGTAACTCTCTCTACATGGGGCTCCCCTTGAGGTGCACCCGGAGACTTCAGCTAGTCCAGAATGCAGCCGCGCGAGCAATTATGGGAACCTCAAGGTTTACCCATGTAACACCGCTCTTGCGCGAGCTGCACTGGCTGCCTGTCATCTTCCGGGTGCGCTTCAAGGTGTTAGTCATCATCTTTAAAGCGCTCCATGGCTCGGGACCTAGCTATCTGCGGGATCGGATCCTGCCTCATACATCCTCACGGCCGATTCGCTCCCACAGAGAGGGACTTCTCCGGGTGTCGTCCACTAGGCTTTGTCAGCGGGCGACACCCAGGGGAAGGGCTCTCTCTGTGGCGGGTCCAGCCCTCTGGAACGACCTTCCCCCCGACATTAGAACGACCACGGACCTCCGCTCCTTCCGTCTAAAATTAAAAACACACTTTTTCTGTCTGGCCGGCCTAGGGTAGTCTCTCTGTCTATGGGGTTTTATTATATTTATTATTGGGAATGTCATTTTAGTTTAGTTTAGTTTTAATGGATTTTTAGCACAGGTACTAAGTTTAATTTTGTTTTAAATATGTTTGTATATTTGTGGTTTTTATTCTTCCTGTGCACCGCCCCGAGTCCCTGTGGGGAGAGGGAGCGGTCTACAAATTAAAATTGATTGATTGATTGATTTATAAGACAAAAAAGCCCAAACCCAAAGACTGAATTTTTTAGCCCAAGTGAGATTTCACACTAAAATATGCAACTGTTCCATGTTTCAAGAGCCAAACTACAAAGCGACTAGGTCCAGAATCTATTAGATGTTTTCCAGGGCCTTTTTTCACTGTCAGGCTTAAGACACTGATTTTACTCCTTAATTCCCTCTGGTTTGGAAAATGAATGCTGATAAGCTCAATGTGGCCTTTTAGGGTCTGCCTTTATGTTACTGGGTGGTGTTTTTGTTCCATCCCAGGACAATTAGTTATTTTGGGTTCATTGGGCGCCGCCCTGGGTCCTTTTTGGAGAAGGGCGGGATATAAATTGAATAAAATAAATAAATAAATAAATAAATAAGAGAAGTGAAACTTAAAGAGGATGGGAGGAAAATATTATGGCTCATACTTGAGTCGTGCCTCTCTACCAAGTCATATTCTAAGGTGAAGTGAAGGAAAGTCTCCAGACATGCAAATTTTGTTTTATCAGTTATGGAGGTGTTATTGAGTTGCAGCAGGGACTCCCCCAAAGCCAGATGGAAAGAAAAAATAAAAGTGCAAGGTGATGACAGTGCTGCATAATTTAGCTTGCTAGCTCCTTGGGAAAATGATGTAAAACTTTATTGCAGAAAAATTGAATGAATTGCATTACAATCAATGCCCAGCAACATTGAACATAGTTATCACTAATAATCAGAATCACATGTAATCAATTTATTAATTTTATAAAAATGTTACAAAGTATTCTCTGCAGTGAATTGTACACTGCTATGAACAATAAGAAGTTTACCTCTGTTACCATAAACAAATTGGTCACATACTTATTCACTAAAATATGGTTTTTGCAGGTATATGCCTTAGGAAATAAATTTTATAACATGTGGTTATCATAACATGTGGTGATAGCATATTACAATCTACCAGCTGTATTCCACGCTACATTAAGTGAAATCCAAATACTGATATGTATGTTTCACCATCTCCCTGATAATATCAGGATTCAGCCTCCAGTTAGAATAATTCTCTTGATTAGAATGATTTGTCCAGTAGAAATAGGGTTTGCACCCAGATGCCTCACTGTATCAAGTGAGATGGGCAGTATAGGAAATCAATAAGTTAAGTAAATAAATGAACATCTGAGCACTGAGAAGTTTTCTAATCTGTGAGCTGTATAATCTCACAACATATCCTATACTTCAGTGATGGCGAACCTATGGCACGGGTGCCACAGGTGGCACGCGGAACCATTTCTTAGGGCACGCGAGGCATTGCCCTGTCAGCTCCAGCGTGCATGTGTGTGCTGGCCATCTGATTTAGGCCTTCTTTTGAGGCTGTTTTTCACCATCTGGAGGCTTCAGGGAAGCTCCAGAAGCCTCTGGAGGTGGGGGGGAGGCTGTTTTCACCCTCCCCAGGCTCCTAGAAAGCCTTTGGAGCCTGGGGAGGGTGAAAAAAGCATGCCAAAAGTAGGGTGTCATGCACATGGCATTATGGTGTGGCACGCCCACGTACAACCCCCCATACACTCCCCCCGCTTTTGGCACGCAAGCCAAAAAAGGTTAGCCATCACTGCTATACTTGAACTATTTGAAAATGGAGTTGCATTCCATCTGACCAAGAAGTAGATAGTAGATTGTGGGCAAGGCCACCTGAACCATATTGATCCTTTCTCTATTAAAATCCACTTTAATAGATTTAAAATTTTTATTTATTTAACTTGGATTCAGATTGTTAATTAATTAACTGAATAAATTTTCACTGGCATCAATGAAGCTTCATTTGGACCCTTGATTTCCACCATAAAAGTATTTAAATTCAATTAATACAATATAGTTCAGACCAATTGGGTGCATTATAAAGTTGATTATGAATTGGTGGAAATGGCAAAGCTGATCAGTTTGGACCAAGGACAGAAAAATGAAAAAGGGTTGGGGGTTTTGTTCTTTGTTTTGTTTTTGTTTTTTGAACGATTGGAATTCTCATATGGATTTCTTACTGAAAGAAGAGAAGATTGAATGGACCATTTGGGGTTTTAAATGGATGAAGAAGTTGGAAGAAAGATTAAGATGATAATTACTTGAAAGAAAGGAGAGAAAGCATAATTGTAAAAGCTTTTCTTTTCTCTCCCTTTTCTCATCTTATTTTCTATCCCTTTTTTATTTGTTTTATATGCTTTTACCATATAGAAAAATTCTAATGAGTATGTATGTATGTATATATGTATGTATTATTGGAAATATAACAAGAGGGTTATTTATTTGTTAAGCTTTTCAATCAGCACTAACTCCTGGCAATTTCCTGAATAAGTCTCTGCAGTTTTCTTGACAATGTTTTCAAACAAAATTTGTCACTGAATTCTTTCTCTAGCTAAGAAAGAGTGACTGGACCTAAAGTCAGTTGGGTTCCATGCTGAAAGCAGGGCTAGAATTCACAGTCTTCTAGTTTCTATTCTGGTGCCTTTTAATCACTATATCAAATTTGGTTAGGCTGTCACTGATTAAGAATCATAAACCTGGAGAGAAAAGTATGCTTGTAGATTAGATATTTTTATAGTTTCCTGATAAAACTTTTGGTGCATGTTGATAGATCCACTTCCTGCAAGCGGTTTTCTTTTTTCTTCTATTTTTCAGAAAAAAACTAGAAGATAATAGAAAGGCATATTGTGCAAAAGCAGGTGTACTGTGGTTAAAGGAAAAAGCAAATACTGCTGCAGTAAACTGCTAAAAGCTCTGAATAATTTTTTTTAACTGTGACAGATAAAGAAAAGGGCAAACAAAACCACATTGGTGCATAGAGATTGCAGAATGCAATATAAATCTTTCTGTGTCATTCCATGGTAAGATGATAAAATCATGTATGCACATCTACATCATTAGAGTTATGCTTTTTATAGGAGCAAAGGCAAGGTGCAAAAATATCGACTCACACCTTGTGCAGAATTTTCCCTAAAAATATCATAGAATTCCTCAAAACAAATTATTTCTTGCATTTGGCCACATTATCAGAAGTTTAATTGTTTTAGTGAAGTTGGCACACTACCTGTGCAAAAATATTGTTTATTAAATTACCCACATTGGCTGATTTCTGTTCATTTTATAGCACTTTTAGGGACTGTTTTTTAAAGGACCAGTAATGGGCAAAAACCACAGACTGAGACCATCTACTGAAGGGCTAGAGGCTTATTTGAAGATAGACTGGCAGGCAAATGACAAGGCTCTTATTTTGTTCTAAGGTATCACCTCCCAAAATAGTAATATGTATGTATGCATACTTGTATTTGGATTTATTTGTTTGTTTATCAAATGTATATGGCTGCCCAACTTGTGACTATGGGTAGTTTACAGAAACAAAACTTGTGACTATGGGTAGTTTACAGAAACAAAACTTGTGACTATGGGTAGTTTACAGAAACAAAACTTGTGACTATGGGTAGTTTAGAGAAACAAAATTCCAAACACAAAACAGTTTCTACTCCCCTGGTAACAACAATCAAATAAACCATGATGGTTTCCATATCATCTTGGCATCACGAGACCCCACTGGCAAAATAATAGAAGCGTATCAAGTTTAAGACCAATCTTACCTCCGTATGGATGATGTTCCACAAGAAGGGTGCTATTAGAGAGAAGGCCCTTCTTTCTTGTTCCACTAGATCAGTGGTTTTCAACCTGTGGGTCGGGACCTCTTTGGTGGTCAAATGACCCTTTCACAGGAATCGCCTAAGACCATCAGAAAACACATATTTTTAATGATCTTAGGAACCAAGACACCAATTTTATGGTTGGGGGTCACCACAACATGAGGAACTATATAGGAGACCGAAAATGTGCAACAGAATGTAGCAAGAGATATGTTGCTAGGTACACTGAATGTAATCAGGGGTCGGTCCTCTCGCCTCTCCTGTTCAACACATATATGAAGCCGCTGGGTGAGATCATCCGTGGTTTTGGGGTAGAGTATCACCTCTTTGCTGATGATACACAGCTGTATATATCTACCCCAAACCACCCCAACGATGCCGTAGCGGTGATGTGCCAGTGCCTGGAAGCCGTGCGGGGCTGGATGGGAAGTAACGGACTCAGGCTCAACCCAACCAAGACCGAGTGGCTGTGGTTTCCGGCTGCCCGATTCAACCAGCTGATTCCATCGCTGGCCATAGGAGGCGAACATCTTGCCCCTGTGGATGGGGCGCACAACTTGGGTGTCCTCCTGGATACTCGGCTGTCCATGGAAGATCAAGTGACAGCCGTGGCCAGGAGGGCGTTTTACCAGGTTCGCTTGGTACGCCAGTTGCGCCCCCTATTGGATCGGGATGCCCTTCGCACAGTCACTCATGCTCTCGTGACATCCCGACTGGACTATTGTAACTCTCTCTACATGGGGCTCCCCTTGAGGTGCACCCGGAGACTTCAGCTGGTCCAGAATGCAGCCGCGCGAGCAATAATGGGAACCTCAAGGTTTACCCATGTAACACCGCTCTTGCGCGAGCTGCACTGGCTGCCTGTCGTCTTTCGGGTGCGCTTCAAGGTGTTAGTTGTCATCTTCAAAGCGCTCCATGGCTCGGGACCTAGCTATCTGCGGGATCGGATCCTGCCCCATACATCCTCACGGCCGATTCGCTCCCACAGAGAGGGACTTCTCCGGGTGCCGTCCACTAGACTTTGTCAGCGGGCGACGCCCAGGGGAAGGGCCTTCTCTGTGGCGGGCCCTGCCCTCTGGAACGACCTTCCCCCTGACATTAGAACTACCACGGACCTCCGCTCCTTCCGTCTGAAATTAAAAACATATATTTTTTGCTTGGCCGGCCTAGGATAGTCACTCCTGATTGTTTAGGGATTTTAGTAAATATATTGGGGAATTTTAGCGCAGGGTCAGTTGTTTAATGTGCCTTTTAGTTAGTTATTTATGTACATTTATTGTTTTAATTTGGTATTTTGCCTTTTTAACTGTTTTTAATTCCCTGTGCCCCGCTTCAAGTCCCTTCGGGGAGAGAGAGCGGGTTATAAAAATAAAATTCATTCATTCATTCATTCAAAACAAGTAGACCTTTACTTGCGTTGGAAAATAAAGTAAGAGACATTAAATCACAAACAAGTGATAATTAGTCCTGAATCATATACAGAGTCTATTACTCCAATGTTGACTTACAGTTGCTCAATTCACAATTCCTCTTGCTGATCAATAACTGACATACAGAGCAGCCATCATTCAACGACCAGCCGCTAACATTCTGGCTCCCTATTATGGCTGATTGGGAAAACAGTAGCCAATCACATCTCACTGTAGCAGTTAAAGTTACAGATACCATATTCCAATCATGGCTTATATATATTGCCAACCCAACACTAGGATTACATTCCTAACAAAAGTGTCGTGGCATTGGGAAGGTTGAGAACCACTGCACTAGATGGACCTCTGTAAAGAGGGGATCCATAATCTATCCTGCCTCTCCACTCTGGTGGGGTGGGTATACCTAACTCCACTGATTCAAAACTTTTATGCAGCTATTCTGTTTTTCTCATCCTAGCAAACTTCATCTCAAAAGAGGAAGGGAGGGTATATATGAGCTCTTTTGTCACTTTACACTGCCATCAGAAAGCCTTGGCAAACCCCATAATTCCTTTTAATCGCATGATATAGGATTCACATTACCTAACAATCTATACTTTAGATAGTCTTATGGCTTCTAATTCTGGAAAATAGTGAGGTTATCCTACTCAATTCATTGAAAAGGCTTTGTGAAAAAACTCTATACTAACTTTCCCACAATTTGGGAAGAACTCTATGTTCTTGTGATCAACTCAGCCTTTGTCAGTCATAAGTGGATGTCTTGGATTTATTTCCTATTCTCAACAATTGGCTTTATTTCATTTTATTTTACCCATTTCATTTTACTCCATCCCTTTTTCTTAGAATTACTTCTGAAAAGCTTGTTCTTAGAAAAATAATATCAAAACATCCTTGATAGAGAAAAAAAAAAGTAAGGTTCTATATTTAGGCAAGAAAAAGAAAATGCACAGATATAGTATTTGTTGTACCTTGCTCAATAGTAGTAACAGTGAGAGGGATCTTGGAGTCCTAGTGGACAATCATTTAAATATGAGCCAGCTGTGTATGGCAGTTGCCAAAAATGCCAACACATTCCTAGGCTGCATTAACAGAGGGATAGAAGCAAGATCATGTGAAGTGTTAATACAACTTTATAATAACTTGGTAAGGCCACAATTGGAATACTGTATCCAGTTTTGGTCACCACAATGTAAAAAAAAAGATGATGAGACTCTAGAAAGAGTGCAGAGAAGAGCAACAAAGATGATTAGGGGATTAGAGGCTAAAACATATGAAGAACGGTTGTAGGAACTGGGTATGCCTAGTTTAATGAAAAGAAGGACTAGGTGTGGCATGATAGCAGTCTTCCGATATCTCAGGGGCTGCCACAAAGAAGAGGGAGTCAAGCTATTCTCCAAGGCATCCGAGGGTAGAGCAAGAAGCAATGGGTGGAAACTACTCAAGGAGAGAAGCAACTTAGAACTGAGGAGAAATTTCCTGACAGTTAGAACAGTTAATCAGTGGAACAACTTGCCTCCCGAAGTTGTGAATGCTCCAACACTGGACATTTAAAGAAGATGTTGGATTAAAGAAGATGGTGCAGGATTTCCTCCCAAAGCAGGGGGTTGGACTAGAAGACCTCCATGTGCCCTTCCAACTCTGTTATTCTATTCTAAAAAAAGAAAAATCCTGAAAAAGCATGTCCATGAAAGCCTCAGAACAACTGAAGATCGAAAAGTTAATATTATCTGTGGACCAGATATCAGTAAATAGGAATGATTTATTCACTTTAAAGTGGTTCCTAAATTTAATAGGAAGTGAACGTGAAGATTTATAGAGCAGTAGTAAAACAAATCCTCCCATTTCTTGAGAATAGCCTCACCGTCAGATAACCTATTAAACCACTCAGGCACCAAAGACCTGCACAAGAATTTAACAGCTGCTCTCTCAACCTGAACTGATGGCAAAACAGTCATTTTTTTTAGAACAGTATTTTTTTTAAAGCCATTAAAAGAATTGACTCTCTGTACAACCTTATCAATCCTCCGAATGCAGTATAGTTGAAAGCCTATACTCTGTAGATGGCAGCAAACCAATTTATTACTCCAGATGGCAACCTGGAACCCCCTTGATACCTTATTTATTTATTTAGTTAGTTATTTATTTAGTTATTTATTTATTTCATTAAATTTCTAAACCGCCCCCTCTCCCCGGGGACTCGGGGCGGTGTACAGGAAAATTAAAAAAACATCTAAAACCATAACAATGCATACAAAATTAAAACCGAATTAAATATTAACCCTGTACTAAAATTTATAAAAACATTAAAACTGTATCCCATTAAAACCAAATTAAATAATTTAAAATTACAGACTGGGGCGAGGAGCATAAATTAGGCCAAGCCTCAGCTCGCTCGCTCTCTTACGCTATGTAATTATGCTCTACAACAAAATCAAATAATGCTTATATAAGAAACAGTATTACTGATCAAGATAAATGTACTTATTGCAATTCAGGCATTCTAATTTGTGTCAGTTGCTAAAATCCCCCTTATGGATCCAGAAGATGGGCTCCCTAACTCCTTCAGCTACTGAATCTTAATTAAATTCAAAACTCCAACTATTCCACTCAGTGGTGAAATTAAAAAATATATATTATTACCGGTTCTGTGGGCTTGGTGGGTGTGGCAGGGGAATGATACTGCAAAATCTATATTTCCACCCACTCTGGGGCCAGCCAGAGGTGGTATTTGCCAGTTCTCCAAACTACTCAAAATCTCCACTACTGGCTCTCCCGAACCTGTCAAGACCTACTGAATTTCACCCCTGATTCTACTCTTGCTGTTTAAAAAGTATTTGGAATTCAAATTAGTTGTTGTTGCTGCTGCTGCTGCTTTTGTTATAGTACCTGAATTTTGCTCCCTTATACAGGTAGTCATTGGCACTCAGTTGTTAAGCAAACTGGTTGCCAAATGAGAATGTCACTGTGCTTATTTTCAGCTTTCCTTTGCTTTACAGACCTGCAAAGATCACAAATGGGAGGATTGGCCATCAAGTTATTTTTTCATCTCTGTTGTAAGTATGAATGGTCACTGTATAAGGGAGCCACTAAATGAGGACTACCTTTATAAAATAGAGCTGCTCTGCCAAATCATTTCATTACCCAAAATTATCATACCCTTCACATGAACTTAGACAACGAACTAGGCTTAAGTACAAATAGCGAAGACTTGCTCAAAGACCATTTAATTTTCTCAAAACAGGTATTCTCCCTAAGAACTTTGGTAAATAACACATTTATGCAGCTACTAAAGATGGTACAAGCAATTACCCTTTAGAGCTTAGAGGACCTAAAAGAAAGTTTAAACAACTCTATTTGTCAAGTCCACTGTTTACGCCTGTTAAGAAGAGACTCAGGCAGACTCAATGGCATATGAGTGGGAGAAAGGTAAAATACAAGCAGACTTGCAAGTTTCTGTTACTACAGCCTACTTCAGCAAAGCATGGTTCTGGTCTTCCTGTGAAGTCAGCTGATCTGTTATGTCTCGTACATCACTTCTATGAGACAAATTTTGCAATCACCTATTCTCAGTTTCTATAATCCTTGCTGAGTAATGAGGCCAACTTTACAGTATTTTTCTCAAAACTTTGCTTTTTCTAAATCCTACTCTCTCGCTAGACTGAACTATAGGAGCCATCTTTCCATAATAAGCCCCTAAGGAAGGCCTATAATATTCTGACTTTCCTCCTACAGCTCTGAATTGGTGCTCAGCAGAGAACAGATAAGTTTCTCTATAACTTATAAACCCAAGAAAATGTAAAGTAGACAATCATACCATAAACCAGAAGATTATGGAAACAGAACCAACTGAAAATAGAAGTCAACCCTCAAAAACCTAAATGACCATACCATCTTAACAGCAGATAAAGGGTGTACCATGGTCATTATTTTATTTATTGCTAGCTGTACCCGGCCACGCGTTGCTGTGGCCCAGTCTGGTTAAATGGCCAACCAATCTATATGTAGATGTACACCTGCACACACAAACACGTACACAACCACCGTATAACCCCCAACGTACCTACCTACTGTATTTCTTCCTCTCTCCACCTACCTACCTACCTACCTACCTACCTACCTACCTACCTACCTACCTACCTACTGTATTTTCCCCTCCCTCTCTCTATCCCTCTACCTACCTACCTACTGTATTTCTCTCTCTCTCTCTATCCCTCTACATACCTACTTACCTACTGTACTTTTTCGTATCTCTCTCTATCCCTCTACCTACCTACCTACCTACTGTATTTTTCCCTCTCTCTCTATACCTCTACCTACCTACTTACCTACCTACTGTATTTTTCCCTATCCCTCTACCTACCTACCTACCTACCTACCTACTGTATTTTTCCCTCTCTTTATTCCTCTACCTACCTACCTACCTACCTACCCACTGTATTTTCCCTCTTTCTCTCTTTATCCCTCTACCTACCTACCTACCTATCTACTGTATTTCCCCCCCCTCTCTCTATCCCTTTACCTACCTACTGTATTTTTCCCTCTATCTTTATCCACCTACCTACCTACCTACCTACTGTATTTCCCCCCCCCCCTCTCTCTATATATCCCTTTACCTACCTATCATGCAGCCTCCTGGGACCGGAAATGGGCCACTTGGGAGTGTGCCACCACCCATGCCTAGTTTTGAGCCCAGTAGACGTCCATACAGCCTCCTGGGACCAAAAATGGGTCACATGGGAGTGTGCTACCTACCCCCATGCCTAGTTTTGGGCCTAGTAGGCGTCCATACAGTCTCCATGCACTGTGGCAACATTGGAGGCTTATTCGGTTGCTGAGGAATCGACCGTTGGAAATGTGAGAGGCGTTTGCGTGACGCATCATAAGAAGCAGCCAGATGGGAGGAGCTACAGGGAGGTGAAAACCTGAGAAGCTCGTACCTTTTACGTTTGTGCTGCTTGCACATGACACACATGTGCCAGCCACACAAAATGTACGTATGATTGCATCGGAAGTCCTTGGGAACATTGTGTGAAAATTTGGTGTCGATCAGTGCAGTACTTTCTGAGATTAGTGGTTTTGCACAAACTATTTTACATTTTTATTTATATAGATTTTATTTATTAGCATTTGTCAAACAAAAATGAGAACAAGAATAAGAAAATAAAAATATGACAGGGACGATAGGCACATCAGTGCACTTATGGAGGCCCCTTCTACTATCATGGAACAATCACAAGATATACACAAAGCCAATTAAATACTGCAGGAGAAAGAAACCTACTTCCCATTCAACATCAATCTAATACAAAAATTGGACAACCTAATCAATAAATCATTTAGCAACTTAACCAGGAAAGATCAAATCACAAAAAAGAGAAACAATAGAGAATTAAAAACAGTAGACTCATCCTTTCATACTTCTATGGACAATACAAAATATACAACCTGACATATCATTGTAAGCCACATAGAATCACTTTGGATAGTGAAATGGGTAGCAAATGAATAAATGGATGAACGAACGAACAAACGAATGAATGAATGAATGAATGAATGAATGAATGAATGAATGAATGAATGAATGAATGCCTTCCTCTCCATCTCAATTATATAATTATTCCCGTCTACAGCATAGCTAAATGGCAAAAAAGGCTTGGACATCTCAGAGGGGAACCAATATTTTACCAACTCCCTACTAAAATGTCTACAGAATTTTTTTTTAAATGATAAAAAGTTGAAATCATAGTTTCATTTTTATACCTATAGATCCAGAATTAGTGAAATAATCTATGGCAGCATTGCTGTCTAACACACCCAACCTAACCAAAAACACCAAGATTGAAATTGAAGATTAAAATCATAAACCTCAACAATCTTGCCTTACCACCTATTTTCAGTTTAATGGACAAATATACTAACAGATCAGAGGACTATCCATGGGATCATTACTTTTAAGACTTATAGCAGAGATTTTAATGCAACATCTAGAAACTATAGTACTTCCACGCATACAACCAAAAATATGGATCCAGTATACATAATTAAAAAAAGAAACAATTAGAGAAAACACAGGAAAGAATAGCAATAAATTCACAAGGAAAGAGGAAACAACAACACACACCACCCTTCCTGAATATCCTCATCCACAGAAGAAATGGCAGCAAATTACAAATCTTCAGATTTCATTTTGATCTGTCTTGCACAGTGTAACCCATCTACAACCAATAATAGTAATTCTCCAAAGCTGCTCTGTCTTTCCAGTTCAGTTTTAGCCTGTTGCTTTCTGTCCAGACCTCAATAGCTTTGGAACACTGAGAGAGGATGGCTGTAACTTTGTTTACTTTATCATGGGCAGAAATGTACAATTGAGTATCATCAGCCTACTGTATTATGATGACAAATGATCTCCCCCAGCACTTTCATGTACATCTTTAACAGAAAGAGAGTGTAATGAATCCCCTTCAAAATAAGGGCTGTGGGTCAGATCTCTCATTCCCAATCAACATCGACTATAACAGCTTCACAGATATGAAGTGAACCAGGACAGCACAGAGCCAAACTTTACTAATCCCTGGAGCAGGGGTGGGTTCCTGCCAGTTCTAACCTCTTCTATAGAAAAGTTCCACAAATCTACAGCACCGTTTAGAACCAGTTCTAGCTCCCTCCCCCTGCCCATCCGCACATCATCAAGATGAAGAGCGAGAGGAGGAATTCTGGGAGTTGAAGTCCACAACTCTTAAAGCTGTCAAGTTTGAACACCCCTGGAGGTTTTTTTTCTAAAGGGTTAGGGGTGCAAGGGTTTTGTAACTTGACAGATTTAAGATTTGCGTGCTTCAAATGCCAGTTTCTGAGCCAACATTTTGGTTGCTAAGCAAGAGCGTTGTTAAGTGAGTTTCATCACATTTTACAAGTTGGCCATGGCCACCCAGTCACATGGCTGGCAAGCCACTCCCACTCAGTCACATGGCTGGCAAGCCACTCCCACTCAGTCACATGGCTGGCAAGCCACTCTCGCTCAGTCACATGGCCGGCAAGCCACTCCCACAAAGCAGGCCACACCTACAGAAGAGGTTCTAAAAAAATTTGAAACCCACTACTGCCCTGAAGCCATTCCAGGATCAAATAGAGGTCAAATAGAGCAAGGATAGATGTACTACTCCCTGCCGCTCCTGCCAGTGATCATAAAACAATGTGGGTTTCATTTCTGTTCCACATCCAGTTATGAATCGTGACTGAGAAGGCTCCATTTCATTTCATTTTATTTGGTATCCTCTGGACCGCAGCATGCATGCACGCATGCACGCGCGCACGCACACACACACACACTTCTGAATAACCTTTCCCCAAAAATGGAAATTGGAGGCAGGATATCTAAAATTGTCCATCAGGATAAGATCTAGTGATGGCTTCTTAAGAAAGGGGAAAATCACAGCCCCTTTAAAGAGCTGGGACATCACCCCCATCCTCCAATAAGCATTAATCACTACTAGTGCACATCACTCATGCACACCTCCTGGGAGGCTTTTACAAGCTATGGGAGGCATGAAAAAGATAAGTGCCAAAACTCATATCCCCTAGCCACCTGCCGACTTCTTCAAGACTCAAGCCAATCCCAGACAACTGGGCAAGCAGTTATCTTGGGCATCTCCATTGGCCCAGTGTCCTCACCAGCATTCAACTCTGAATGAATCTGTTTTTATCTGCCTTATAATCAGAGTTCCCAGCATGCTCCTGAAGACAGATGCTTGAATTCTCATTACCCAGAAGGAATTGGGTCACCCTGAAGAGGGCCACAGTTATCTGCAGATGTAATTAATGCAGAGAACATCAGGAATGTTAGTTGGTGATTTTAATGCCAGATGACAAAGTCTTACTCCTACATTTTAATGCATTAAATTTGATAAGCTTTTTCAACTTGGCCCTCAGCATTCCTTACATAATGGCATTATGTAATGCCATTAGAGATCCAATCTGTTAGCCATCAGATACGAAAGAACTATTCCTTGGGATCCAAAATGAGAATTCATTTTTGGGACTCTGGAAGAATCAGTATCATTGACTTTAATTTAATATACAATACCCTTGGGCATAACTGACTTTGAAGTAATTCTCCACCCAACAGTGACCACTTCCTACTACATGGGTTACAGATAATCCTTGACTTACAAACCCAACATTTCTGTTGTTAAACAAAATGGTTGTTGACCACAAATTCACAACTGCCATTAATGTCTATACTGTATCGAATGCACTTTTGCTCAGTATCTTGTTTGTGCCTTCTCGGATGATTCACATTTTGAAACCATCTAATTTAAATTCATAAGAACTTTATTAAGGATCCCCAAATATATATCTTCAGATAGAACTTGGACATTCTTCTATAGCAGCTCAAATTATGATCTCATTTGACCTTTGTAAGTGTGTCCCAGCTTAGTTTTGGCAGGTAATATTACATCCCGCATAGAAAAAGATCACCATCAATGATTTGTCCTGTTATGGCTTTGACCTCTTTTTTGACCCATTCCAATATAATTCAGAATAGATAAGATCATGCAAAAAGTTAAACAAAGAATCCTTGATTTGGCTAAATCAGAATGACAGGTCTCAAATTTCATCCTATGGTCCCAAGGATCTCATGCATTAGTCTCTCCCATTCTCCAGTTATCCCATTCCCCAGTTAGAAAAGCTGCTGTTAACCTAGACAAGCATTCATATTTGTAAGGTTCAATGTCTCACCCCCAAAGCTGTCAGAAGGGTGATTTAATTTAATCTCTTATGCAAAATGTTTTTGCAGCTATTCCATTTTCACCATTGAATCAACAGGCTATAGCCTTCTTTATTGTCCTGTCTACTGTGCTTGGCATGCTGAATGCATAATCTCACTTTTTACCCACCATGCAGATTGCTCTGAAATTAAAGTTTTACTTTTTTTCCCTGGTTTCTCCACTTGACATTTTCAGGAATGTAGTGGATTTTTGGTCAATTGCAATTGCATTTAGAAGACTGGTTTTGATTATTATACTGCTTAAGGGGATAGAAGATGATGATGGTGGGTGATAATAGATAATAGATAGATAGGTAATGGATAGATGATATTCTCTGATTTTCTAATCTCCTTCTGTGATCTCCATCTTTTTTCTGTATGTATTTACAAGTAGTCCATTGATTAATGATTTTTCTTCAAGTTACTACAGAACTGAAAAGGTATCTTTATACCTATCCTCAGGCTGATATCCATTGCAGTGACCCATAATCACAAGTGAACTTCACAGTCAGCTTCCAATAATCAAAATCAAAGGAGAAGTTTTTGAATCCTTTTCTCTATATAAACTCTAATAAACAGCTATTATTAGAAGTGTAGGAGAAATATTGAGAATTAGGGATTTATAAAACGACTGTAAGATGTGTATAAGACCTATCAGCTTGGGATGAATTAGACTAAAATTGGAGGAGGTATTAAACTTCTCAGTCTTTGTTCAATGTTTATGTGAATTATTGTTTAATAGAAACTTATTTTAAGGAAAAATATATATATTAAGTTTGGAACATTGAAACGCCACCCCCAGAACCCATCAGAGAAAATAAACAAGCAAAGGCAACAACAGAAAGAGGAGAGACGAGGAGGGAAAGGAAGAAAGGGTAAAGTAGAGAAAGTAAGGGTGGGGAATTAAGAGTAGGAGAGAGAATAAGAAAGAAGAGAGGAGAGAAAGAGAGGGGATAAAGGGAGAAGAGAGGAAAAATGAGAGGAGGAAACAAGAAGGCAGAAAAGGGAGCTTGAGAAAGTAGGAGTGAGGCTGTTGCAAAATAAGATGGAGACACGGGGTGGCAACAAAGAGATCCAAACTGTATCACATAGTATATATGTAAGAATGTGTATAGAGATTAATGACGAGTAGATAAATGTTAAATAGTATTTATAAGAATGGATATCAATGAATGTTTTTGAAATGGGAAAAATAATAATAATAATTGAAAAAAATTGAATTTGAAAAAAAAATCAAAGGAGAAGTTGGCAGCAAAATTGCAAGCTGTGGTCGTGTGATGTCTCACTTAACAACCTATGACAATTCACTTAACAACCACAGTGGAACATACATCATAGTTCCTGAATGTTTCACCTAACTATTGTGTCACTTAGCAATGGAGTCACCAGTCCCAATTGCGGCTGTTAAATGAGGACTACATTTACTGTTTTTTTTTATTTCTGCCTAAAAAGAATAAGCTAAGCAAGCAATTTATCAATGCCTCAAATCCCCTCCTCCCTTTTTATAAGCCAGCCACAGCAGCAACCAGTTTAAGGATCATAGCTCTTAGCATAAACACTTTTACCTTTCTCTTTTTCTCATCACCTAAAACCTCAAACGCTTTCTTCTTCCACCCCCTCTTCTCCCACACTGTGATTTTCAGTCTCACTAGGGGATATTCAGTTTCTTCTTTTTGCCACAGGGTCTTTCTCAGTCCCTGAGTTAAAGCACTGTCCCCATATCTTTTTTCTCTGCACACAGCTACATTGGCCAGAATGTTACTTATGTTGTTAATCTCTATTCCAACTCTATTTGACATTGTTCTGGCTCATAACTGGATAGTGTTCTGATTTAGTGTGTCTAGCGCTCATGAGAGGAATGGATGGATGCCTTTGCTGTTCTCCATCTTTTTTAAAGTTAGTGGAAAAATGTTTTACCCATCATTGACACTGCAGGAGTGCAAAAGGTCTAGCTGCATGACCCTATATCCTGTTTGATCATACTCCAAAACAAATAAAGTTAAAAAAAATATCACAAAGGCAGCTGAGTTCTAAGCACTATTTCTCCATAAACATTTCCCTCCATTTCCACTCTAATGTTATTTCAGGATTATACTGGAATGGCAAGGGCTATCAAGTTGATTTCTCTCACCAATTTCTGAAAATGGAAATATCCAAGTATCATATTGTACTAATCAAGGAGAGAACCATCTAGAACTAAGGAGAAATTGCCTAACAGTGAGAACAATTAATCAAAAGTTGCGGGTGCTTCAACATTGGAGGTTTTTAAGAGGAGTTTGAGCAGCCATTTTTCTAAAATAGTATAGGATTTCATGCTTGAGCAGGGGTTTGGATTAAATGATTAAATCCAAGGTCCCTTCCAGCTCTGTTATTCTGTTATTCTATACACCCACTCCTCCTTTAGTGATTGACTTCTGTCATCAGAATCAAATTGTTAAGACGTATGACTGATAAAGAGAAAGAAATTGCTAAGATCTCTGCTTGCTTCTGTCTGATCTGTCTGATTTGGACACATTTCTCATAAACCTTAGCTGGCATTATTCTCACTGCATGGCACGTTGCTGTCATGTGTATGAAACCTGGTCATAAATGTGTGTGTCAGTAAGAAAACGAATTACCATTGTATTTTGAATGCTCACTAACTTGATAATTTCTAAACCAGGTGTGGGCATGCAAACCAGCATGCCGTTGTGGTAGGGAACCATTTGGACAAAGTTTCCAAAGAAAGGCAAAGAGAATCCCTGTATACTGTAAAAACATACTATTATATTTGTCTTGCACAAATTTGAAGCACAGCTACTGCCCTGTTTCATTCTTTCAGAAGACAAGAGGGAATGATGGCAGAAAAGATCAACAAGGACTGGACGGGAATGTCCACATCAGCCTGCATTGACCAATAAGTACTTCCCTGATCTCTGAATTGATCAATAAATGCTGCCTTACTGGTCACCTTCAGCATAATGACAAATAGATGGCCTAACATAATGATACCACAGATTTTTTTGTACGTTGTGGCTTTTGTTGCCTATTGTCTTGGAAATTAGAGTTCAAGTCCATTTCCAGCTATAGATGCTTGCAAGATGACTTTAAGCCAGTCACTTCCTCTCAAAGCAACTTACTTCACAGGGTTGTTGTTGAGGAGGGAAATGGGTGGGATATAAAACTAGTAACTGAATAATTAACTTTTGGATATATTTTTTTCTGGAGAACTGCTGCCTCCCAAAGCACCCCTTTTCCTCTTGTTTATAATGTATAAATTAATCACAGAGACTGAGAAGGCACCCTACACAAATGTCCCAAGTTTAAATCAACCATTCTTACCCATAGGGTAGCTGCAGTTGCTCTGTCCAGTGAGCCAACCCACCTTGGAGATGCTGTACTAAGACTAAATTGGGACTTGTTATAGTTTGGGGCATCTATATCCAACCTTGGCAGCTTTAAGATTTGTGGACTTCAGCTCCCAGAATTGGCCAACCAGACACCCCCACCTTTTGGTTTAGGGTATTCAGAGAACTTAATTCTCCTGCTTGTTTTGAAATGTGTTGTTTGCAAAGGGGAACTTATACCTTCTAAGAAATGTTTTTGTCATTCTTTTTTTTTTAAGTTTTATTTGTTTTATTTATACTCCATTTCCACTAAACAGTTGGAGATCTGGGTTTTAAACAATCAAAATCCACATATTTGTTATGTTATTCATCACAAAACTAATTTATACATACATACATACATACATACATACATACATACATACATACATACATATATGTTTTCGTAGATTTTCACAGGTGTAGGTATGCTGGCATTGCTGGCTTCGGGTATTTTCCCGTGTATATAGCATGGAGATGTTATTGCAACGTTTCGGCAAGATCTCACTTGCCATCATCAGGCAGGCTTCTGTCTGTGACAGAAGCCTGCCTGATGATGGCAAGTGAGATCTTGCCGAAACGTTGCAATAACATCTCCATGCTATATACAGGGGAAAATACCCGAAGCCAGCAATGCCAGCATATATGTGTGTGTGTGTGTGTGTGTGTGTGTGTGTGTGTTAGATTTTTAAGGGATGATTTAATAATTAATTAAGAGACCAGGATGGATCCATTTCGGGCTTTTTAGGCCTCTTCAGCTGGCCATACGTCTTCTACTGGGATTTGAACCGGCACTTTCCAGCACATGAGGCAAGCCTCTCTATGCCTTGAGCTAACCAGCTTCCCTGATTACATCATCCTTTTATATATATACACACACACACATACATACATACATACATACATACATACATATGCTGGTATTGCCATCCTTGGGTGTTTTCCCGTGTATATACATGGGTAAACACCCGAGGATGGCAATACCAGCATATATATATATATATATGTGTGTGTGTGTATATATATATGTGTGTGTGTGTGTGTGTGTGTGTGTGTGTGTGTGTATATATATATATATATATATATATATATATTATACACACACACACACACACACACACACACAATTACAATAGTACATAATATCTTCATCATCAAATTCTCTAACCATTGGTAAAATACTTCCCATGTCAAGAAATATTCAATTTTTTCTTTATCCTTAATAATGAGTGTTAATCTATCCATTTCTGCACATTCTAATATTTTCTTAATTACCCTCTCCTCTGATGGCATTTCATCATTTTTCCATTTTTGCACAAATACAATTCTACTTATACCTTCTAAGAAGTATTTTTGTCATTCTTCTTGAAATCATTTTGTGGCAAGAGCATCTAAAATTGTTTTTAAAATGCAAGAGAAGTGGAGGACGCACAAGGGACATGTGGATTAGTTTTGTCCTGTGTGTTTTATTAAGAAAAAAAATGATCACAATGGGGACAATGTACTTATCTCTTTTGGTCCCCTTCCTTTCTATACGTCTTCAGGGTTTTTTCTAGATTAAAAAAAGCTCCCTAAATGGAAGGTGTACATGAATTTAAAAGGAAATACATCCCATTGCCATATATCATGAAGGCTAGTTCTCTAATAGACATTACCACAAAAATGTAACTTGCAACAATCTTTTCAGCTTTCAAGGGAATAAATTCTTCTTATCAGTTGCACCAGAATACTTTCTCCAGTAGAGCAGGAAACATCTGAGGGTATTTAAACCCACCTTCCAAGTTCTGCTTTAGTATTGACTGTACAGGTAGAGAAACCTTGGTTAAATGTTTGGCATCGAAGGCGATATATCATACTTTACATGCTTGCGTATTGTCAACAAGAATAAAAGGCGGTCCTTATATACAGCTTTCCTTCAATGCTCATTCAGAGCTTCTCTTCTCTGCCAAACTGCCACTCACACTTCCTCTTTGCGATCTGCTTGTGAAAGACCATGGACAGGGGTGAGTATGAAGGTTACCTTTCCTGAGAGTTCAACTCCTGCATATGTCCAAGGAATAACAAGTGTCTGATCATGTGCAGAGTGAAATCCTCTCAAATTAGAATAACTGCTTCTTTCTGCTCACATAAATCAGACAAGAGCTCATATTGCTTCTCTCAGCTTCCTTAAGATTATGAGGAGAACTGAGGGCTTCAAATGATAAATCAGAGGAACAAATTTTACATATTATAATCAAATATTCTTCTCTTTTAAAGATATGGGATGACTTGGTTCACTAATGATTGAAATATTTTATACCTATGCATATATATTTCATGCTATTTTATTATCAATTAGAAATAAAATGCAAATTGCAAAACAGATTTTTTAAATTTACCAATCTACATTATGACTGCACTGCTATTTATACATTAAGATATTTAGTGTATTAGCTTTTATGGTTCAATTTTAATCCCTTCGTATATTAACTTATTACATTTTAATGCACCATATATTTTATTGCTTTTAGCATATATATTATATGTCTTATTTAGAGGTCACAGAGGAGCATGCAGCTGGTGGGCTGGTGGGTGTCCTAAAAGCCCCCCATACACACTTTTTAATTAGTTTTTAACATTGAATTTTAAAAAATCTCACTTTTTTAAAAAAAAAACGTTGTTTGTATGCTTTAATATTTTATTTGTACACCACTGAGTCCCTCTGTGAGGAAGATGGGTAGTTTCAAAATTTGACAAATAAATAAAAAATAAAACATGTGGATGAGAACTGTTTAATTCTAATTACATTTTAACTTGACTATACTTACTGCTATTGCTAGTTGAAAATGTTGGTTTGTAGTTATCTTATAATTTCTAGGTTATTAATTTATAATTGTATATTTCATTGGTATAACTTTTGGGCATAACTTGCTTCTTATGTTACCTTGCTAATATTGCTATTGTTATAGTTGTTTGTTTATTTAAAAGGGGTATATGGCTGACTATTTTATGCAGCATAACTGAGCAGCTCACAAATATGCAAAACAGACAAGAAAATAAAGCTATCCAACCAATGTTCCATAGCATTCTTGTTCCAAATATAGATGCACTGGGCTCAATCCCCATTTGAGCCCAATGCTTGAGGAAAGAGCCAGGTTTTAAGTTTGATCCTTTCTTAACCCTCAACTAGCAAAAGTCAAAATAAATATATTAAACTGAAAAATAACAAATTCAGACAAGTTGTTTTAGGAAAATAACTCCAGAGCTGAAATATGCTTACAAAGCCAATTTAGATATTTTTCTTTTGGTTTTTGAACCACTTCAGTTGTTGCTTTGGACAAACAAAGCTGCTTTTGTGAACCTAAAGTAGGTAACAGTCAGGTCAGGTCCAGCCCCTTAACCAATTTTGACTTTTCAGAAGATTTGGAGGCAGGAGTCATGCAGGAGGGAGATAACTGTCCTTATGGGTCTGTGAGCCAGTAATGTACTTGATAGGGATAATGAGTCCCCTACCCCCCCCCTTTTCAACCCCTGTCAAAAGAACAATCTGGTGAATCAATTTGATAGCCAACTTCTCAGAATCAATTATGTAAGAATGTAAAAATCTCCAAACACATCCAAATGATTGCTATTATTTTGGACATGAATCACCATGGACTTTCCCATCCCCACCCCCATTAAGAAAAGACAATACAAAATAACCCAGGTTCCCCATCGCCTCTTGGTGCCCTCCAGCTTCTGAGAATTGAAACCCAAGAAGGCACCAAGCTGTGGAAATCTTGGCAATCTTCTGCCTTTAATTTGGGCCTAGATTGCTCAGCAAGTAATGTAATTATGGTTATCTTTCTTTCTCACAAGAGGGCTTCTAATGCATCTGTTGTATTCTCTCCTCCTCTAGATCAACAATTGAAAGCTGCATTACTTTGGAAGCTCCCTCTCCTTTTCCAGGTATAATATAAAGCTGATGAAAATACTGTGCATCTTCTAACTCCAGACCTTCAGTTGCTCACTGCTGTTGCTGTCAAGAGAAAAGCAGGTTTAAACCTACCTACCCCTCTTCAACTCTCTATGTTCCTTGCCCATTCTTTCCTTTGGGTGCCATGTAATGAATGTTATAAATGTGACAATGAGGAATAGATATGGGGATATAGATGATAGGTCCTAAGTCATCATGACTTAATGTGTCATATGAATTAAGTCATTACAATCTGTAAACCATGGCTTATGACTTAACAAGAAAGTTGAACCCAGCCACTGAACAAACCAACAAACCACAGGCTATGTCCACTGGCTCACTGTTTTACAAGTTTTAAGCCCTTTTAACTTGTTTTTTGTGCTTTTTGTACACAAATAAGTTAATGAAAAGGAGGCTTTGCACAACCAACCCCTGTCAGAAGGAATGGTCCTCTTCTCTCAAGACTAGCTTTTGTACTTTCCAGAAGTGTCTTTTTCATCACTTAGAAAACAAAAGGTGAGATCAATAGGGTTTTTTTACCTGACAAAACATGGAACTTCTTGTTTTGAAACTAGCCAATGCTAACTTGTTATTCCTCAAATGTGTTTCACTAGGTCCCCTTCGCCTTAACCCCATCCTTCATGCATAGACTAGAGATGGTGGGTTTGCAGATGAATTAATGGGGTGAAAATTGCTAAGCACAAATGTAATTGCTAAACAACAAACCACATCTCCCAACATCATGGTCTAATCTTGATGAAAACTATGTGGTTAGGTTGGTGGCAAAGTTTCACTTAAACACTGTGAATTGATTATTCTTCTTTCTCTTGGCACACTCACTTTCACACAGGTAGAAAAAACCCAAGGATAGTTGCCTTGTCCTCTTTCCTTTTTAGGCAATGCTGCTTCGAATAAACCCCACAGGATGTGGTTCTTTCACTCAATCCAGTTCAGCAGTGTTTAGTAACTGCAAACCAAATCTTTGACTTGCACCCAAAGTTAAAACCAAGACCAAAATGTTAAACCGCTTTTTTCTCATGATGGAAATTGTACCCCCCATCATTAAGGGAGTACAAAGATTTCAGCCTAGAATTCAAAAGGTCTCAAGTGTTATTGCTGCAAGTAGTAAAAACCTGTGCTTTGTACCAGTTTTGTACCATTTTATTCTATCAAGTCTGAGATTTATGCATCCTGTATACAATAGATAAATTACATTGTCTTGTGCCTCTTGTAAGGAGCTAAGAAGCATCCCAATAGCAACACTGACCGCCAACCAACCTCAAAGATTTCCACCAGTGTCATGCACTAATCTGTACCCAACACATAGTTTCATACAAAACCTGGATGGTGGTAATGATGAAGAAGAAGAAGATGACAGTTCAAACATAAGGCAGGTGCCGTCCCATTGCATCATTTTTTTTCATTCTCCTCCACCTGTTCCTGCAGTGTCCTCTTTCTACATCTCTCTGATTGCCCTTCCTCTTTTTTCCTTCATCTCCTCCAGTTTTGCTAAAATTTTAGTCCCTACTTTTGCCTCCCTTCTATTTCCAGTTTTCAGGTACTTTATCCTGTTCCTCTCCCATTATTTCTTCTCTTCATTGCTCTATCCTTATTCCATCTTGAATCAAAAATTGGGTCAATGTAATTCTCATTTTCCACACCATTTGATTAGAAATTTCCCATCATTCTGTGAACTTCTTCTGTGAACTTCTTCATTCTACCTGTTTTAAACTCCCAGTGAAACTGAATCTTCGATGTCTTTCTGGAATTTTCCAGAATAACTGTCACAAAAAAAAATCAGTTTTCCTCGCTTTGGCCAACCCACATCTAATTTATTTTAGTGCTGCTACCCAAGCATAAAACATGTTTCTCTAACCACAGCTAAAACATGTTCATTAAAGCATTTATATTGTTATGGTATATTGCTTTAGTCTTATGTCTAGCTTATTTTAAAAGCTGTGAAAGCCATCTATGGGTGTTCTATTCTCAAACTTTCTTTGTCTTTTTCCCGACACATTTTTTTTCTTGATGGATCAAATGTAATACATTATAACAACGATGTAACTGATGGTGCAGTTAACTATGAGATCTGCCCAGCTTCTAGTATAAGTCACTTCAGGTTACTGTAAGAAAACTCCCTTTTTCCCCAGTCATTGAGCAACTTTAGCTGGGCTGCAGGGTAAATCTGGTACCTGATTCTCATAATGGTATCTAGCTTCGCATTTCACAAAACACTTTTTGAAAGATTGGTAGCTTTTGAATAGAAACTTGATTGAAATCAGAAAAAGCTGTCATTTAAGTACTACAAATTGTGTCAACATTCAATGTAATGTAACTGCTTTTTGCCAAAAAGGGCTTTAACATGACAATGCTTTTTACTATGCTACAGTATTGGGGTCAGGACACCATTTTGCCCACTTATTTTGGCTTCATGGCTATCCACACAATATTTTGAGGCACCGCTGACACAAGGACGAAATTGAAATCCCTACAAACATCTCTATTCCATTGCAGCACCAGACGCTTTCCTTAATTTATCCTGCCCTAAACCAAGGCCAGTATCACTTGTACTCATCACTATGTGATAGAATAGGGCTCAAGGATAGAGGAATCAAGTGTTATATTGTCATTTTTTTTTCTCATTTTAAGGACTAAATGGGATTATCCCATCTTCATATGTATCAAAGCCATTGGGAGGAATATTAGAATTTTGTATATTAGTTGATATGTCAGAATCAAATCAGAAACAGTCCTTAACATGGTTAATATCTAATGCCATTTATGATTTCAATAAGCTGTTTCTGGAACATTTAGAAGAACATTTATAAGTTGCCTTGCTGGAGACCGTAAATAAGTTTTGTTTATAATGCAACATAAAATCTTCACTGACAAAAGGCAATTCTGGCTTTACACACTGATCCTTTCTGTGTTCTTGCTACATAAACAGCATTCGTCTTTTTAAGTATTCTAATTCCTCCCCAAAAAGTAACCTGCTTTGAGGTTTTATTTATTTTTTTCGATCTATAGAGCAGTTTCACAGCTCTCAATTTCCACTCCACTGCTGAGATGAAGTGCTACTCACTCATTCTTGGTTCAGCCTTTATCAGAATACCAGTATTAGCTTTCTCCATTGATGATAGTAATCCTGCTTCTGTTCCAATCACAACAATCACTTGACTTTTCAAAGTGACTGATCTAATAGATTTTACACCATGAGATTATCTTTAGACCATTGTTCCTCGACCTTGGCTGTTTGAAGATGTATGGATTTCAACTCCCATAGAATTTTCAAACCATCACATCGGCTGGGGCAAGTCTAGGAGTTAAATTCCACACATCTTCAAGTTAGCACAGTTGAGAAACTCTGCCTTAGACAACATCTGATTAATGAGTGGAAGAATACTTTAGAACAGGCATAGCTAAAGATGACTTAATTCTTTCTCATTCCTCAGTTATGGATGAGAAATGAGAAAAACATTTCAAAGTTTTATGAGAAAACCATAACAAAGGAAATGTTGTGGTGATCATTTAAAAAAGAGAATTTCAGGACTTGTTTGTACTGTGGTTAAATACAAGCAGGGAAAGTTCCATAGACTACAACCCAATGACTATTTACCTTGTAGAAATAATACCATTGGAAATCAGTGGGACTTTACTTCTGAAATAAACATATTTTATATGGCTACCATTCTCCAATCTTGAACAAATCTTTTTCTTGTTCTATTACAATATTCCCCACTCTATATATAATGGAATAGAAACTTTAACAATTTCCAGTAGAAGATTCTAAATTTTGGAAGTTGTTATCAACACACCAACTTGTAACAATTTGAGACAGCTGTTTCATAAAAGCTTTCACTGCAAATGAAATCTAACTGCTCTGATAGACAAAATGTTAGTTGCACACCTGTTCTTCCCCTTGTACAACTTTTTAAAAAATAGCCAATATTCATGTGCGGATAAATCAGGAGTTTGAGGGATTTATTTACTTGTTTGGTTTTTTGCTTTTAATTTCCTTAGCCATCCATCTCAATCCATCTGACTGACTCTACCTTCTCAAGCATCTTTTTTACCATATAGATATAATACTTGCATTGGAATGGAAACTTCTAGGATCCACTCTGAGAAAGATTTTGCATATTAGTAAAATCTAGTTGAGCTAGAAAGTGAAAAGTAGGTGAGAAGAGCTGAAAAAATAACCTGCAATGGAGTAAATGGGATTAAGAATAAAAGTGATGAAATAATTTGTAATGAAACTGAAGTGCAACAAAGCAGGAGGGAGTATTGTAGAGATATCTGTGGAGATGGTAATGATATGACAAAAATGGAATTGATATCAAAGTTGTGCATGTTAATGTCCTGGAAAAAAATAATGGAAAAAAGTAAAAATTGCTATGACAACATTTAAAAATATTATGGCAGCAGGTATAGATGTTCCAACTGGAAAAAAAATGTTAAAATATGGATTTGATTTCATTATATAGTAATTGTGCAATATTTTAGAATCAGTTTGAAGGCTATTTCCAAGCCAGACATTTGGAAGAATGCTGTTATTACTCACTTTTACAAGAGATAAACAACCTTGCAAAAAGGAATATTTGTTGATTTAGGGAAAGCATCTGAATTATGTTTAGCTGAATATGGAGTTGAAAATTGGTTGCTGAATACAATGGGCCATATATGATTATAGTAAAAGTTTATATGAGAATAAAGAATACTTAACTAATGATTAAACACTGAACAGAAAATATAAGGCTATGATTGAGGATATCCCCTTGAAAATTTAATGCTAGTGATGACATTTGAAATGTGATGATGGCTTGCATGCAGATAATACAGCACTACTGTTTGCAACCCAAACGATTTGCAGCAAACTTTAGATTGGGTCAAATTAATCACATAATATTTAATGTTAACATTTGAATATTAATGTTCCAGAAACCCTACTATTTGATAGGGAAAATATTTTCAAGGAATACATAAATGGTGAGAAAATACTATAAGTAGATGTATTTGTATGCCATGATAAAAGATTTTACTAAAGGTCAGGAATTCAATTTATTCAATTCAATTTATTCAATTTATATCCCGCCCTTCTCCGAGAGGACCCAGGGCGGCGCACAGGAATTTAAAACAATATACAAAATAGATGGATGGATAAATGTTAAAATTCTGCAAATAGTAGAAGAAAAGTAATGAATTATATGTGGTTTGTAAGAAAAGTAATGACCTGCGTATAAAAAGGCTGTTTTACCTTTTTCATTATTAGGAACTGAGATTTGGGTAAGTACAGGAAGTTGAATGCAGTAAGAATGGCCTAACCTACCGTACCAGCCTAGTTTTAGTAAATATTACCAATCGGGTTTTTACGATATAAATTTAAACAAGGTACTTTTTAACACAGGGTAAAACATTTCATAATATTATTCCACATAATTTCACACACATAGTTTCACACACAAACACACTGCACCTACCTCTACTTTATGGATTTGCATAATTTATTCTGCGGGGTCAGTTTTGAATACTACTTGAATGGGGGAAATCCAAGAAACACACAGCTTTTGGGTAGACAAAAACACCTCCAAAATCCATACAAAGTATTTTTTGAATAGTTGATGAGAATACTGCATGAGCTTGCCCATTGTCATCAGGCATAAAACTCAGTTCAGAAGAGTTTACTCTTCAAGTATTGGATGAAACATTACTCCTTCATTTTGGGAATTTTGGGAGAAGTATAGCCTAAAAACTTCTAATATTTAACTTTATTAAGCCATTATTTTCTAGGATTATTTGGAGGGAAGTCACCATAATTCAACTGAAATAGAACTAATATTAGTTTATTATGTTTATAGTCCCTAAGGAAGAACACTCAAAGAACAGACCATTCTCACCTGAAGATTGTTTCCTTTGCAATACAAAAAAAAATAAATCGCAACCAAAAGAATATGGGGAGATAAGAATAACCCATGTTGTATCTCCCTTCTAGTTCTGCAAAGGTGACTTTGTGATGAATAAGAACTACAGTTTTGGTGAAGATGCTACCAAAGAGAGCCAAATAACTGTGGATTACATCACTGACAATTTTGACTACAGTCAGTTCGAAGAGATGTGCAAGAAAGAAGAGATCCGGAAATTCCGTGCTATTTTTCTTCCCGTTGCCTATACCTTGATATGCTTTGTGGGACTGGCAGGCAATGGTCTGGTTATGGCAACCTACATCTATTTCAAGAGGCTCAAGACAATGACTGATGTCTATCTATTCAATCTGGCCTTATCAGACATCTTATTTCTTTTGACTCTCCCATTTTGGGCTGTCAGTGCAGCCAAGCACTGGGTTTTTGGGGACTTTGCATGCAAAGGCATTTACCTCATCTGCCAGATGAGTTTCTTCAGTGGCATACTTCTTCTTCTCTCCATCAGCATTGATAGGTATTTTGCTATTGTTCGGGCCACTTCAGCCCACCGCCTTCGGTCCCAGAGAATGTTTGCCAGTAGAGTTACTTGTTTCTTGATTTGGACATTGGCTTTTATTTTTTCTATCCCAGAAGTAGTCTATACCAGTGAAACTCCTTCATATCCACCACAATGTTTCGTCACCACAGGTGATCATAAAGCCTTAACTATCGGTATAAAAGTGTCTCAGATGTTCTTTGGGTTTTGCTTACCTCTATTGGGAATGGGTTTCTGTTATTGTGTCATCATCAGAAATTTGCTGCAACCCCACAGCTTTGAAAAAAAGCATGTAATCAAAATCCTTGTTGTGGTCATGATAGCTTTTGTTCTCCTTCAACTCCCCTACAATTGCGTCATACTCCTCAGGACCATTTCAAAATTCAACCAAACAACTGGCCAGTGCAATGCCATCAAAACCCTAGATGTGGCTAATGATGTGACTTACAGCTTGGCTTGCTTGCGCTGCTGTCTCAATCCATTCCTGTATGCTTTCATAGGCGTTAAGTTCCGCAATGATGTCCTCCGACTTCTTAAAGATCTGGGCTGTATCAATCAAAAGCAGCTCTGGCAATGGTCAACAAGCCAGAAGACCAGTAGAAGTTCTGTTCCCACAGAAACTGACACCACAACTTCTTTCTCCCCATGAGATTCTGGGCAATCAATATCGCTGATGTCTATATTATAGGTGTTTGGTATCACACATCATCAGAGATTGAACCAGGAGATCCTTTAGGTCTCACTTATTGGTGGGAATATTTTCACAGAACTTGAAGAGACCCAACTTTTCTTTCTATTCCCCCACTGGTCAACTCAATTTATCTAGATGAAATTTGCTAAAAAGCAAAAAGCAGGAGAACTACAGAAAGCTGTCTGCAGATCTTAAACAGGAGAACCATGCCATAGCTACAGAAAAGGTGAAGTATCTTCTTCTAAAGTTGAAGAGTGAATTAAGAATGTTTACATTTAGGAAGCCTAATGAAAAAAAAAATTTGCAGACATAAAATGGTGACAATTATTTAGCTTCTTAACAAAGCTGAGGAACAAGCAGGGAGATGATTTTTCCCCTCCCTCCCTCCCTCCCTCCCTTCCCTTCATCTCTGGAATTTACATGTTATTGTTGCAACCTGGGGGGGCGGGGAGCCCATTCCCCAAAAAGTAGAGTGAACATGCTAAAATGTTAAGCTTCCATAAATCTATCTTTATATTTGTTCAGTACAAGTTGATATACAAGAACAACAGTGAAGTGTTTCTTCATGTAGAATGATTTATATTTCCTTTTAATTTTACCTTGTATTATTCCACAAACTTTCCATGTAATGTTCGTATTTGTAATTTTTAACTTTTGTATTTTTTTCTCTTTTGCATTTTAAAATTAATGAATAATAAACAAATAAATAAAACAATCTGGATTAAGCTTGGGTTCCTATACTGAATGGTAGATTTGATTAATAATACATTAGAATATACCTCATTTGTGTTGAGGGAAAGAAAGATGGATGCATCATTTTAATACTATATACAAATTGTCACTAGATGTTATCTCATTTGCTTCTAATCGCAGGACAATCACATTCTTGCACTTCTCAGCTATGATGGGCCTAGACATAGGTCTCTTATGGTCATACAAAAGCAATTTCTTAAGTAATTCAATATGAGATTAAGTGTAGTAATATCCTTCAGGTACATTTTATTTTTATTTTATTATGTCCTTCAAGTACATTATATTTTAATTTTATTTTATTATGGGGATAACTATGGGAAAGCTAACTATGGGAAAGCCTGAGCAATAGCATCCAGGGAATGAAGGAATGGGGAAGTTAGACTCCAAAAGAGTCTTCTACACACCATAAACAGTTGCTTCTCCAAATTTACGTTTAGAAGGAACCTCCACAGATGCAGGAGTTTTTCTTGATATGCAAATATTAGTTTTGCAGAAAGGCAGGAAAGGAATAGTTACAGTCCCACAACAACAACAACAACAACAACAACAACAACAATTAAAACAACAACAGCACCTGCCACTGATCAGGCATGCTTTTGGCTGATATTTACATAAAAATGCAGAGGTTATTTTCATTCCTATTTTTGTCTGCTTCTTTTTTTGCCTCCCAGCTGTAAAATTAATTAACTGAAAGACTAGTCGGAAATATTATTTTCCTTCCTTCTGGAAGCAGAAACAGAGGGACAGATAATGGAAAGGAATAAAACCAACACTGAGCTTTCAATCTTCAACCACAAGTCAATGGTCATTTCCATTTATCAAGCTGGGATTATTGGAAAAACTCCCCTTCTGTATGAATCACTAGTTTCCAGTACTAGTTCTTTTAGAAATTGCATTGACTAGAGCTATCAAATCTGGCTTCAAAAATCCAGACAGGGTTGTTGCTTTTTTTAAGATTTTGAGTTTGCAGAGCAGATCTGGTATAATTGACAAATGACATATAGGGAAAAGCTCAAATGTTGGAAGAAACATTTTACGCTCCGCTTTCATTCATAAAGTTACAACAATGGAATAAACATCACAGGCCAAAGACTAAATATCTCCATGAGTTTATTTGAGGGGAAAAGTAGGCCTTCTCAAAAAATGATATTTTTCCCCACAGAGAACATAAATCTCCGTATTCTCAGATGTAATGTTTTATAAATAAATCCTACTTCCTACCCCCAAATTATTACAGCAGGTCATTACATTTTTTTCAAAGATACTTAAAAATTTTAAGCCAAGAGGGTAAGTCTTTTAAACTTGATTGTACACAAATGATGTATGTTATATAGGTGTGTGAATCATTTCCCAGTCCTCTCTCATTTGCTGAATTTTAGAATTACTTGTAAATATGCTTTTCCAAATCAGAGACATTCAGATGGGTGTGGATTAATGGATGTCTAGCATACAACTTATTCGTCTGATCTATATGCATATTAAGAAGAGGATAAGATCACATGTAATCAAGGTTTCAGAGTTTCATTTCTAGAAAAAAGGATGCTGCAGTCTTAATCAAACTTAATCTTTTGATTTGGAAGATCATTGCACCCACAAACATACACACAGAGAGAAACACACAGGAAAAGAGAGAGTGAGATTTTATCCTTCTCTGAAGCAATTTGCACCGCCATCCAGACAAAATAGGGTACGAAAAATGGCACCAAACAATATTGTGTTTGTGTAATACCTCAAGAAAACAGGGTAACAATTAAATCAAAATCATGGATCTATGAACTAAATCGTATGAGTAACTGCAAAGCAGAGATGACCCTAGACTTCTTTCCAACTTTCTGGTGGTTCTCCTCATCATGATAAAATAGAATGGATGAATAAATACCTTGTTGGTTCATTTTCAGTGGTATCCCATCATCTATTCTAGCACTTGAGACACACTATCAACCTGCCAATTAGTTGGACCAGCTCTACTACAAACTGCATCTCAATGGTACAAGTCCAGATGCAATAGAAGCAGCAGCATTATCAGATTGTATCTCTTACATTTAGTTTTCAACAGAAAGTCGGTTGAGCTTATCAACAGTTCATGTTTGAAAGAGATTTCCAAGAGGCTATAGTGACAGCAGGATAAGACCTTGGGGCGAAAACCAAGAGAAGGGCCTAACATGGCAGAAGTAGTATTTACCACATTTTAAAATAATGCACAATGTTAATAATTGGATTCAGAATGAGACCATTATGTTCAGATGCTAAATGAGTATATATAGTCAATTCCTAGATAGAGCAGGCTAGTAACAATGCTAGTGAAATACTTTTATTTATTTTTTGATATTTTTAAAATTCTATCTTTATTATTTTTACAGATAACTCAAGATGGCACACACAATACTTGCTCCTTTTATTTTTCACATAATCACAAACCTGTGAGGTGAAGTGGACTGACAAAAAATAACTGGCTGTAAGTCAATCATCTGGCTTACATGCCTAAGGCAGGACAATAACTCTCAGTCTCCTGGTTTCTAGCCTAATGCCTTAATTATTAGACCAAACTTTGCTAAGAAGCAGAATTGTTTTAGTCCTTTGTCTTGCAAATGCATTAATCATTGAAGAAAAGGTGAAGTGAAACTCTTTGTGTAACTGCTATAACGATGTGAGTTTCCATCTTCACTTCACATCTTGCTTGCTCATTCTATTTCCCAGACATGTGATCAAACAGGGTACATAATATGAAGCTCTTTGAAACATAAATAGAAATCACTTTTGGATTTTCCTATGTCCAGATATTGGCTGATGAGAAAATGAGAAATGAAATTTTCTGGCTGTGAAAGAAATAGATTGTGTATATTAAAAAACAGAAGAAGAAAAATGTGAAAACTATCAAGATCCTCCAGATGCATTATAGAGGAAATTCCATTTTTGTGACTGGTTTGCATTGTGCAGATTGGGGGGGGGGGGGGATGTTCAGTTATTTGTTTTTATGAATATGAATATTTTAAGAACCACTTCTGGGTTCTTAAAAACCACTTTTTTATTTGAAATGTTTGGGGGGTTAGGAACTGTCATATGGCACTTAAGTGCCAAGAACCAAAATCACAGAAGTGGACAGCTTTGAATTCAATTGAATATACGTGGAGCGGCTTCAATCTTCTGATACATGACAGTGTTATTTGTTTGGCTGTATCTCATTACATATAACATGAATTCAGATATTGGGGTGGATTTAATGGTGATGTGTGATTTAGTGTGTTACACTAATCCACTCAAAGTAACTGAAGGTTGCTTTTAAAACCATGGTTAAATGAACCACACATATGTATGAACTAAGCCACTGCGTTTTTTCAGAACTATTCTGAAGCAACTCGTTTTTTTATGCATATATTCAAACTAAGCCAAAATCCATTAAACAATGGCATGGCTTACCTCATTAATATGTGTTCACCCTGGTGATTTACCATGTTTAATTTATGGGTATCTAGCCTCTTGGGATAAACCAGATAGGAACCACAACCAGATGAGCTAATTCTACTTCACTGACAAATCTTGCAAGTTTAAAATTACATTTTATATTTTAGAAAAATAAATTTCAGGCTCAGGATGAAAAATGGACCAGTGCTCCCGTAGCTACTGAAGACACTCCCTAACCTATTCTTAATTATATTTTTAATTCCCAGAATGCCTCAGAACCCCATTGGGACTGCTGGTGCATATCATACTAAGCAGTAATGTGGCTTGCCTAGTTTTAGTTATCTATTGTATGAATACTTATTCAGTAACTCAAAGTTAAGCAAGCCATTGCTTGGGGTAATGAGTCCAGCCCTTGTTACAATGGAGACTTATTCCAGTGAATTTTGAAAAAAATAATATTTTGGGATGGGAAAATGTTCTACTTCTCCCATTGCCTCTTGGAGTGATGTTATAGTGTTATATAGCATCATTTGGGACCTCATAAAGATTTAAACATTGTAGACAGCATCAAAAGAAGTACTAGTAAACTTGTTACTTCAAATCAAAATAGCTGAAATTATATCCTAATGCCACAGAGCTACAAAACTCTATTTTTGCTCATGTGGCAATGGATCACTAATGAGAAGAAACCCCCTTAATGTCCACATGATGATAACAAATAGACAGCTTACTTTTTTGCCAAAATGCTTGCATGTGGTGGTGGTAGCAATGACGGTTACTTTCAGGCAAGTTTGGGGAACTTGTGGGCTTCCATATGTTCAACTTCCAGCAGACCTAGTCAGGCTAAGTCATGATAAGGGATGTTGGATAGGGTAGGCTTTTATTATTTATATATTTATATGTATTCATCAAATTTATACACAGCCCATCTTTCTGTATAACTATAATTTCCATTCATAAATCAATTTGTTCAGCATTTCTTATTCAGTTATTAATTGATTGATATATTTTTAACAATTTAGTTGTGTACAATGCTTAAAGGTAAACATGAAAGTGTGTCATACGAATTAACAAATTTCACCCTAGGAGTTTATTGAACACTAGAGGGCAACATAACATAATCTTATTTTCTACTGTTCGTAGTCGCCTTTTCATAGTAGGATACTATTACTCAAACTATATGTGGAATATCAACTGGACATTTGAGCATAGTTGACAGTAACAGTCTGCAAGGACTTTTCTAGAAGCCACAGTTCCTTGTAATGCAAAGATTGTTTCAGTCTCCAATTTGCACTATACCTAAGGATCTTGTAGACCAGGGGTCTCCAACCTTTGCAACTTTAAGTCTGAAGGACTTCAGCTCCCAGCAAAGCTGGCTGGAGAAGTCTGGGAGCTGAAGTCCTTCAGACTTAAAGTTGCAAAGGTTGGAGACCCCTGTTGTAGACAACACCTGTCCCAACTGCTATTTCCAGGGGAAGTACTACAAACATACACCAACTTGTTATGTTTTCTCTTGAGCTGCCATGCAGCTATTTATTTATTTACTGGTACCCCGCTTTTATTATTTCTACAAATAACTCAAAGCAGCAAACATATCCAACACACCTTCATTCTCCTATTTTTCCTCAAAAGCAACCTTGTGATGCTGAGAGAGAGAGAGAGCAACTGGCCCTAAGTCACTCAGCTGGCTCTTGCGATTAAGGCATGCCTGGTGCCTTAACAACTGGACCAAACTAACTCTCTTGGTGGTTGATTTCCACTTCCCACTTGTCTGGTCTTCCAATGAGACTTGTCCCTATTCCCCATCGTTTCTGGCCACCCACACAAGGACTTTTGGAGTGGATATTTTTCTCCATTGTCACAAAAATTAATACAATGGTGGAAGAATGAGGATAAGAATGGAGGCCTGGATGGTTATCTTTTTGGGTCCCCAATTGGGTAGCTGAATTGCAGCAAAGATTGCAACAAAAGGATTTGCTCAGTGATACAAAATGTTACCAAACAAGGACTGAGAGTTTGAGCCAGTGACTGTATGGCTGGGCCCAGGTTATTGAAAGCTTTTATAATACGATAGTTTTATCTTTGTCAGTTTTATCATGCAGAGATGTAAATTGAAAATGTTCTTGTCTCCTGCTCTTCCACAATATTTTAATGAATTTTTGCTTATCCAGAAATGATCAATTGGCAACCTGAAACACTGGGGTTTCGTTTGCTATATCTATTCTGTGGACACTTTTAACATGAACTTTAAATCTGGATTTTAGTGCTCACAGTTGCCTGCCTTCCATGACAAAGTACTTAATGCTTCCAGATTTATAAGCTAGAAACAGACACATTTGATATTAGAGAAGACAGAGGGCGCCTGGAATCAAAGCTTAGCATGCAAAGAAATACTGATCAAACTCCCAACTGCCAACTATTATCCTGGTTTTTTGTATAACCACCACCCTGTAGTATGGGTTGAATTGAGGAAGAGTGACAAGCCAAAAGTCATTCTATAAGCTTCCATAATGGAAGGTGGATTTATTCTGAGTCTCCTGATCCCCATCTTAATCACTACATCTAACATTTTAACCATTACACTGTACTTGCTCTCAATTTACTTGTCACATCTCTGCTTTTGAAATATCCCAATTAGGTCATTGATCATTAAATTTATCTATTTACTACTTTTTAAATATTTATGTTTTTCATATCCTTCCATATATTACTGTGACAGTATTTTTTTTTGTAATATTCAAATGCACCAGATGGTCAAACATAATTAAATATTGCTGCTACTGCAGTACATTCTGTGGATTTCAGAGTCTCATCCACATTCTGTGGATTTCAGAGACTTACAAACAGTAAGCAAAGAACTATTGCCTAGATATCCCATCATAAGTTTCTGATTATTAAAAAGAAAATGCCAGACCAAGGATCTAGAATTTAGTTTCCTCACAGGGCTGTTTTTATTAGCAGTAAAAGTGCTAGTAAGGAGATGAACAGGAAATTAAGTTTATGGTTTCCTAGCAGCAATTTTGCCTGGCTGATTGTTGGAAAGTCTCTGCCACTACAGGCTGGCTCAGAGTATCAAACGTTTATGCAATTTCAGAATTTGTATTTCATGGAGTAAGCATTAAATCTAAACCTAGCTATTGACAAAAAAAAAGTTCATGTACCCTCAAATCTTTCTTAGGTACTACTTTCTATGGCTGTCTGACAAGAGGCTGTGGCAATTAACCCAGATGTAAATACCACAATTTCTGAATTATTTTTTCTCCTTCTTCCCAAACTCTCTGAATCCATGCTTAGTGCTTTCTTCCCAACTCTTCTCTTACCAACTTTTATATTACTTCGGCATCATATTGTAAGCTGAACAGCCAGAACTGCCATAGGACAGCATAATTTATTGCCTCATTCTGATAATTGATAAGCAAGCCAATACTAGGCACAGCGTTGGAGAGTTCCAACATAGTTGATAGTTTAGTACATCCATGTCCTCCTCCTTCTATACCAGGGGAAGAAATTTCTCTGCAAACTGTTGCTTCTCCCTAATATGCAACCCTAATGAGGATGGCATCCTCAGGAAGGCGCTCAAGGAAAATTGAACACCAAATTCAGTGGCTTCACTTTCTCATTTCCCCATGCTGTTTTGGAGGCCCTGCATTGTGAAGAATCAGTCTCAAAGACGCCTGCAGGTTTGAGCTTTCCACAGATTTTCCCCTCTCTCCTGAAAGAGAGCTCTCTTCCGTCTCCAAATAGAATTGATCCCAGAGATGATGGGATCCCAGCAACTACAGGTTTCAACCTTGTTGATTTTGTTACTTTGATGACACAGAGCAGGGGTCTCCAAACTTGGTAACCTTAAGATTTATGGACTTTAATTCCCAGAATTCCCCAACTATCTCCCTGCCAAGTTGATGTAGAATATGCAAAAGGAGATACTTTAATGTTGTAATGTTTAGACTGGAAATACCTCTCACTGCAAGTCTCCTTGCAACCATTTCCTGATCATTTTACATTATAGTCCCTCCTGGGTTTTACTCAGTCTTCATTGCTGTGATGTTTTAATAAGGTCCTTCCCATAATCCATGGGAAGGACCCCTTCTCTTTGTATGAGAATGACAGGACAAGGGCAAGAAAAGCATTGGTTTCTCTCATAAAACAATAAAGATCTGGGGCATATGAGTTTCCCATGGTCAGTGACCATTTATTTGCATATGTGGAAACATCAAAGGAAAATCATCTCATTCTTATAAAATAAGCCATTTCCAGGTTTTCCCACAAGAAGATACAGTCAGTGTCATGAGGAAAGCCCCACTGTATTCCCATATCTAGAAGGAAAGGAGTCAGTCCATCTAGGTACATATAATGGCAAGGATTCTTGGTCCCAACTGCAGGCTGATATATCCAAGTAGCTTCTTAAGGAAGGAGTTCCTCCTTTGGGAGAGAGATGAGTTTGTCTTAGCTAAAGAAGTTGTGAATGGTACCATAATGAAATTTCCAAGGTCCTTCACGCACAGGGGGGGAAACAAAACCAGTGCTGGTATTCCTCCAATTACTTGGTTTTAGCTATCCATTTTACAAGATGGGATTTCTTGGTTGTTGCTTTGATAAGTACATCTGAAAAATGTATCATCTGAAAAATTTGCTGATCATTTGCAAATCCCCTAGACTGCATTGTTTCTCAACCTTGTCAACTTGAAGATGTCTGGACTTCAACTCCCAGAATTCCCCAGGCAGCATTCGCTGGCTGAGGAATCCCGGGAGTTGAAGTCCAGACATCTTCAAGTTGAGAAGGTTGAGAAACACTTCCCTAGAGCTCAGTCTGAGGATCCTAATTTACTTAATGTTCACTCCTTTCTGTTGCACTTGAGGGCAGAACTGTGGAGTCATTAAAGCCATCTGCCACCACAGCTCAGTCCAAAATAGTGCCAATGCTTGTTTCCAATGCATACAGCCTCAGGCCTGCTGAATCACTTTCCTTACTGGAAAGACAAGCCCTTTTCCACATGCCTTAGCCTAGGCTCAGCTTGTATCCCCTTCCTTTTTACATAATACTCTGCTAGCTAGGACCATATATAGTCTCCTGCCTTTATGAGGCTCACTACCAGCAATGATGCCATTCAGTCAGCTCCCTCATTGAATAAAATAGCTTATCCCCTGGGGGATCTAGACAATGCATAACCTGGTAGCATGACTCATCTCCCCAGCTTGTTACATAAACCAGGGACATGTTGGGAATTGTAGCAGAAGTTTTACATGTAATGATATCCATACTCTTTTCATGGTCTCCAGAAGGACAACAGAAGTAGAAGAGACTTGGTCAGCCGCCCAGTCTGACATGCCATTGGAAGGCCAATTGTTGAAGCATTTCATGGACTTGATATCTCTTTCCCCTCGGTGACTCAGCATTTGATTACTTACAGATGAAAGTGTCTGTTGCTTGCCTTGTAAGGCATTTGCCTTTGAGTTCATCTGAGGTAACAGTGGGATTCTGTCTGTGTTCATAAGAGTTCCATATTTGATGCTGTAAAGTAGGAAAATGTGCAAGCATGAATTCAGAGAAAAACAATGGCCATTTAAACAAAAACAAACCTAAGGCTAGAGTTAAGGCTAAAGACAGAGACAGAAGTAGGGACAAAGAGACTGCAGAAAAAAGGAAGTGAGACATCACTTCTATACTGCTGCCAAAGATTACATGGAGGGTAATTTTCTAAAATCAACCTCAACTCAGGGAGTCTTTCACACACACACACACATATATATAGAGACACAGAGTTACATTTTGTAAAGGTTTTCATATGTAAATCTAGTTATTAACATTTAAATTACCAGTGAAAAACTTATAAAAACTAATATAATAATGGGCACCATTGGCACTCACTACTGTCAGTGTCAACATGAGCGAATATGGGGAGATTCCAGAAGGCAGGAACTGTTTCCATGAGACTGGCTTGTGGGGCACCTCAGGGCCCTTACTGACCTGATTGGTTTAACTTATCATATAATTCTGTATATATTAGAAACAAACCTAGAAGGACTTAGTGGAGTAGTCAAATCCACTGGCAATGACAGGAGCCAGAACTAACAGTTTTCTTATTGGCAGTTCAGCTTGCGTTGGTCTTGGTTTGGTGGGAGCTTTTGGGTTATAGACCAAGGTAGCTGTCTCTTACCCCTTGGGATCCCCATATCAAAACAACTTACTTTATACAATACAATAGCAGAGTTGGAAGGGACCTTGGAGGTCATCTAGTCCAACTCCCTGCCTAGGCAGGAAGCCCTATACCATTTCAGACAAATGGCTATCCAACATCTTCTTTTGTCAAGGTGAGCAGGCAGCAAGGCTGGAGATTTTGGGTACATCCTCAAAAATAATGTGGACTTCCTAATTTTAAAAGCAGATGCCCTTCTCTGTCTTCTTTTATCATAGATAAAAAACATTGTTGTATGTACAGTTGCTGAAGTTTGTCCATCGTGTTTGAAGAGGTCCTTGACATCTATCAGGTTGAGGGCTGTCCACTATGTGGCTGCAGTTGGCTAGTAAGGCCTACATGGGCATGAAAATGTTCTGCCACATGTCGGGCAGACATGTATGGGCACCATTGTTGCAGTGCAGTTGCTAGCCACTGATTGAAGCTCATGAGGCTTCCAAATGATATATATATATATATATATATATATATATATATATATATATATATATATATATATATATATATATATATATATATATATATATATAGTAATAATTGAAGGAAGTTGATATAACTTGTACATATGATGAAGTGGTGATTTCACTGAATTTTCTGTTCTGAGAGGAACTTACATCCAAATAAATAATTGTGTTTGGGTTAAAAAAAAAAACTAATGCTAGTATAATAATTAACATTTACATTTGCCAATGAAAGAGAGAGAAAATGGGGAGGAGGGAGGGAAGGAAGGAGGGAAAAAATAATAAAAGCCCCACCTGCACAGATGGGGGTGGATATCAAAGTCCCACCCCTTTTGTATATTTATCATGGACACCTCCCTGAGGACACCTCTCCTCTGCCACCTCCAATGGAAACCATAGACAACCTTGTATCTTTAATATCAGAATTCTGATGTTGGTAGAGACAAAAGGATGGTGGGAGAAGTGGGATCAAAGAAGGGTTAGATCCAAAGTATTGCCATCTTCCAAATATGCCTGTAACATGAGAAAAATGTCCCTGGGCCCTTAAACATCAAGTATTGAAGATAGTTGAAAATGCAGCCTAAAACTGGTAGTCCTAAACAGAAAATGATGGATAGTGGAACCAAAAAGCATCTGACCACAGTAAAAGAAGGTAAGAGATCTGTTGCCAGGAGAGGTGCTGGATTCCTATTTGTTCTAACTTTGATTGGGTTCCTTCACATAATGGGGTGAAGAATAAACTTAGCTGCCCAAGTGGTCACTTTCAAACTGAGATGTTATCATTTAGAGATACAGAAGTTTCTGAAGTCATACTACAGAGTAGTACCAGAGTCCAGTACCAGAAAGCATGATAGCAATAGCACTTAGACTTATATACCCACTTCACAGTGCTTTACAGCCCTCTCTAAGCAGTTTACAGAGACAGCATATTGCCCTCAACAATCTGGGTCCTCATTTTATCGACCTCACAAGGATGGAAGGCTGGTGAAACTTGAGTTGATGAGAATCAAATTGCTGGCAGTCAGCAGAATTAGCCTGCAATACTGCATTGTGCCACCAAGGCTGTTCTGCGGTTCTGATAGTCTTGTTCTGCTAACAGTAGGTGGAAGAAGGCCCTGTCCTTCCCAGTTTTCCTCCTAAGGTTTCTTGATAACTCATCTATGATATGAGAAATCTCCAGATTTCCCTATTCTGGCTGATCAGAGTACTCTATAGCTTGAATTTAATGGGACTTCCTTTAGAGTCCGCATGTTTCAGATTATGCTCCAAAATGTCATAAAACAGATTCCCAATATGTTGGCATCACTGAAATCTAGAGAGTTCTGGCTGCTCAGCTAACAATATGAGTTCTTATACCATTTGGCTATCGAGACAAATCAATATGGCCTATTACAAAACAAACCAACATATAAAGCCATGCTTTTTGTTATATTCAAGTAATTTGTAAATTTTATTTTTAAAAATCTATATAAATAAAAATGTAACAATGAGTTTGTTCAAAACTGGTAATCTCTGAAAGTACTGCACTGGTCACTTCCAAATTTTCAGACAATGTTCCTTTGAAATACAGCACCAATGATATATATAGATTGTGTAGATGTCACGCCTATGCCAGGAACATGCAATGGAAATGTAAAGAATTGTAAAAAAGGTAGGTAGATGGATACAGAGAGAGCAGTGGGCCACAGGTCATCCTTTATGACATAGGTAGGTAGGTAGAGAGATAGAGAGAGGGGGGGAGAAATACAGCAAGTAGGTAGGGAGAGAGAGGGAGAGAGGGGGGGAGAGAGGGAGAAATATAGAAATACGGTTTGTGTGTGCAGGTGTAGATCTACACACAGATTGGTTGGCCATTGAACCAGACTGGGCCACCGCAACGTGTGGCCGGGAACGGCTAGTATCTTTAATAAGATTTCAGGAAACAGCATTCTATTTTGAATGAAAGTGGGCATTTAATATGAAATATTTAAACAATCATATCACATAATGTTGAACTCTAAAAATTTTTTAAAGTGAATTGATTCACAGCCATGGTGGCGCAGTGGTTAGAATGCAGTACTGCAGGCTAACTCACTGCTCACTCCAGGAATTCAATTCTGAGCTGCTCAAAGTTGACACAGTCTTCCATCCCTCCGAGGTTGGTAAAACGAGGACCCAGATTGTTGAAGGCAATATGCTGACACCGTAAACCACTAAGAGAAAAAGCACTTTGAAATAGTATATAAGGCTAAGTTAGGGGTTACTGCTGGCATTGCTGCTGGCATTGCTCCCTTTGCTAGCTCACACGCCAGCCATGCATTACTCATGCATGCTCAGTTGATTGTACTCTTTGTCATCGATTTTGCCTGTTGTTTCCCACCCTTCAGTGGGGCTCGGCTGTATATCCCCATGTGATTTGTTCATCTTGTTTTCTGGTCCATGACCGCAATAAAGTTTTATCTATCAGTAGATTGTACATTGTTCTGCACACATGCAGAACATGAAAAAAATGCTAAAAAACATTCCCCGGCAATCAGGGAACCAGTTTGGGGATGTCATATTTATTTCATATTTATTTCAAATTTATACCCCGCCCTTCTCCTTGTTAGGACCCAGGGCAGCAAGCCTTGGTTGCTGTTGGTTCTGTGATCCAGTCCTAAATACCACTACCGGTTCACCCGAACTGAAGTGAACCAGTAGCAACCTACCTCTGGTCTAAGTGCTATTGCTATTGTACTGTATCACATGTATTTTGAATTATACTGGTCTGTGTTGACTAGGTTAACAGTGAGTTTTGAGGTAATATAGTACAAAAGAACATGCATTATATTTATCAGCATCACAATTTATTATGATTCAGTCAATAAACCAGTGCAACATATTTACTTTCTATTGTGCAGAGAGCAGCAGGACTTATTAGTTTTGCTTTCAGACCTTCTTGGCACATGAATTCAAGTGAACTATTATGTAGAACTAGCCGTTCCCAGCCACGTGTTGCTGTGGCCCAGTCTGGTTCAATGGCCAACCAATCTGTGTACACCTGCACACACAAACATGTATTTCTGTATTTCTCCCTCTCTCCCTCTACCTATCTACCTACCTACTGTATTTCTCCCTCCCCCCCTCTACCTACCTACCTACCTACCTACCTACCTACCTACCTACCTACTTACCTACTGTATTTCTCCCTCTCTCTCTCTCTCTACCTAACTACCTACCAACCTACCTACCATATTTCTCCCTCTCTATCCCTATAGCTGCCTGCCTGCCTGCCTACCTACCTACCATATTTCTCCCTCTCTCTATCCACCTACCTACCTACTGTATTTCTCCCTCTCTCTATCCCTCTACCTACCCTTATTTCTCCCTCTCCCTCTCTATCCCTATAGCTGCCTGCCTGCCTGCCTGCCTGCCTGCCTACCTACCATATTTCTCCCTCTCTCTATCCAACTACCTACCTACTGCATTTGTCTCTCCCTCTCTCTATCTCTATTGTGCAGAGAGCAGCAGGACTTATTAGTTTTGCTTTCAGACCTTCTTGGCACATGAATTCAAGTGAACTATTATGTAGAACTAGCCGTTCCCAGCCACGTGTTGCTGTGGCCCAGTCTGGTTCAATGGCCAACCAATCTGTGTACACCTGCACACACAAACATGTATTTCTGTATTTCTCCCTCTCTCCCTCTACCTACCTACCTACTGTATTTCTCCCTCCCCCCTCTCTACCTACCTACCTACCTACTTACCTACTGTATTTCTCCCTCTCCCTCTCTCTCTACCTAACTACCTACCAACCTACCTACCATATTTCTCCCTCTCCCTCTCTATCCCTATAACTGCCTGCCTGACTACCTACCTACCTACCATATTTCTCCCTCTCTCTATCCACCTACCTACCTACTGTATTTCTCCCTCTCTCTATCCCTCTACCTACCTACTGCATTTCTCCCTCTCCCTCTCTATCCCTATAGCTGCCTACCTACCTACCTACCATATTTCTCCCTCTCTCTATCCCTCTACCTACCTACTGCATTTGTCTCTCCCTCTCTCTATCCCTATAGCTGTCTACCTACCTATGTCATAAAGGATAAACACCTGTGGCCCACTGCTCTCTCTGTATCCATCTACCTACCTTTTTTACAATTCTTTACATTTCCGTTGCGTGTTCCTGGCACAGGTGTGACATCTACACAATCTATATATATCATTGGTGCCGTATTTGAAAGGAACGTTGTGTGAAAATTTGGAAGCAATCAGTGCAGTACTTTCAGAGATTACCTGTTTTGAACAAACTCATTGTTACATTTTTATTTATATAGATTACAGACCAAATTATCTGCCATTGACAAGCCTCACAAAACCAGATCTCTCCCTTGTAAATTGGAACCTGAATAGTATGCTCTCCAGGTCAGCTCACTTCGCCCCTGTCTCATCTCATCAACATAACCATTCAAGGGCTGTGAAAATTCCAGCATTGTTATTCTGATGTGAATAGGCATCTTAAGTACAGGACATTTGATCAAACTTCAAACCACTAACTCCCCACAGCATCCCTAGCAAATGGCTATCCAGACTGAGGAAATACTTGCAATGGAGAATACACACACACACACACCGCAAAATCTGGCCCACAGTTTAATATTTCTTATGCCTAGAAACAGTCTCATAATATTAACTCAAATCTATTTCTGTACAATTTCGATTTATTGGTTTTTATCCTGTTCAAAGGAGAACAGTTCCATTTCAACCTCTATATCAGTATTTCACAATCTTGGGCACTTTAGGATATGAGGACTTCAACTCCCAGAATTCTCCAACTAACATGGCTGGCTGGGGAATTCTGGTAGTTGAAGTCCATACAACTTAAAGTTCCAAGGATGAGAAACACTGATGTACATTATGATCTTTCTGATATTGGAATGCTGCTTCATGTCTTAATCTTCTATTCTCTGGTCGAAGGATACTCTATTCTTTTAACCAGGTCTTTTGGTTAAAACAATGAGTAATCTATACTCTCCAATACAACCACTCCACTACTCTCTTGCTATTTGATTGTGTGTCCAAGTCATCGTTGATTCTTGACTATTGTCCAGGCTAGTCTTTGCAGTTTTGGCAAGATTCTGGAAGTGGTTAGTCCTTTACTTCTTAGAACTGAAACAAATTGAGCTGACATGCAGTGATGCAACTGTTGGAAAACATGTCTATCTGGGTTCAGTTCCAAGTGGGAAGAAAGATACTGGAAACATGATGGCTATTTGGAAAGATGGTTTAATGATGAACAGGATCACATGGTTTGAGGCAAAAAAGGGAAGAGGTGCTCAGAGTGCCTGGGTCTTATGCCCTCTCTGGGCTTTTGAATTTGAGCTTGTATTCTGATTGGTTGCCAGACTCCCATGGAGCCATGCAGGGGTAACTTTGCAGGTTGTGTTTGTGTCTCAGGCTTGGTTGAGCCTTGCTGGGTGATGTTGTAATGAAGGGGCTTTGGGCAATTCCTCCTATGGCTCTGCCTGAAGGAGGTAGATCTTTGTTATGTAGAAGAGACTGGCCCAGGCTTAATGGCCCATTGACAAAGATCGGGGGGGGGGGGGTGAGTTTCTGCCTCCCTTATAGGGAACATATTCTGCTGTTTTAATATTTCCTAAAATATCTCATTTTTCTAGGAGAGAGGTAGATGTTAGTTTCCTACACAACCTTGTGTCTAAAGTGGGATTGGAACTCACAGTCTCTTACTTTCTAACCTGATAGCTTTAAGGTGGTACACCAAACTCTTTTCCTTTAAGAATAATTCTTTTTGTCCCCAAGAAGATGTCCTCTTTGCTGCCAAGAAACTCTGGGAGTTATAATCATAGCAAATCTGAGAGCAACAGACTGTGCAAGACTGAATTATTCAGATACTTAATCATGCTTCACAATGGGTTTTAGGTCCTTTATTAAATAGACTTTATTTTTAAATATTGTTATGGTTGGTTGCATCAAACAGGCAGGAATAGGCTATCAGCAGATAAGGAATTTTGCAGTTTGAAACTGACCCCTTTTTTCTTTGTGAATCATTAAAATAACTGCCTCCATGTACCCGTAAAATACATTTTACTTCCTTTATCAACCTAGATTTCCATGGAATAGGCTGATTCACCTGGGGGCACAGGATGGGCAAAAGACAGAAGCAGCTTCCAGTTTTTTAGGATTTTTTAAAAAAAATTATGGAATTAACTCACTAATAAACTTTGAAAGGAGGGGGTAAATCAGAGGAACAAATAAAACCATGTTGTTGGCACAGAGTGCTCCACCCATGCTGAGTCAACATGGGTTTTTCTTTTAATTATCCAAAGTAATGTGACTCACTTGAAGAAAAGAGATTAACATGCTTCCTAGGAACACCGTTCGTTAATTTATTACAAAAAGGGTTAGTGTATAAGAGAGACCTGCAGGATCTAATAAAAGCCTATCTTGTCCAGCATCCAGTTTCTGGAACCGGTTATTCAGTAATAATAATAATAATCTTTGTTATCATTGTATTTGTTTACAATGAAATTGGTTATTAGTGCCTGTATAGAAAGGCTTTGCCCTGGGATGGAGCACTGAATATCAGGATTTCATCAGAAACACAGTTTCCTAACGTAGCAATGCAACTCCATACAAACACCTTCTTGGATCCTTCCAAATCAAACTCCTCCCCTTTCGCATGATGGGCATTAATAAAGGGACTGAACAATGTGCCAACTCCAGACAATTTTAGGAAGGTTTTAAAAGTGTAAAACCAGAACAAAGACTTAAAAATGTCTGGACAGAGCACACTAAATACACCGCAAAACACAACCAAGAATACAACGTTGCTTTCATTACATGTTCCTGCTGCAGCATACCTCCACTGCAGCATGCATGCAGTGTTTCTGCGCACATACCACAGAAGCAGAATCTATATCTTGTATACAGTGCTGCTATTCAGTGAAGGGACTGGCTTAAAGTATGGCTCCAGAAAGAAAGGAAGGAAGGAAGGAAGGAAGGAAGGAAGGAAGGAAGGAAGGAAGGAAGGAAGGAAGGAAGGAAGGAATAATAATAATAATAATAATAATAATAATAATAATAATAATAATAATAATAATAATAATCTTTATTGTCGTAAAAATTACAATGAAAGAAAGAAAGAAAGAAAGAAAGAAAGAAAGAAAGAAAGAAAGAAAGAAAGTCTGAACCAACTTCCAGCCCTTAGCTATCAAGTAACATAGGGCTGTCTCCTGAAAAAGAAGTGAGAGGAAAGAGAGAGGTAGCGTGGAGAACAGTCAATTCTCTATCCCATGGAGAGCTCATAAGTGAAATAGCACCAGAGGAGCCATTCTACCTTCGTCTTTCTACTGCTTCCCAAAGCAGCAAAGGAGATGGAAGATAAGATATGCACTCTCCCCTTCTTTCTTCCAAATTCTCCTTTCATCCATAGCTAGATTTCCTAGCTTGTTTCTGCCACCCATCCTTTCCTTACAGCAGAGAAGGACAGACATGATGTTATCATTTCTTCAAGAGTGCTTAGTGGCAGAACTCCATAATGGGATGCCATGGGGCTTGAACCTTTCCCCTATCTTTTTTATCTTCTACGTGAAATTATTGGAAGAAGTCCCAAAGGTGCTTTTTCCAAAAGGCAACTGGATTTTCTAGGTTTGGTATTTGAGAATGCTTTGCTACTCATTCAAGAAACTTCTTCGGTTCTTCAGAAGCAAATCATTTTCAAAGAAAAAACCCAAGAAAGCCCAGCTGTCTTTTGGAATAAGTGCCTTTGGGACAACCATGACCTGAATGATTGAGAATCTCCATAGATATTGAAAGAAATCATAGGCCAGTTCAGGATGAGGTATCATTAATATACAGTTAATACCCAATTGTGTATCTCCACCACTAGCTGAGAAACGCCAAATAACCCTTCCTTGATTTGTCTAGTATAAATGGAACAGAGAGAAATTTGGACAGCTTTCCAGATCCTGTTATTATACCCTAGAAAAATAAACTGGAATCCCTGTGGTATTTGTTTCTTGATCTGGCCAAGCTTGAAGGGCTGATGTCATCTTAAGAACCTGTCCAAGTTTCTCTCTGTTCCATCTTATATCAGACAAATCAAGGCAGGTTTGTTTGGAATTTCTTATTTCCATCTCTGGATTGCATAATTGCTTCTCCGCATCCCTCCTGAATAGCCCATTGCTCTCTACCCATTTGAATGGCTCTTTCATACCTTTCCCCAAGTCTATATTTCTTTACAGGCAAAATTGCTCAGGTGGTGTGTGAAGACTGCAAGTGGATCTGCATGGATCTGCATGTGAGAAATCAGGCTCAGATTCAATTATTAATTTGGAGTGGCTTTTCATTCAAAAGCCTCTAGATTCTAAGTAGCAACTTGGGTCTTCAGTATCAAATGTGGACTTGCAGGTTGTGTCTCCTTGGATTCACAACCATTGCTGGAAGAAAACTGTGCTCAGGAGGCCTTTTACTTAGCAGCAGGAAATGCACCCAGAAGCTTATCTTGAGTTGAAGATATTAAGGAAGATTGTTCATGCCCTTGCATCTTGCATCTGGATTACTATAATTTGCTTTATGTAAAGCTGCCCTTGAAGATCACCCAAAAACTTCCACTTGCACAGAACCACAACCTGCATATTTAGGGATAGTTCAGTCAGATTAGAGCTGGAAAGGGCCTTGGAGGCCTTCTAGTCCAACCACCTGCTCAAGCAGGAGACCCTATACAACTATTCCAGACCCTACACAACTATTTCAGACAAATGGCTGTCCAGTCTCTTCTTTAAAACCTCCAGTGATGGAGCACCCACAAGTTGTTCCACTGATCAATTGTTCCTACTGTTGGGAAATTTCTCCTTAATTCTAGGTTGCTTCTCTCCTTAAGAGAAGCAACCTAGAGGCTATGGTGAGGCCCCTCCTTAAGAAGCCCTCTTTGGATCCAGCTCTTTTAACCAACTATCGTCCAGTCTCCAACCTTCCCTTTTTGGCGAAGGTTGTTGAGAGTGTGGTGGCACAACAGTTTCCCCATCACCTGGAGGAAGTTGATTATCTAGACCCGCGCCAGTCCGGCTTTCGGCCCGGGCATAGCACCGAGACGGCATTGGTCGCGTTGGTCGAGGATCTCTGGAGGGCCAGAGATGGGGGTTGTTCCTCCATCCTGGTCCTATTAGACCTCTCGGCGGCTTTTGATACCATCGACCATGGTATCCTATTGCATCAGCTGGGGGGGGTTGGGGGTGGGAGGCACCGTTTTACGGTGGTTCTCCTCCTACCTCTCTGGCCGATCGCAATTTGTGTTGACAGGAGAGCAGATGTCGACCCCGAGACCCCTCACATGTGGGGTGCCTCAGGGGTCGGTCCTTTCGCCTCTCCTGTTTAATGCATACATGAAGCCGCTGGGTGAGATCATCCGTGGTTTTGGGGTAGAGTATCATCTCTACGCTGATGATACTCAGCTGTATATATCTACCCCAAACCACCCCAACGATGCCGTAGCGGTGATGTGCCAGTGCCTGGAAGCCGTACGAATCTGGATGGGAAGAAACGGACTCAGGCTCAACCCGACCAAGACCGAGTGGCTGTGGTTTCCGGCTGCCCGATTCAACCAGTTGATTCCATCGCTGGCCATTGGGGGCGAACATCTTGCCCCAGTGGATGGGGTGCGCAACTTGGGTGTCCTCCTGGATGCCCGGCTGTCCATGGAAGATCAAGTGACAGCCGTGGCCAGGAGGGCGTTTTACCAGGTTCGCCTGGTTCGCCAGTTGCGCCCCCTATTGGATCGGGACGCCCTTCGCACAGTCACTCATGCTTTCGTGACATCCCGACTGGACTATTGTAACTCTCTCTACATGGGACTCCCCTTGAGGTGCACCCGAAGACTTCAGCTGGTCCAGAATGCAGCCGCGCGAGCAATAATGGGTACCGCAAGGTATACCCATGTAACACCGCTCTTGCGCGAGCTGCACTGGCTACCTGTCGTCTTTCGGGTGCGCTTCAAGGTGTTAGTTCTCATCTTTAAAGCGCTCCATGGCTCGGGACCTAGCTATCTGCGGGATCGGATTCTGCCCCATACATCCTCCCGGCCGATTCGCTCCCACAGAGAGGGACGTCTCCGGGTGCCGTCCACTAGACTTTGTCAGCGGGCGACGCCCAGGGGAAGGGCCTTCTCTGTGGCGGGCCCAGCCCTCTGGAACGACCTTCCCCCCGACATTAGAACAACTACGGACCTCCGCTCCTTCCGTCAGAAATTAAAAACTCATTTTTTCTGCTTGGCCAGCCTAGGTTAGTCTCTACCCAGGGATTAGGGATTGTTAATTTTAAATGGGAATTTTAGTGCAGGGATAGTTAAATTTAATTTGTTTTTAGTGTATTTATGTATATATTTTATGCTGTTTTAATTTCTCCCTGTACACCGCTCCGAGTCCCCTAGGGGAGAGGACGCGGTTATACAAATAAATATTCGTATTCGTAAATATTCGTATTCGTATTCCTTGAATAGTTTCCATCCATTGCTTCTTCTCCTGCTTTTAGGGGAGGGGATTGGAGAATAAATCAGAATAACATAGTTAAAAGGGACCTTGAGGTCTTCTAGTCCAACCCTCCGGTCAAGTATACATGTGGGTGTGCAGTCCCGTCTTTAAACCTTCCAGTGTTGGAGCATTTACAACTTCTGGAGACAAGTTGTTCCACTGATTAATTGCTCTCACTGTCAGGAAGTTTCTCCTTAATTGCTTCTCTCCTTTTTGTTACTGGTATACCAGTATCACTATTACAGAAACTGCACTGCTTAGCAAGATGCTGCGCTTTACCTATAATGGCTGGATATCTGCAAGACTGCCTTCTCAGGTAGATTCTCCCTGCCCCAACCAAATGACTCAAAGACAAAGAAAAAGAAAGAGGGGCATTGCCCAACTGGGAACCATATAGCTGAGCCATGGCTTTGTTTTTCCTGAGCATGTATGGATTAGAGGTTTTAAATTGGACCAAGCATTTTTGTGCAATACCATTCTTGTGGCCTTTTGAAGACTTGATAAGGCCTGCTTGTTTCTAATAGTCTCAGGAGCCTTGTTAAAGCCGGGATAGTTTACTTCAATTCACACAATCTTCTGAAGATTTGTTAAGACTCAGATGTTTCAAAGGGAATTTTATGGGTTATTTTATAAAAACTCTTATTTGTGTATTATGCATTGAATGCACTATTTTTATTAATATTGCAGTGGTAAATGGTTAGTGTGCTCCTATTTATATCATTTACAAGTAGTCCTTGACTTCGACTGGTTGCTTAGCAACCATTCAAAATTGCAACGGATCCCAGAACATGGTCACCTGACCACACTTCAGGCACTCAGAAACATGGATGCATTTATGGATGTTTACAGCATCCTGCTGTCATATGCCCTCATTTTGCAATGGTTTTGGTGAAAACCAGCACTTACTTTCAGTTTTCAGCAAAATGTACTCTGGTGAACAATGAGTTCGCTTAATGACCACAGCATTCACTTTATGATCAATATGTTTGCTTAACCAAAGCCATGAAAAAGGTAATAAAACTAGGTTGGTCATGTGACCAAGCCATTTTACAACCGTTACATCTTACAACCATAATGGGCAGGCTCTATTATAATCTTAACTTGTAGACTACATGGACAGCCATTCAGACGAAAGTAGTACAGTCCATATATAAATCTTATAAATAAACAAACAAGAATTTGAAATTCCAGAACAATTTCCTGCCTTCAGAAATATCAGAATGTTTTGGCCAATATGATCAATATTTCTGCAAGTCCAAGGGCAACTGCTCTGGACTCATACATTGAGAAGGAGCCTATAAGTAATGCAGAAATAAATTTTGTTCAGCAGATTGCTCACATCTATTTCAAGCTGGACTCCACAGTGAGAGTCAAGTATGTTGAGAACATTGAGGCTGGCATGCATCCAATTTTAATGGATGAGTTTCTTTTTGTTCAGTCTCATACTTTTAGACCTGTAATTATCTTAGTTTGTAAAAGGTGCCAGAGGCAAATTGGTTGATTAAATTGCAGAGATTATAATCCATTCTTTGAAGGAGGATTATATTTCATTTCCACTGAAGGAAGCAATTATAAATTCTTTATTTTAAAACCTTCCACTGTCTCCTGATGACTAGACAACTATTGAACCATTTATTTATTTGTCTATGGCCCACTTTTCTATTGAAATGAATTCTCCAAATGGCTTCAAATTTCCCTTCGTGAATTATTCTTGAGTGATGGTGGCATAACTCCAGATTTATTGGATAAGGCTGATTATTTGAATCTTTATCAATCTAAATTTATATTAATTATCAGTCAGTTTTGGCTTTCTTTGCAGATGACCTACATTGAGAATTAGATACATGCTTCTCAATTGTATTTATAACATCAACTAGAGAATAATAGAAAAACAGAAAAACAGAGTTGGGAGGGATATTGGATATCTTCTAGTCCAACCATGTAGGAAACTGATATAATTTCAGACAAATGGTTGCCCAATCTCTTCTTAAAAACTTCCAGTGTTGGAGCACCCACAAATTCTGATGGCAAAACATTCCACCGATTAATAGTTCTATCGGGAAATTTCTCCTTAGTTCTAGATTGCTTCTCTTCCTGATTAGTTTCCATCAATTACTTGTTGCCCTGCCTTCAAGTGCTTTAGTGAATAGGTTGACCCCCTCCTCTTGGTAGCTATTGCAACAGTGCTAATATGTCACCCCAGTCCTTCTTTTCATTAAACTACACATACCCAATTTGTGCAGTTGTTCACATGTGTTGGATCCCAGCCCACTAATCATCTTCTTGTTCTTCTTTGCACGCTTTCTAGAATCTCAACATATTTTTTATATCGTGGCGGCCAAAACTGGATGCAGTATTCCAAGTGTTGTATTGGATTATATGGCATTATAAAGTGGGATTAACACTTAATAATACAATAATACAATAGCAGAGTTGGAAGGGACCTTGTAGGTCTTCTAGTCCAACTCCCTGCATTGGCAGGAACCTTATACCATTTCAGACAAATGGCTATCTAACATCTTTTTAAAGACTTCCAGGGTTGGGGCATTCACAACTTCTGGAGGCAAGCTGTTCCAGAGGTTAATTGTTCTGACTGTCAGGAAATTTCTCCTTAGTTCTAAGTTGCTTCTCTCCTTGATTAGTTTCCACCCATTGCTTCTTGTCCTGCCCCCAGGTGCCTTGGAGAATAGTTTGACTCCCTCTTCTTTGTGGCACCCTCTGAGATATCGGAACACTGCTATCATATCTCCCCTGGTCCTTCTCTTCATCAAACTTCACATGATCTTGATTTTATCCCTCTATTAATTCAGCCTAGGACTGTGTTGCATTTTTGGTAGCTATAGTACACTGCTCATATTTAAGTAATTGTCCACTAGGACTCCAAGATCCCTCTTGTAGTTACTACTATTGATACTATTCTATACCTGTGCAATTGATTTTTCTTGTCTAAATGTAGTACCTTACTTTTCTCACCATCGAATTTCATTTTGTTAGTTGATTTTGGCTTCTGTATTTTGAGCCTATTTTGAGCATATTTTCTTGAGTGTTGGCTATTCTTACCAGCTTGGTCTTATCTGCAAATTTGATGAGTTTCCCATTTATCCCCTCCTCCAAATCATTTGGGGTACTCTGCTGCATACTTCCCTCCACGTAAATGCAGTTCCATTGAAGACTATAAATTGAGTGTGGTTGGTCAGCCAACACTCAGTTATGAATCTGGTGATGATGCATCTGGTGGTGATGCTGCATAACCCAGATGCTGAACTTAAATAGAGACAACATTTCATGGTGGTTTTAGTCATATTTTAGAGAATGTTTCCAGAATATTGATAGGTATATATTTCTCAAAACCATCTTTTCTAATCCATGTGGATTCTTCTGAGTTTTACGTTCGCCCTTTGCCCAGATTCAGTGGAGAATTCAGCCACAATTTTTAGGTTCAGTTATATCACTATATTCATGATATTATGTGTATATACATTCACGATACTGAAAGTCTTGAACTACTGTTGAATGCAACATTAAAATGAATCTTGAGGGAAAATAAAGTGCAACTGAATTGAGGTAAGCCTTATTGATCAGGAGACAAGTTAGTTAGCCTGTGATGGTGAATAAGATCTCATCTGGATGGGATAGCAGTTCTGCTGAATAAGCAGATATTTGGGGGGAGGGAATGATCCTATGAAATATGGAATGGAAGGCTAAATGATTGGGAGAGGAGGGTTTGTCCAGTTTGGTTGGTATGCCAACAAGATCCTTCCTGAGGTAAAAGACCAGATCGTATTAAGTCATGCTGTAATTATGTAGCATCTAGTTTACAATATGAATTCCACGTAGAATTCTAATTATTAAAAATTAACATAAAATGTACTTCCACACGATGTTTATTTTAAGACCATATAATATTTTACTTATCACATGTGCTGCTTTTAACTTGTTTCCAACTGAAGGGGCCTATTTTTACTGACAAAACCCTAAATAGTTCAAGGTCAAAATAGCAGAAATACTAATATAATTTGCACTATATTAGTGTATTATATTAGATAGGTAGTTATACAAGGAGGCTTTTATTACAATGTTTGCATTATAGCGCTGAAATCAGAAGAGCCCTCTTTTTCCTGTACTTTGGGCAGAGAATATAGATAGTCCTCAACTTATGACCACAACTGAGCCCAAAATTTATGGCGCTAATCAAGATAGTTGTAAGTTATAGTAAGTTTTGCATCAATGTACAATCTTTATTGTCCCAGTTATGAATCATTGCAGTTGTTAAATTATTAACATGGTTGTTAAATTAATCTGGCTTCACTATTGAAGGTTGCAAAAGGTGATCACATAATCCTGGGACACTACAACTGTTATAAATACATATCAGTTGCCAAGTACCAGAATTTGATCACATGACCATGGAGACACTGAAGAACGGTCATAAGTCACTTTTTTCCATTGCCGCTATAACTTCAAATGGTCAGTAAACAAGTGATTATAAGTCAAGAATAGGTTGTAAACACAACATTTGTTTTCAGTACAATTTTCTGAAATTATAAACACTAGTGTGTTACTTTATTTTTATAGTTCTAATTACAATTGTGAATAGGTTGCTTTACTTTATTGTCATGCTGGTTTTAGTTCTGAGCACATTATGTACAAGAATGATATATGGTTACAGCATATTTGGGGAGGATTGCTTGTGCGAAAAATAAAAGGTAACACACTGCTTTATTGTTCCATTGTTCCATTCTAAAAATTCCAAGCCTTTGTTATAATAAACAAAGAACACCCTATACATGCTAAGGAGAAATTTATGCCTGTCAGGGGACTGAACAGAAAATTGTTTTCTTTCCTCCTTCCCTCATCAGAAATCCAGATAAGATTCTCACTCTTCTTTCAACTGTTCAGATCCACTGCTATATTGCTCTTGGTTAATTTTTCTTTGTGTGAAAAGATTTATGTTTTCCTGCCTGCTTAAGGTATGAGCTACGAAGGACAGAGTCTGCCTGGCTAATAGCCAGGTCCACAATCAACACTTTCAGTTTTTCAATCACTCCTGGATATAAGCCTAGAGACACACCTAACAAAAATCCAGGTGTGGTTGCCATGAGTTCACCTGGCATAGGCGGGACACATCTACCATTAAAGGAATAGCACCCTCCAGGCACTGAGTTTTGTTTCACACTTTCCTTTTGCCACACTTTGGAGGCTGAGGGCATCGGAGAAAAGAGCAGCCACCGAGTTTAGGTAATGGAGAAAATAATTTCCCTTTCTTTCTGCTTGCAACCTGCTTTCTTCTATTCTTTATTAATGACTTGTCACATCTCACTTTTGCATTTAACAGACTGTATACCATTTCTTTCTAGCAGTGATATAAAATCACTACTAGAATTGTAGTAGTGATTTTACAATTACAATTCAATTGTAATCTGCAATATCCCTTATTTAAAGTGTTAGCTTTTGCTGTTCAGTAGGGGAAAGCATATGATATTTTATTTGTGAGGGATGCTTTGAATTCAGAGATTTAAAAAATGCACTGAAATAAACCTTAGCTGAATGTTTCACCTTGAAGAAGACCCTGCAATAAATCTATATTGTACAAAAGCAGTACATAAATACTTCTTTTATATTTACAGACCTAGACATTTTCTGAACATGTAGGTGCCATTCACATGGGGTCAGAGGAGTATTTTTTTTTCTTGACAGTACTTGTAAAACATCTGGATAATACTGACTCATTTGCATAAAGAAGTTACTGTAAGCAAGTTTCAATGTGTATGTTGAATGTGAGAAAAGGACAAGTGAAATTTTAATGCCAGTTCTATCTCTTGTAATGTGGGTTCATTTAACATCAGACATTTAATGAGTGTTTCTGCTCTAGCAATTTGTAGTATCATCCAGCCTTCACCATAGCATTGTACCACATTAGTGGTACTCTATGTTGTCAGTCCTAACAACTAATACAAATTACATAATTTGTTCTTTCACAGGTTGACATAAAGTCTTAGATGATATCACTTGCCCACTTTGATTTTATCATATAATCACTGGTTCCCTTACTAAACTAGCAAAGGTAGAAATTGGAGTTTGTCTTTTTTTTTAAGCATTTTGTTATTACAGGTAGAATATGCTCATTCCAATTCATTACAGTGGCATTACATTTTTTCTCTTTAATAATAACTTAATAATAATAAAATAATAAATATTTTAGCACCAATTAAAAGATCAGTTTAAAAAGTGGTAAAATGATGCTCTGCAAAGTCATTGGTGAATGTATACCAATTAGCGAAAAGACATGCCGATCAATCATACCCTTCCCTTCCTTTTCCTTCATCATGAATCAACAGCAGAAGTCTAGTTAGTGGGCAGACTTCATAAAAACTTTTGATGATACTAAGCAAAGTTTCTCTATGTATGTACTTGTCTCTATTTAACATAAAATTCAATTGAGAACATTTGTTCAGGTTCTATTCTAGTGCAACCTTTTCAAACCAGGTAGTTTTCCAAATATATTAGCATATGGACCAGGAGATGCTGAGAAGTGAAGCCCATCTGGGGAGACCATTTAAGGAAATTTGTATTGGTAGTTCCACTTTTCCCTTTTTCTTCTGAAACTGGAGCTGCAGAGTTGCACAGATGCATTTCTCAATAGCATAAAAAGAAGATGGATTGGGGGAGAGGGGGGGGGAATGAATATCAGATTGCTTTGTGGCTCATCTTGCTGGAGAGGTGTGGTGGTGAAATTGAAGAATGTTAGTTACCACAGCTACCAAACCTTGTTTATGTTTTAATAGAAATAATAACTGTGTATGTTATCAAGGATATAGTCTAATTATATAAGCCTTAGAGTCTCACATATTTGGGAATTCAAAGAATATTGAAGTATATGTGTGTGTTTGTGTAACTGGATGCCAAACTTCCTGCCTGTCTGCTTGCAGATAGAAATATATTGAGCTATATTGATTTGTAAGGTAGTCCTGCCATTAAAAACAAGGAGGCTATTGTCTCACTGGGATAGTTTGGGTAGTGTAGAAAGGTATCAAATTATTGTTGTTTCATTTATTTGGCTCCCTTAGAGGATGTACTTAGAGGAAGTATCATTTACTGGACCTCAACTAGTATGAATATGAACAAAGAGCCCTTGGATCTGAAAATACGCATGAAGTGTATGAAAGTCAGGGACGTTAGCTGCCTATGTGTGTCTATCTAGTAGGTTCCATTGTGCAATTAAATTAAAAACATGCCATCAGAAGAATTACAATAAATATCACCATATCCTCACTGAAATTACTCCACTTTCTTCACACGAATCACTAAAAGCCAGATAGTCATACATTACAAGTTCAAAGTAATAGGTAAGAATGTGAACAAGGGGTGTCTAGTTCAAACTTCACCTCATGCTTCAGAAAAAAATCTGCTCTTCCAACTCAGTCCCCCTACTGCGATATAAAGATAATATTGTAATATTATGGAGATATCTGTGTGGCATAAGTTCCTTGCTTGCATAATGGAATGGGATCCAACCCATTCCCACCATGGTCCAGACTTCTTCTTCTTCCCATGGAGCCTGTCTGTAAGTATAAAGGGCTGGTAAATGCTTAACTAGAGAAAAGTCATTTCTGTTGTCTTTCCAGTTGCTTTTGCCTTCTGCATGAGGGAGGCAGGGCAAGCCCACCCCAAATTTGATCAGACTTTGGTCTCCCTTCATAATGTCTAAAGAGGGTATGATGAAATTGAAAACTGGGTATGCTTGGTCATTTGGCACAATACATTTGCTTTGTTTTCTGGAAAGTCACATTCTTCCTGGTACCACTCCAACAACTTAACCACTGCCTCAGACTGAATCTTTTGCGGATCCTATTAAAAAGAGGAAGAAACAGATATCAAAGGATGTGAGGCCTTCCTTTTTCAATAGCCATATCTGAATGGAATGAATGTCTAATTAACTGTGCTCTCTTATCTACATATAAAAACTTCAAAAGCAAATTCTTTTATTCCCAAAATGAGATAACCTACAATTAGACTTTTTTCTTGCATAGCTCCTTCTCCCAAGCAGGTTTTGATAAAGATTAGGAGACATTTCCCAAGGACAAGAATTATCCACACTGTTTTGAAGAATGGTGGTTTCCTTTATTAGAGGCATTTTAATGAGCCTTGCATAGCCAGCTTGGAGTGTTTCATTATGCATTTAGCATTGGGTTGGACTAGATGCCTCCAAGCGTAACATTCCACAATTTTGTGAAGTTGAAAAACAGCCATTTCCCATCAATATCATTCTTCCCTCTCCTTTACAAAAAACATGCATTCCTTAAACTTTATTTGCTCTGAAAAATAATACAAGAGTTTCCAAGTAATGATCATTTTCGATCATTCCTCTTGACCCTTGCATATAAAAAAAACATTAACCTGGAATTTATAACATGTAGACATAAATGTAGTCTCCTTCCAAAATCAAGCCTGACTCCTGGACAGATCAATACAATGTTTTTGGCTCCCATTCAGTCTTTTTCTGGAATATTTTTTACTTCCCAGTCTAGCCTAGAGCCTTGGGGTGATCTCCTGTCTAAATGCAAACCAAATCCAGACCTGCTTAGCTTTTCCAGACCTGCTTAGCTTTTTCAAGAACAGCCAAGGACAGTTAAATGCTGCCACCTCTATTCTATTGCCAGGATCTGATCAAAATTCTCAGACAGTTCAGCTTGAAGCAAGCTATTGCATGCAACTCTATACATAAAGCAGATGATCAATTGTTGAAGGGTTGGCAGGAGGGGGGGGGGCAAGAAAGTATAAATTGGAAAGGAGCAAGTTTAAAAGTCTGGGCCTCTCCCACCATCGCCTCAACTCTTACCTGTTTAGCACTACCTGTGTAAAAAGGCATGAGGATTATGGACGGCCCTGGAAATGTACAGATTAGCTTTGCAGAGGAAGAGAACAAAAAGGAATTGTTTGTTCGTAGCCAACTGTTATATAATTCCCGGGACATCATGTTCTGGCCATTTCTCAAAACTTTACATTTACCTCATCCATCAGCCTTCAAAGCAGTTATTCAACTACTGCTAGTCAAAACATGTCTATCAAGAGCTTCTCCACCATGGAGAAACTATACCCAGTCCATCACTAATTCATCTGCTCCTAAAGAACATACTTAAATATCTGGTTTTTTTTTTAAAAATCCCTAAATATCATGATTAGATTTCTCTGACATTATAATGAAGATATTTCAAAGATCAAGGGGGCAAAGCAATTAAGCAATAATGCATACTATGGAAATTGATCAGGGAAATTGATAGGGATAGGAAATTGATTCAGGATAGTTATACTTCTGTCTTTGTATATTGATGCATCAGATTTATTTATTTTTTCTGTGCTGTTTGTGCACTTCTAAAAATATTTTTCCTTCTGTAAGTATTATTTTATAAACTTTCCACATCTACTTTTTGCTTACATGACAATTATGCATTAAACTCTGAGGTTTAATGTTTACATTTTGATCTGTCCATCAAGGCCTGTCTTAATTCCTCTGAGGTCCAGCTCTTGCCCTTTGGGATTTCCTTGGGTTTTGATTAACAATGTTACCTAATGTCTTTGAAATGCAGCAATTCTATTGTCTCCAGACAATTCCCCTGTGAAGTCAGGATACAATAATTAAGATATTTTATTTGGTCTATAATAAAGGAAAACAGCTGCTTGTTTCCATTTCCATTAGGAAACGATTTAGATGCAATAACTATAAAACAAAAGCAATATAAAACATAAAACAGCAAGATTTAAAAGCTCAAGTAAATAGGTTTTGAGCATTTATCTATCTTATTTTGAGAATTTAAAAAAACTTCTTCCTAAACTTCATAATTTCTCTTATGTATACAGTTAAGGTAGAATCCCAATAGTAGTTTGTTCCATAACACTGCCCTTGATTTGAATAAAGTAAGATAAAGTAAACTGTCACATTAACGATCAGTGGCTCCATGGCAGGACTTGCAAGCAATGAGATGCCTCGCCGGATAGCAGGGAGTGGACTCTAACAAGGAGAAGGGCGGGGGTATAAATTTAATAAAATAAATAAAAAAATAGAGGAACAGACAGTCCCCAAAATTACTTGGACCTAAGCCTTATAAGAGTTTATACATCCTGAATTGAATTGGAAGGCCACCAATTATGAAGGAAGCTGTTTGAATACGTGGGTGATGTAGGATCCTAAAGAAGCACTACTTATCACATGTAATGCAGTGTTCTTGGTTGACTGCAGTGAAGTGCCACCTTAAGAAGAGTGTATTTCCATAAATCTATCCTACAAATAGCATTGTTTGAGTTCCTAGAGTGAGGTTTTTCTCTTTCAGGTACAGAAATCTGAAAGCTTGGAAAAGGCTCTCCTGCCTTTGAAAGTATGTGACTGTCCAATGGATTGGGATCTGGATCCAGGAGGTTCTTTGACAAACAAACTTGTTCCGTGATAGGAATTGTAACTCCATAGTGAACAGATGTATCTCTCAAAATGCACACCAATTCTCAGAATCAATCCCAATTTTGTCTTACTGGAGTTCAGTTTCATGTATTGCTAATTTTGCTGTGGCAGTCCTTTCCTGCTGAATATATTCATGACTGAACTAGACTCATAGAACATTTGCACAGTAGTCATTCAAAATCTAAAACAACCTAAATTAAAATGCAATTAAACGTTATTTCAGAAACTTGGGGAAATAGAAAGTAGTTCACCTAGTGCTAAAACGATACAGTTGACATCTTTGAGGTGGGAATTCCCTAATGGTTGCCACCATAGAAAAACTCAACCGTTTATTAAGTCCATCTCATCTCCTTTGGTGCAAGCACCTGGAGAGGGCCTCAGTAGATGATCTCAAGATCCAGATAGAACATATAGAACAGTGATGGAGAACCTATGGCACGGGTGCCACAGGTGGCACGCGGAGCCATTTCTTAGGGCACGCAAGGCGTTGCCCTGTCAGCTCCAACGTGCATGTGTGGGGTGGCCAGCTGATTTAGGCCTTCTTTTGAGGCTGTTTTTCGCCCTCTGGAGGCTTCAAGGAAGCTCTTGAAGTCTCTGGAGGGGGGGAGGGGAGGCTGTTTTCACCCTCCCCAGACTCCTAGAAAGCCTCTGGAGCCTGGGGAGGGCGAAAAAAGTGCGGCAAAAGCATAATGCACATAGCATTATGGTGTGGCACGCCCACGTACAACCCCCTTGCGCTCCCCCCGCTTTTGGCATGCGAACCAAAAAAGGTTAGCCATCACTGATATAGAAGAAGGCATTTCTTCAGGTATCATGGCCCTAAGCTGTTTATAGGTTAATTTTGGTTAAAATCATCACTTTGAATTGGGTCTGAAAATGACCCAGCCAGTATAAATGAAAAGCAAATAGTATATGTTTTTTTAAAATTACATTTCTATACCTCCCTCTCTCCCCAATGGGACTCAGGGCGGTGCACAGGAATAATGAAAACAGAGATAATAAATACAGTCAAACATAGTTAAAAATAGATTAAATCAATTTTGAGACCCGTGCTAAAATTCATAATTAAAACCCTGACTAAAAATCAATAATAAAAACTATGCCAGGCCGGCCACATGAAAAAAGTGCGTTTTTAATGCCCGGCGAAAGAGGCATAGGTCCATGATTGTACGAAGGTCGGGGGGCAGGTCTTTCCAGAGGGCGGGGCCTGCCACAGAGAAGGCTGTTCCCCTGGGAGTCACCAGCCGGCATTGACCAGCAGATGGCAACCTCAGGAGGCCCTCCCTCTGGGAGCAGACAGGTCGAAGGGAGGTATGTGGTAGGAGGCGGTCCCACAAATAACCGGGACCTATGCCATGGAGCGCTTTAAAGATAGTCACTAGTACCTTGAAGCGCACCCGGAAGGCCACAGGCAGCCAGTGCAGTTCGCGCAGGAGAGGTGTTACATGGGAGTATCTTGAGACTCCCAAAATCCCCCGCGCGGCTGCATTCTGAACTAACTGGAGCCTCCGGGTGCATCTCAAGGGCAGCCCCATGTAGAGAGTGTTACAATAGTCCAGGCGGGAGATGACGAGGGCTTGAGTGACCGTGCGTAGGGCATCACAATCCAGAAAGGGACACAACTGTCATATCAGGTGAACCTGATAAAAAGCCCCCCTGGCTACCCCTGTCAAATGGTCATCCAAAGTTTATTTTAGTCAGCCCCAATCATTCTAATTTAACAAACTATTTTCAAAAGTAGCCCCATGTACAGCACTTTGCAAAGATTCTCATGGGATGATATCAGAGCATAAATGTTGTATGTCTGCTTCTGTCCACATAATGTCACAATTAGTAAATCGGCCAAAGGTGATAAAAGGCATATGATGCTACCAAGACCACCCGGGCCTCTGTTGGCAATGGAGAATCTAGGACCACTTTCAAAACTTCAAACATGCTTCTTTCAGGAAATTGCAGGCCCCTCTGGGACTCAGCTAGCATCATCCACAAACAACATCTCTCTCTTTTGCCTGGGTTGAGCCTCAGTTTACAGACCATTTCTGTTCAGATGCAAATTCTGGACCTGAAAGTAGACTACATAACCTCGGGATAAGGGGTGGCTTCTGGCCGCCATTACTACCAGTTTGGTAGTAAAAAAATTTGTGCACGCATGCACATTTTCATTTAAAATGATCTGTGCATGAGCACATTAAAAAATGAATATCAATTACATTTTTAATGAAGATTGTTCTGCACGTGTGCAGAACAGAAAATCAAGATGGCGCTGTTGATCATAGAACCGGTATGGTCATGTGTCCTCCAGAGTTACTACCTATTCGGCAGAACCGGACCGAATAGGTAGGAACCCACCTCTGATCAGGTTAAATAATTTTGCCTAAGATCTCCTGAAGCCTCACTACACTTCCCTTCCTCTCGGCTTAGCTAAAAATTGAATATAGAAACAGTTGAAATAGACTGAGTCCAAAGATTGCTCCTTAAGCAAGAATGTTCCCACCACAACCTTGGTATGGATGACAGAGTCCTGACAGTCACCTCAGGACACTATAAAGGAAACAGTTTCCTTCATAGTATGCCACTCACCCCCTGACCTTTCCTTTTGTTGACTTCTCCTTCTGGTCTGTATAGCTTCTGTTTTGACATCTTCCTACTTAATATGACAGTGCACCAAGAGTGAGAGATCTTTCCTTTAAATTTTGAACAAAGAGCAGATAACATGCAATTTTAAAAATTCAAATAGCATACACATAATGGAATCTTAAACTCCCAAAAATGTAAGGGGAGGAAAAGAGAACACTTTGACACTTTTTTCCCCCTGTACTTCATCATTAATTAAAAGTAATCTTTCAAATCCATTTTGGCAGAAAATGCATTGATGCAAATAATTCCTATCCTTAGAATTTATTTGTGAGCTATTTTCTTTCCCTCTCCCTTCTCCCTTCTCTGAGACTAACGTGCACTCCTTTCTTTCTTTTTTTCTTTTTTTAAGGTCCTATGCACATGGGACTTCTCAATAAATGAATCAGGACCCAACTAAAGTTTACAGGTATTGGCAAAATTGGAGTCAATCACAACATAAAGACAAGAAGACTTAATAACTTCAGGATGTCAAAAGTCATCCCAAATCATGTGGTGCGGGTTGGGCAGACAGTATGCATTTCACCCAAAGAAGAACATGCCTGTTTGCAGCACCCAGATGATGGTTTGTCCTGTCACACAATGCAGTGTTTTTATTATACAGTGGAAGGCTGGGACAGGAAGAACTTGTTGGCTCAAACCCAAGGATGTTCACCACCTAATAAAGCTGTTAAATCTACTATAATAGCCACACCTGTGCCCTCTCAATATTGTGAGGACAAACATCAGCAGGAAAAGCCAACAGAGCCAAATGAAGAAAGCGATCCAGCCTCTCCTACTTTGGATATATCTATTGAGAACTTGAACCGCTTGATCTTGGAAATTGACCCAACTTTCAAGCCACTGCAACAGCCGACACAGGCAGACAGTCCCTTCCAAGTTGTTCCACAAAGCAACACCAGTATGGTGGCAAAGCATGAACTTGATACATCAGGTAAGATATGGAATCCCTCAAACCATAAGAGATCACTCCAAAAGTAATTCTCTTTCCCACCATCTAGAGATTTTAGGCCTAGAGAGCTGAAATTGAGTGCAGAGAGTTCAGAAAGCTGCACCCCTTGTTCTTAAGCCCTGAAAATGTATATGAACAGTCAAGTCCCATTTCTAGAGGGGGAGTGGAAGCCTTTCAAAAGCACTGCAATGAATGTGCAATTTCTTGCAGTAAAAAATATGGGTGGAAATGAACTTGCAAGGAATGATCCCAGGGGCTCTTAGATGCCACTAATATAACGACACCAAAGCTAAGGTGACCAGATTTCAACTTGACTAAAGCGAGACATCATTGATGGGGAGGTGGGCGCAGCGGCCTTTCCCAGCTCTGCAGCATCGCCACCCACTTCCCTCACTGGCCGGGGGGCGCGCAGGCTGACCCCCTCCCTCCCTTCCCCCCCCCCAGCAGAGCACCTGCAGGTAGGCATCTGATGGGGCGGCGGAGCAGGGCTGGGCGGGCGGCGGGTGCTCTGCATGCATTCAGAGGCATGGGGCAGGGGCAGGAAGCGGCGGGCTGGCAGGCAGGCAGAAGGGAAGTGCTGGCGAGGGAGGAGCCAGGCCCAGGCAGGCAGCAGGCGGCAGAAGAGGAGGACAGCCTGCCGGAGCCCGCACAGCTCTAAATTTCTTTGCGCTGTGCCACGATGCGCTGAGAGCAGCGGCCCGGAAGCCCCACCACCACCCGCCTGTTCCGCCATGGGCGCCTGGGACGAGCCGGGCGAGGAGGCGGCAGTGGTGGGGCTTCTGTCCAGCTGCTCTCAGTGCATCGCGGCAGAGCGCAAAGACGTTCACGGGCGTGCGGGCTCTGGCAGGCTGTCCTCCTCTTCCACTGCCTGCTGCCTGCCTGAGCCTGGCTCCTCCCTCACCGGCCCTCCCCTTCTGCCTCCCCACCAGCCCGCCGCTTCCTGCCTGTGCCCTGTGCCTCTGAGCGCGTGCAGAGCGCCTGCTGCCCGACCGGCCCCCGTCGCCAAAAAGCGGGATATTTTTAAGAGGCCGCGGGATGCGGGGCAACTGCTTGAAATGCGGGACTGTCCCGCCAAAAGCGGGACATCTGGTCACCTTAACCAAAGCACACACATTTTTTTCCACTCTTAATGGATTTTGTCTGAAAATTACGGCAGATAGGTGAGGGAATGCTGGCTGGGGAATTCTGGGAGTTGAAGTCGGACATCTTCAAGTTGCCAAGGTTGAGAAACACTGCTCTAGTCATTTAATGAGACGTAGAATGGTTGTTCAGTCATATACTGGCAATCTTTTAATCCATCAGCTGCCAAAAGCTGTCTGGATTCTGCTATCTGCCTATTTTCTGCCTTTTTCATTATTGTACAAAGAAAGTGGAGGGAATCAGCAGTGGTATTTTTAGGGTTGCCAAAATTATACTAGACAAGCATAGGGAAAGGTACTCTCTGTTCCTTGTTCAGGGAGCAGGGATGTCCACAGGTGAGTCAACATTTCACAATACTGCGAAATCCCAACCCCAACCCTTTCTATGGGCGTCCTGTCTGTGAAGGAGGTGAAAAGGCTCAGGGTTTCAATTTTGCAATTACAGTCACTTTAGGTGATTTTTTTTTTACTTTCCCAGCATATGTCCCTAATAGCAGGGGTGAAATCTACTAAGGAAACAAAGACAAGAGTGTCTCCTTTTTGGTTATCTCCGTTTTGAAAATAAGGAATGTCAGTATAATCCCAGTAAAGGGCTTGACCCAACAGGGAAGGAGTTGTATTTATTTATTACTTTTATTTATCAATTTTATTTGCTGCCCATCTCAGAGTTCAAGGCAACTCTGAGTGGCTTACCAAGAAATTAATTAAAACCAAACTAATCCAGGACTATTTGGGACTACATTTAATATGTGTTTGTTTGTATCCCACCTTTCTGGGACATGGTGGCTCAGTGTCTTAGACACTGAGCTTGTTGATCAGATGTTTGACAGTTCAGCGGTTCGAATCCCTAGTGCCACCTAACAGAGTGAGCTCCCATTACTTGTCCCAGCTTCTGCCAATCTAGCAGTTGTAAAGCATGTAAAAAGTGCAAGTAGAAAAAATAGGAATCACTTTAACAGCACTCCGTGTGCCTTCAGCATTTAGTCATACTGGCCAAATGACCACGGAGAAGTCTTTGGACAGCACTGGCTCTTTGGCTTAGCAATGGAGATAAGCACCGCCCCTAGAGCCAGAAACAACTAGCACACATGTGCAGGGAACTTTTACCTTTACCTATCTCACCTTTATTATTTTCATAAACAACTTACTACAAGTATATCCCAAACACCTTCCTCCTCCTGTTAAATTTAATCCCCTCTGAGTTGGCTAAGCAGGATTTTTTTTAAAAACTGGTTAAAGAGTTCACTTGACATGCTGATACATTACCTCTCTTGTATATGACTCAGTCAAGTATTTATGCAAATAGGGCCAAAATGTTCCAAATAATGTGACTTTCTCATAAACGTAACTCAATCAAATCTTCACCAAGTGGTCCCATCCAAACTGTATTGGATGTGTTTGAGGGCTAGTTCTATGGTTCACATGGTTTGCTGCTATGATTCTGTCTTACAAAACAGATTGATTTATTTCAATTCCAACAGATTGGATAGACCAGTTTTTTTTGTGTCATCCCCTTGGGATTTGGCTGGCCCTAGGTAGGGATGTCAAACTCGTGGGCTGTGGGCCGGATGTACTCCCATGCCTGGTTTAGTGAAGGACGGAAATGTTGCAATACAACACGTGACAATGCTGTGACACCATGAGTTTGACACCCCTGCCCTAAGGGCTTGTTCAGACTGATCTTCTTACACAATGAGATCCCAGTGACGCCTCACAGAGTGTCCCAAGTGGCAATTGCCAATACCAGCAAAGAATTAATTCTTAACTTCCTCCATCATTTATCTATGCATGGACATATTGACATGTAATCCCACAGGTTGGGAAACTCTCCAGTGCGTACAATATTTTTGGCTTTGCAGCTACAGATATTGCATTAGTTTACTTCTTTAAAAAAAGGTTTAGCTAATAAATGCTTCAGCCAAGCAAATTCCCTATAATTATTTTAGAATGGACTTTCAGTACACCAGAAAAGGCAGAGATTCAGAAAGTGTAACATATTCTGTGGCTTATGGTTGTACTATTAGAATTTCATCCAAGTTTGGTCATCCTCAGGGTAAGCTCACTAAAACAATATTGGTTTTCACAAATAAGCCTTACTAATTTAAATGACATTACAGTAAATGTGACGTTCTTCTAATCGATTAAATTTTACCATTGTTGTTGATCATAATAATATTTAAGAATTTACTGCAGATAAGACAAAAGGTCCAGCTTTTGTCCAGATACGCAATGTCCATCATCCATTTGTCATTGATAGCATACCAGGTACTCCCTACTCCCAAGCAGCCACAAACAGGATGTGAAAGCAATACAACCCCAGTTCAAGAACATAACACAGACTGTCAGTAAGATAGTTGCAATATTGCTTTTATTGTTTATCAAATGTCAAGATGCCATACTTTTTACTTTGGTTTGGCCAGCATAGGAAATTGTTGTTGCACATACAAAACTTTAAAAGTCATTGTCATATGGAATAATCAAATCTTCAATAACTTAAAGTTTCATAATATGCTTTCACTAAGCAAAATCAGCTTCCAATGCAGGAATCAAAGCTTCAGATGACTATGATTCTCATTCTAGTTGTATAGACCAGGTAATCATTTTCAGCCTATCAATCTCCACAGTAGCCAAATCCTTAAGGCAAGGCAGGAAGATAAGCATGACTCATATTGCCATGTTAAAATTTGTACTTTGGAATGCAGAATGCCCGTGGATGACGTCATTTGGTAGGGTGTGCTCTTCTTATAAACAGCTAAGTTGGCCTGCACTGCAAATATATGCAGCAATTACCAAGGAAAGATAACGGACGTAGCCACTTTTTTATAGGTGCTTCAGGCAATATATGTGCATTCTATTTATAAAAGATTTTTAAAAACATCTTTATATTTTCAACTTATTCTCGAGGGTCCTAGCTAATATATGAAACAGATCAAGATCAAGTTTAACTGATATCTCTTTGCAGGTTTTTTTCTAATCAACATGTTTTAAAGCTGCCTGATTCCAAACTGAATTATTGATCTGAGTCAGTATTCACATACAGTCAGAGCAGTTGAGCAGACTTCCGACAGCAACTTTTGCCACTCCAAGCTGCAGCTGTTAGGGATTAACCTTGATCTTTTACAGGTACATAATGCGATCTACTGTTGAACTATGATTCTTTTTTAATGTGGGTGCTAAGTAATAAAGGAAAGAAGAGGGACAACATGTGTTCTAACTGAATTACAGGTCATTTGTCCCTGGAAAAACAAAATGTCTCTTTGTAGACCAAAATGTGTAAAACTCACATGGAAGCATTTTGAACAGAAGAGTAATCCACAAGGAAAGTTACATTTCCCTTATTTTCTTCGTATTCTTTCTTCAAAATCATATCCATATAAAAGTTTCTTATATGGATTATATACATCTAGTATATTATACATTTTAAAATCTAACTGTCCAGAGTATAGTATAAATCTTTATTACGGTCAAAGACCAGCAATACACATTACATTTAAACATATGTTAAAAAGTACTAACTTTAAGATATAATTTTTAAAATGTTAGCGTTACAAGTGGAAAATAGCATACATGTTCTCAATTTGTTCAGGTTACTTGCTGGTTTACCTGGGTGCAAAAGCGTTAAGTATGTAAGTAAATACAATGGTCCAGAAATTGTTAGAGATATGTCCAAATGATTGGTACAAGATGACAACTATATTTCTGGACATTGCAGCAGCATAGAACTTTGCCACTGCATGCGTGGTAGCCGGGTTCGTGTCCTGGAGGAGGAAGTCTAGATAAAAGTTGTCTGCCCTCCCTGGTAATCTCTCTAATAAGGGGAGAATATATGCAGACCTGCAAACTCTGTATAGCTCACAGTGTAGTAGAATGTGTGAGATATCTTCCACTTCTCCTTTACCACATATACAGACCCGTTCTGCTATAGGTGTTCTTCAGCACTTCTGGAGAAGTACTGAAGGAAGAATGTTAAATCTGGTTCTGAAGAAAGCTATTCTTTGTCCAGAGTGGTATGTCTTGTGATATCAAATTTAAATGAAAAGTCTTTAAATGGTTTTTGCGGTCTAGTGTTGGTTTTTCTTTTCTAAAACCAAATGTTAGGGAAAGTGTTGGCAGCATTAGTAACATAAACTCACCTTTTTGCTTTGAAATGCAGTTCCATGTTAGAAAAAATTTGAATGCATATTTACTAATTGTATAACACATATTGGTAAAGGTCAGCATGAGATCATTGCTTGGTTGGAGTCAAAATAGCGCAGGGAGATATCCTTGTGCAATCTCCTTTAACTTGTATTTGATATGTTCTTTGGGAGTAACCAGATGTTTCTCATTTGCTGTTAGAACAGGCAAGGAAGGAGAACAACTGAAGCTTGCATTCCCACCCTTTTATACAGGTGCCAACAAGTAATGCACTCATTGACATGAAGCTTACTTGGATGACTCTACAAAACACTTTGTTGGGAGGCTCTTTGACTTCTAGGTCTGGCTAGAAGGTTATCTGCACCTGGGAAAAAGAAGAGCTTGAAAATGGTGTTTATCCACCTAGATAATCTGCCCTTTAGCTCCAGCATTCTTGTGCTGGAATGAATGACCAATCAGAAGCATATAAGATTGTCTCACAATGAATCAGACAAATGCAGTATCAAATGCAGCTTTGTTCCCCCACTAATGATTGTTCTTTGGGGAAAAGGCAGGTTATAGAGTAACTTGAAATAATGTTAGTAGATGTTCTAATGGAAATGGTAACAGGGTTTTACAACTCCCAGAATCTTAACCATATTTCTGCCATGTTGGGAAGATGCTATACTATGGAAGGCTGATCTATGTACCAGCAATTATGTTGGAGCTGGATTAATCTCTGCCAATCTGGCCAACTGTCAATGCTAATGTGTATGATCCAAAATCCCTGCAAGGTTAGAGCTTCTTTCTTTCTTGGTCAGTGTTCAATAGAGAACCCAGTACCCTTCAACTGCTTTAAAACTACTCCTGCAGACACTGTCATTCTCACAGTCCCAGCCAGCATGGTGATAGATAATTGAAATGCAGAACATTTATTTATTATTCCATTTTAATCCACCCTATGTTACTGATAAATAATTAGTGTAGTGTAGTATAAAGGTAAAGGTTCCCCTGGCACATATGTGCTAGTTGTTCCCAACTCTAGGGGACAGTGCCCATATCCATTTCAAAGTCAAAGAGTCAGTGCTGTTCAAAGACATCTCTGTGGTCATATGGCCGGCATGACTAAATGCCGAAGGCACACAGAATGCTGTTACCTTCCCTCCAAAGGTGGTTCCTATTTTTCTACTTGCATTTTTAGGTGCTTTGGAACTGCTAGGTTGGCAGAAGCTGGGACAAGTAACGGGAGCTCACTTCATTACGCAGTGCTAGGGATTCGAACTGCCAAAGTGCCGACCTTTCTGATTGACAAGCTCAGTGTCTTAGTCACTGAGCCACCATGTGCCTGGTATGGTATAGTATAATATAGTATAGTATAGTATAGTATAGTATAGTATAGTATAGTATAGTATAGTATAGTATAGTATAGTATAGTATAGTATAGTATAGTATAGTATAGTATAGTATAGTATAGTATAGTATAGTATAGTATAGTATAGTATAGTATAGTATAGTATAGTATAGTATAGTATAGTATACCAATGTAAATTTATGCAATGCAATACAATATAATACAATGAGTGGTATGCATTTTCTTCAATCTCAAGCCCTCTACCAGAGGCCTGCAAGCTTGAGGGTTCAGCACAATATCTTAGCTGTTCTCTACCCTCTTCTGGACAGAAAGGTCTAATACTTTTCCTGGGATCTGTTGGAGCCACTCTCCCAACTTAGGAGTCAAAGCTCTGAGTGCTCCTACCACCACTGGGACAACAATGGTCTCTACTTTCCATATCCTCTCCAATATTTCAGCAGGCCCTGGTACCTCTTTGCTAATATCCTCCCCCCCCCCCCCTTGGATACTAAGATTTCCAGATTTCCAGCATTCTTTTTCATAAAGGACTTTTCATCAATTCCACAAATAAAATCTCTCATCGCCCTTGTATTCATCATATGAAGAATATATTTTCCAAAGGCTTCTATCAATTCCATTGTAATTTTAGTACAATGACAATAAAGAATATTATTATTATTATTATTATTATTATTATTATTATTATTATTATTATTATTATTATTATTATCATCATGTTAGTTCATTTGTTAATTTTAATTACCACCCCTCCCCACCCATGTGCTGCTGGTTATAAGGTATTCAAATTCAAATTTATTCGATTTGTCAAATTTATTGACCCACATTAAGTACTATTATTTAAAATCTGCTTCTATATATCTGTTGCTTGGTAAATGTAGTAAATAAGTTTACATATGTCTATGGAGAATGATTTAGGACTGTTGAATCTAAGGGTTCTAATTGATTTTGTGGCTCTTGCAGTTTGTCTTATTTTCTCTTGTTGTTTTTACTAGACATAAAATATATCGAAATGTCACCAGGCAAAACCAAGTATCAAGAGTCTTGGCAGAACTCAAGAAGTCCTTCCAGCACTCCATTTTCTGTGTCTTCCCCAAATCGGGGGCATTTATTTCCACGTGGAGGCAACCTTGGCTATAACTACGATGCTGTTGGTAATATTTCTGGAAGTGCACAGCATTTCTCCCCTACAGGAAGGCAGTCACCAACTTGCATCCAAGTATCAGAAAGTATCTCCATTCCACAACGGGATCAGAAGAACTTTGCATCCTACGGTTCAAATTCTTCCCTAGCTTCCTCTCCAGGTATCCTGCAACTCAGGAGGATGGCCCAGCGATGCAGTGAGGCATCGATGCTTTCAACAAGTCCTGGGTCAGACACCAGTTACATTTTTGGAAGGTAAATGAATTATATAAAAGGGATTATCCTGTGTGATTATTTGGCATTTCTCTGTTAAGTATTATTGCCTGTAGTTAAGTATCATTGCCTGAGCTACTTTGCAGTTGCTTGCTTACAAGAATAATAATAATAAGTTGAATTTATTGACCGCACCCTCTCCCCACAGGGACTCGGGGCGGTGCACAGGGAAATTAAAAATGAAAAATATACAAAATACATACAAATTAAAACGAATTAAACTCAATCAATCCTGTGCTAAAATCCCATTAACTAAAAATACCCAATAAATATAGTATACATTTAAAAACCCATAGACAGAGAGACTACCCTAGGCCGGCCAGGCGGAAAAGATGAGTCTTCAATTTCAGGCGGAAGGAGCGGAGGTCCGTGGTCGTTCTAATATCGGGGGGAAGGTCGTTCCAGAGGGCCGGGCCTGCCACAGAGAGAGCCCTTCCCCTGGGCGTCGCCCGCTGACAGAGTCTAGTGGATGGCACCCGGAGCAGTCCCTCTCTGTGGGAGCGAATCGGCCGTGAGGATGTATGAGGCAGGATCCGATCCAGCAGGTAGCTAGGTCCCGAGCCATGGAGCGCTTTAAAGATGATGATTAATACCTTGAAGTGCACCCGGAAGATGACAGGTAGCCAGTGCAGCTCGCGCAAGAGCGGTGTAACGTGGGTGAACCTGGTGGTTCCCATAATTGCTCGCGCGGCTGCATTCTGAACTAACTGAAGCCTCCGGGTGCACCTCAAGGGGAGCCCCATGTAGAGAGAGTTACAATAGTCCAGTCGAGATGTCACGAGGGCATGAGTGACTGTGCGAAGGGCGTCCCGATCCAATAGGGGGCGCAATTGGCGAACCAGGCGAACCTGGTAAAACACCCTCCTGGCCACGGCTGTCACTTGCTCTTCCATAGACAGCCGGGTATCCAGGAGGACACCCAAATTGCGCGCCCCATCCACAGGGGCAAGATGTTCGCCCCCTATGGCCAGCGTTGGAGAAAGGTGGTTGAATCGGGCAGCCGGAAACCACAGCCACTCGGTCTTGGTCGGGTTGAGCCTAAGTCCGTTACTTCCCATCCAGATCCGCACGGCTTCCAGGCACTGGCACATCACCGCTACGGCATCGTTGGGGTGGTTTGGGGTAGATATATACAGCTGAGTATCATCAGCGTAGAGATGATACTCTACCCCAAAACCACGGATGATCTCACCCAGCGGCTTCATGTATGCATTAAACAGGAGAGGCGAAAGGACCGACCCCTGAGGCACCCCACATGTGAGGGGTCTCGGGGTCGACCTCTGCTCCCCTGCCAACACAAATTGCGATCGGCCAGAGAGGTAGGAGGAGAACCACCGTAGGACGGTGCCTCCCACCCCCAACCTCCCCAGCCGATGCAATAGGATATCATGGTCGATGGTATCGAAAGCCGCCGAGAGATCTAATAGGACCAGGATGGAGGAACAACCCCCATCTCTGGCCCTCCAGAGATCATCAACCAACGCGACCAATGCCGTCTCAGTGCTATGCCCGGGCCGAAAGCCGGACTGGCGCGGGTCTAGATAATCAACTTCCTCCAGGTGACGGGGAAACTGTTGTGCCACCACACTCTCGACAACCTTCGCCAAAAAGGGAAGGTTGGAGACGGGACGATAGTTTGTTAAAAGAGCTGGGTCCAAAGAGGGCTTCTTAAGGAGGGGCCTCACCATAGCCTCTTTTAGGGAAGCAGGCAAGGAACCCTCACTCAAGGATGCGTTGATAACCTCTTGGAGCCAGCCTCGTGTCACCTCCCAGGATGCCAGTACAAGCCAGGAGGGACACGGGTCCAATAAACATGTGGTGGCTCGCAGTCGCCCACGTAACCTGTCCATATCCTCAGAAGCAACGGAGTCAAACTCCTCCCAAACAAGATCTGCCTCGTGGCATCCCACTGGGCCATGAATGGGGGCTAACTCGTTCTGTATCTGAGCGATTTTGTCCTGCAGAAAAGTCACAAATTCCTCTGCTCTACCCTGTAACGGGGCTTCCTGCACCCTCTGCTGAAGGAGGGAATGGGTCACCCCAAACAGGGCGGCAGGGCGGTTTTCTGCGGATGCTATGAGAGTGGCACAATGATGGCGTTTGGCCACTCTCAACGCCACAATGTAAGTCCGTAAATGAGCTCTTACCTGTGTCCGGTCAGATCCAGATCGAGTAGCCCTCCATCTTCTCTCTAGGCATCTCTTGTGGCGTTTCATCGCCCTCAGCTCCTCGGTAAACCAAGGGGCCGGGGCGGTTCGGCGCCGCAAGAGAGGCCGCAAGGGCCGACCCGATCCAAGGCTCCCGTGGCCGCAGTATACTATCAGGCAGTAAGATGAAAGGAGGAAGAAAAAATGTATAGCAATGACGGCAGGAGAAAATGGTAGCAGTGGTGAAAAACTCAATCAGAGCAGAATAGTGCCCTCAACCGACACCTTGGCCTGGTCACACTACCTCTAAGCCAGCAACAATTGTGCACATATAAAGATGGTGGATGGAAAAGATGAACTGGAACTGGGAAGTGACAGGAGAAAGTAGGTTTCACCTATTGGCTTGTTTGCTAAGGGAAGGTGTACCATATTTCAAGGCATCTGCTATGTTATTTTCTTTGGGCATAGCCAAAAATTTTAGTTTCTCTGCACCCCTCACTATGTCAAAATAACTAAAAATCACTTTTGTAAAATCAAGGCTAGGAAATGCCAGGAGCCAAATCAATACACACCTAAGAAAAATCCACTAGTGCACCAAATATTTATTTATTTATTTATTTATTTTATTAGATTTCTAGACCGCCCCCTCTCCCGGTGGGGACTCGGGAGAGGGGGCGGTCTAGATCTGCTGCTTAAATCCAACAGAAAGATCTTAGAGATGGAGGGACCACATAGATGACTGAATCCAGATGCCTATTTGGTTCTATTAAGAATAGAATAGAATAGAATAGAATAGAATAGAATAGAATAGAATTCTTTATTGTCCAAGTAAGACAGTATATCTTGGTACATAAGTTCTCAGTATACATAAAAAGACAAGAAACATTTGTCAAGAATCAGAAGGTACAATACTTAATGATAGTCATAGGGTACGAGTAAGCAATCAGATCATGTTATGAAACAATATAAATCGTAAGGATACAAGCAACAAAGATACAGTCATACGGTCATAAGTGGGAGGAGATTGGTGATAGGAATAATGAGAAAATTAATAGTAGTGCAGACTTAGTAAATAGTTTGACAGTGTTAATTCTGTTCAAGGGCCTTCTCCTTCGGAAGGTTGATGGTCAGAAATCCCACTTTGTCTGCATTGACTATGGAATAGAAAGATGTGGTTAAAACCTGTCATTGGCCAAATCCAGATTGATTCATCTGTTTTAGGATTGTTTTTTCTCACCCCAGGACAAGAGAGTGCTTAGATCAGTGATTCTCAACCTTCCCAATGCCATGACCCTTTAATACAGTTCCTCTTATTGTGGTGGTGACCCCCAACCATAAAATTGGTGTCTCAGTTCCTAAGACCATCGAAAATATGTGTTTTCCAATGGTCTTAGGTGACCCCTGTGAAAGGGTTGTTCAACTCCCAAAGGAATTGTGACCCACAGGTTGAGAACCACTGATTCATTTGCGCAACTTGCTATTAAACACATTTTTTTGTTTCCTGTACTGAGTTATTTAGTCTTCATAGAAGTCCATAGTGCCTATTACAGCCGAGTCTTTAGAAAAACTCACAGGAAGCAAATCAGAAACATGAATTTGACTTTCTACACTGGATTCAAATAAAAGCATTCCCTGTAGATTTAGTGAACATATTCACTGTGGAGGAGCATATCCACTTCTCTAGGAATTTATTTCTACAGCCAAACACTTCAACTGTTTTGATTTCTTTCCTAATGTCCAAATGAAACCTGCCTTCATATAAGATAAGACCATTAGTTGGTTCCTCGCATTCTGGAATAATACAAACTATATGTTTTGTTGACATATTTTCCTGCTTGAGGGGGTGGGGGTTTATTGTATAATTTATTGTTTATTTTATAAATTTATAACCCGCACCTTCTCCTAAAAAAGGACCCAGGGCGGCGCACAAGAAAATTTAAAAAACAATACATATATACAAAATACCATTATTTAAAACCTATTAAACTTATAACCCTGTGCTAAAAGCAATTTAAAATCCCCCTAATTAAAATTTACAGCTAATGTCAGAAACGGGAGGTTATGCTAGGCTGGCTTGTTGAAATAGATGCGTTTTGAGACGCTGGCGGAAAAGGCGGAGTTCTGAGATGGTGCGTAATTTGGGGGGCAGGTCGTTCCAGAAGGTAGGGCCCGCCACAGAGAAGGCCCTTCCCCTGGGTGCCGCCAACCAGCATTGCCCGGCCGATGGCACCCGGAGAAGGCCCTCTCTATGGGAGCGGAGCTGTCGAAGGGATGTATGGAGCAGGAGACGGTCTCGCATATAGCTAGGGGTTGGACCAGAAGACCTCCCAGGTCCCTTCCGGCTCTATTCTGATTGTATCTGATTGATTGATGATGCCCCATTAGTTCAGCAATATCATAAAGACATGCCCTCCCCAAAGAAATGGCATCTACCTCCACTTGTTTCCATTTTTTAAAAGATGGGTGTTTTAAAAAAAACACTAATTAGCTGGTCACAGGGAGATGGAACAATGGTTTTATCTAGCTGAGTTTCAATTATTCTTTTAGACATGTTTAGCAAAACTGGACACCATTAGAGAGTTCTAAAATCTTGTGTACTTAGCATGCATGATTTGCTCCCATATGGATGTTTAGAACTAACAGTAGTACAACCCTAATCTTCTCTAACTTTTCTGCATTTTTTTTTCTCTTTTGCAGCAGCAGCAACCAATCATTATCCAACCATGAATTCGACACACCTCTAACTAGGTCAATAGGAAGTCCCTCCTCTGTTGAATCCCTGACAGGGTGTTATGTTACTTCCAACAGCCCTGGTTCTTTCTTCCCCAGGGCCACATGTTCCCAGAAAGAGAATTCCCCTCTAACTCTGCCATACCAGAAGGGACAAACCCACACCTACACCCATTCTCATTCATCTGTTACAAACCCCCCACTACCAATCCCTATAGTGCTCATCAATGGTCTCCCAGAAGAGAGTGGGACAGCTACTCAACTTTCCAGGGGCTGTTCCAGTTCCTTCAAAGATAAGATGCCTAAGACCAATTCCAGCAGTTTTTCAGAAGTTAATGGTCTAAACAATTCCCATTCTGACAGCTCAACTTCCCCCACTTCATCTCTGGATGGTAAGTTGTTCCATCCCTATAACTAGAAGCTCACGTCTTTGTTTCTTTATTTCCAATTGGGCTGAATCTTTTATTTAAAAAATTGGGAAGGAGGAATACAACTTTTTGGGAATAAACGACATTTCCCAGATCACGTAATATGTGGTTCACACAATCTGAATTGCAACTCCTTCTCCAGACGACATGGATATTGGTAAGAAATCTGAAAGCTACATATCCAAAAAGTATCAATCTAGAGGATGGGTGAAATAAAATGTCCCTGCTGTGAGAAGTAGAGGAAGTAATTCAAATTAAAAATGGCAGTGTGCCTGCTCATACAAAAATCAGGGAATAAGGCCAATCTGTATATTATCCAAGCAAAGCATCTATACAATCAGCCTTGTAAAATTTCCTAAATTGACCACATATTCCCTATTTGTTAATTCACTACCCTCCCTCCCCTTTGCATGTGGGCCTTTTGAAGTATTTCAAGAAACTTAGTGAAGGAAAAAGCACAAATCAAGATGAAGTAAATTCATTCCACTGCCCTTTTTCCTTATATCTTCCATCTAACAATCAATTTGAGGGGGAATACCAGTATGAGAAATGGATTTCCCTTGCTTTCTCATTCTCATACATGCTTCTCTCTGCTACCATCTGAATAATATTACCTCAGTCAAGGAGGAAGGGATAGTTCCAGACTTGCAGGTTCAGTCTGCATCCTCTTTCCAGAAAGTAGGACTATCAGAAAAACAAAGTGGCTGATCAGGGACATCCAATCAATAATTCATCTAGAATGGTGTATTGTTGCTTAACAGTAGCCAGATGTTCTAGGAAAATGTAGTCACTCTGTTAATATTAAATCCTGACTTGTAATGTTGGGGTTTTGAATGTTTGCTAGGAAATCTAATTATACAGTGTTTACTTTTGAAGGAGAGGAGGGCAATACAAAATCCAGAAGCTGGGTCCAAAACAACAAAATTGATTTAAAATTTTGGCATGCGATTTGAGGAGATTCAGTTTGGGGATTCATCAAAGTCCCTGAATATGAAATTGTGTTTTTCGCTTTTACAGCTAAGCAGTCACTTTTAAAATTAGTTGTGTGTCATCATGTAAAAGAAACAAAAAACTTTTCTAGCCTAATACAAGTCCAGTATGATGATAGCTACCCTCTGGACATTTGCAAAGGATGTCAAAAAAAAAATCCCTCAAAATGAAAGCTATGGAAAGCTATAATGAAGCAATGGAAGAAAACATGGGGTGTGGTTTTCATTATATATTCATTACACCATCTTGATTATTTTAACCCCTTTTCCAGAATCCCTTGTGTTAATTACAAAAGAAAATCCAAGGAATTTCAATTAAGTCATTTCTAACTTTCTGTCTGGATTTCAGTGAACCTAGGATCACTGGGAATTTGGAAGGAATTTGGATGTCTCCCATTATCTCAGTGTGGTCCATCCATTTCAGTATTTTCAGATTGAAATGGATGGAAAACAGTGAGATAATCTCTTTTTCCTCTCCAGCTTGCCTTCATTTATTTTAGAAAACCTCCCTTATATGTAGATTCTTTTCTAAAATTAAAAAATCCTCTATGAAAAAAAATATTTCTGATTTTTCTAACCACTTTTCCTTAAACTTCTTTTTTTACTTAGATATATGTATGACCTTTTTTTTTCACGCAGGGTATTCCAAAGAAGCACAGACAACTATGAAGTTTGTGATGGACACCTCTAAATCTTGGTTCAAACCTAGCATCACAAGAGACCAAGGTAATCTAAGGAACAGCAAGCAACAGTATCCAAAGTGAAGGAAAGGCAAGAAAGCTAAAAGACTAAGAATGTGGCCTGATTCAGACACAGAGATAAATATGATTGTTACGTGAATGAGCTGCATGAGCTGATATCTCTTCCCATCCCTGAGGAAGGTGTTTTATTAGTTTTTATGGATCTATGGTATTGTCCAGCTTTTTAATACATATTATTCCCCTTGGAATAATATGTCTAGAAATACTTACTTCCAAGATCCATTTCAGGGGTGGGGGGGAGTTGCTGGCAGCTCCATTAAAGGCTTCGCTTTACAGTATTGGACTAAACACTGCTGCAGGCATCTTATATCCTAATACACATGCCTTTGGGAAGAAAAAAAAAGGGATGACCATTCCATCCTTTTGTGGCTGTTGTTAAATGATACACCTTCTGGGATGCCCCATGGGATCCTTGGAGAGCACTTAATTCACAACAACTTCAAATCCAATAACCATCTATTGACTTCTTCACCACAGATGTGATTCAAATACACACTGAGCCACACCTTTATCTTCCTTCTAGGAGCACATGCATCTAGCCTTGGAAAGAGAGACTTCCAAGCTTGCTTCTTTTTAAAGGGGGAGGAGGCAGAAATTGTGTTGCAGGAGAAGAATAGCAACCCATAGAAGTTGGTTTCCCTGTGCTTTTTCTCCCTTTATTTTTATACTTTTTCTAGCCATTTTCTTCATTTGGCTCAGAACACGGATGTAGTGAAAGAATTGTGCACCAAAATAGTTTCAGAGAAGTGTGTTTAAAAGAGATTTCTTTAAGCATTTGGGCTAACAATTGGCTACATTACAGAAGTTGTGCACAAATGCTCCATATAAGTTATTAACAAAGTTCAATATAGTTTTTTAACTGATCTATTACACTAAAATCTGTAAAAAAAACAAAAAACCAAACCCTGAATCGATTCCCAGATAGATACAGGAAGGAAAATGTACTAGATTTATATCGATTTACATGTCCATTTTATAGAAGAGTCAACTTACAGAATGAAGTGATAAAAGAATTTAATCCTTTCCCTCCCTTCCTCATTAGGAACATTGAAGCTTCTGGAAATGCAAATGAATGTTTGGAGAATTAAAAAATTGGCACAGTTATTAGATGGGGCAAAATAAATGTTTCTCAGTTACTTTTCCCTGCCTCGATTTACTGACTATTTATCCACCTATTTACCTACTTCCTTATGTTTTGAAACGCCAAATTTTGGGACAATCTATTTCTGCAGTACGGTGTAAGTTACAGCATTGCGTATACGTATTTGCTGCATTCAAATTGAGTTGATACCACCGCTCAAAATAATTATACCATTTGTCATCTACTTTCTTATTTGTAAAACAAAGCTCCCTTGATAAAGACTGGTATCCAATCACACTCCCCTGCTCTGAAATGTTAAGAGATGTTGCCCATTTGCTCACAGCTATTGTTTAAGGCTTTAAGCTTTTGTTGCACATATTCATGCTAAATAAGGTAATGTATTTGTTCTTTCAGATAATTCCTACAATTTTCTTTTATGAGAAGGACCTTACATATAAAGCCAGTACTACCAGACCATCCCTGAGAAAGGAAAGTTTTCCCAGATACGGTTCTGGTACTACTGGTTTTGTGTGTAGCTGGTTTATTCCCTTGGGTCTCTGAAAGGAAGAGCATGCAACTGATGAGCATGAAATAGATCAAGACATTTTGAGGAGCAGGCAGTATTTTCTCCCTACGACCTTCAGGTTTCTCAATTCTTTCAAATATAGAGCCTTTTTAATCTTATCTCAGGTAATGAAGACAAAGAGAGTGGCCGAATCCAATCTGGCCTCTGTGTAACTTGGTCAAATAACCTTAAGTAAGCCATTATCGCTCCCTGCAACATATGATCACAATATTGGTTTACTGTGAAGGTTGCCAGCTAAGTAGTACACATGAAGTTCTTTGAACAGGAATCAGTGTTTGCAAAAGATACAAATGCTTAGTAATCTCTCTTTATTCTGTGATATGGTGACACTTTGTTCTTTGGGTGTATGTTTTAACAGCTATCCAACTGCTAATGGACGAACCACCGGGTACATTTATTATGAGAGACAGCACATCTTATCCTGGCTCCTTTGGCTTAGCCCTGAAAGTCCTCAGCAACAAAACAGGTACTCAGAATTCCTGCTTTAAACTGCAAAAAGGTGATAATAGAGAGGGGCCAACAGCAGCCTCCTCCTACCTGATACTTTCCAGATGTATCTTACTATAAATTGTAGACTTCCCAAGCAGAGGGCCAGTTGGCTTGGAAGTCTGGAAGTTGTAGCTCCAGTATATTTGGAGGGCACTGCATTGAGAAAACCTGCTTTGGTGCCAAACTGTGCAGAAACCCCACTTAAGGGATTCTTTATTAGGCTCCCACCTGCAAGTTCCCAGTCTGAATACTGATGACATCTAAAAAGGGAAAGATAGCAGACTCTCAAAAATGTGACAGTTTCAGTGTTGGAAAACAAGAGAGGCTATTGACTCTCACAGAGAGGCAGCACATTCACTTCTCCTGATGATGCAACTGCAGCTAATGCAGAGAGGTGATAGTTCCCTGCATGGCCAAAAGCTCCAAACTCATGGCTGTAGTTAATCATTCAACATATTGTTCACTGCATGTTCCCAGTCGCTTCGTGGCACACAGTTAAGGAAATTCTGCAAAAATGAAAAACAGAGCTCTATAATTGGTAGAGCACAGCATCTCCATAAAAGCAACCAGTCGTCATTATATGTTTTAGAAATCAAAACCGAACTCAAGGTTTTTCACACAGGAAAACAATGGTGGGGGAAAACCCAGAGGGTAAACCAGCAGAGAAGTGAAAGATGACTGATGAGGCGTACAAAGGAACTGCGAACAAATAAAAAAAGAAAAGCAATAGAAAGTTGGCAAATGACTATATTCAGAGTCTTTCTGAATCAAGGGCAGTGTGAAGTTCAAGTCAGAGCAAACTTAGCTTCTCACATTGGAAGCAACCTACAAGATGTCGCAGGGGAAATGAAACAGAAACAAAGCAAATCTAATATACTGGAGCCTGTCCATGCAAGGATTTCAGGGTAAAGTAGTTGCAAGCCAGGACAAGCAAGTCTTCTGTGACTTCAGCATGGATCAGCTTCAGGGAGGGGAATGCAGCTGAAGAGAAATGTAATCTTCTCTATTAATTAACTATGTGTGCCCCAGTTGGGTTATGAAGCGCAGAAGAGATAGAAGTTCATGATCATTAAGAGGAGCAGAGCAGAATGTTCCGTGCCATTCTACACAACTTTAAGTGTTTCTCCAATCTGGCTCCAATAGCAAATTTTGCAGAAATAATCTATTTAAAAGAAGAAGAGAGCAATGAGAGATTGTAAATAATGTGAGCAATATTGCAACCTTTGTTTTAATGTTTAAAAAATAATATTTATTTCTAGCATTTAAACTTTGCCCTTCAACATTCCTAGGTTTTCAAAGTTGGATACATATATATATATATATAAAACCACTAGAGTAAAACTGTGCCATGCCACATTGATGCCTTCTAAATACATTCAACTATAATTCCCATTAGTTCTACCCAGCATGGTCATTGGGAATTATGGAATTTGTATTCCAACCCATCTGAGGACTCTGCTGGAAAAGGCTTCAAAAATGCACACATCCCTGTACACAGAAAGAGGGGGAACAGATTAAAGAAAATCTGTTCATTTACTTCTTCTCCATTTTGTTGGGTTTACATTGCATTTTTTCTCCGTGATTATTTGTATGGGTGAACTTCATAGAAGGCATTTTCGGTTGTTGTCATATACTGAAAAAGTACATGATTTTGATAAAGGGTCAGGGGTTTCATTCTGGCTCCAAATTCTATGGTTTGTGGTAAATCACCTTGTTATATGTAGGACTCCAACTCATTAGCTTTCATTTGAAATTCAATCCAATTCTCACATTACTGGATTTGCAATCACATAATATTTCTTTAAAAAGAGGATTCTAGGCACATGAATAGCCGGGAGACTGTGCACCGTTTCATGAGACATTGAGTTTAGTTTTTTAAAGTTCTAACTTTCACATCTCTGGAAGGATTCCACTATGAGTCCATCACTGATTTATATTCAGAAACACTTTGTTTCATGAGCTGAAACTATTCTCAAAACAATTCTGCTCCTTCATCTGGTTTAGATTTATAACAAAGAATTTCCATAGAATTAAAGCATGATAATAGCATCGGAAAAACAGAAAAAAATATGTGCATTACCCATTTCTGTATACAAAACTGGGTTGAGGAATTATATCTTCATTGTCACATATCATATCCAATATTAAACCTAAACAGCGCCAAAATCAGAATTAGAAAGAAAGAGTTTAAAATCCAATTTTAAAGCTTTTGGAAAATTTCCAATGTAAAGTATTGGTTCTTTGTAGGTTACATTTCAATTTGTTTCATTTTGTTTTAAAGGAGAAGATGCTGGTAACCACATTAGACACTTCCTCATTGAGTCTTCTCCCAAAGGAGTGCATCTTAAGGGAGCGGAAGAAGAACCCTATTTTGGTAAGATTGTTGGTCTAGTTGCTTTCAGCTAGTTGTGACTGTCATATATTCATGCATATAGTTATTAGTTGAGGTTGCAGTTAGCTGAGGTTGAGGCAGCTTCATCTGTGTTGTTTTTTTGCTCCTAAAAAAAGTGCCCTGCCCATCTGATTCAGCAAGGTAAAGGGGAAAGATTTCTCTTTCCAGTCATGCCCAACTCTAAGGGGCACTATTTATTTTCATTTCTTAGTCAAGGGAGCCAGCATGACTATACCCTGGTGTATGGAATGCTGTTACTTTCCCAGAAAAGTGATACCTATTTATCTACTTGCATGTGCATGCTTTCAAACTGCTAGGTGGTACAAGCAACTTGAGTTCACACATCATACAGCACTCAGGTCTCAAACCTGGGCTATCAGCTTTCCAGCTGACTAGTTCAGCATCTTTAACTGTTGAGCCATTGTGTGTTTGTGTGTGTGCGCGCATACACACACACACCTTTGAAATAAACTCAGTGTTCTATTTCAATTAAGTGAGACCAGCTATCTATGGAAAGTCATAAATGTGGCAGTCTTGGAAGGTAGTGGACCTTTTCACATGGTCTTCGATCCTAAAACCAATAAACAGAGAGGCACACTACCAGAGATAGCTAACCTTTTACTAATGTCTTATGCAGGCAGAATAGAAAATCTTTTCCATCTCTTCCTTTATCATGAAGAGTGAAATTTTCCATTTCAGATTGGATCTCTGACATTCAACTGGCCTACTCACAAATCAGTGTAGCTTCTTAAAAATCTTCCAGAAAGTTGTCTATTGGGGAAAATATTTTCTAAAGCATCAGAAATGCACACACTGCCAATGATATTTTCTTAATATGTGTAAACTTTTGTATAAATCTTTTGCTTATACAGTATATTGATTTTGGTATACATATCTTTTTAAAAAGTATGGGCTTTTGCAAAATTTAATAAATATATAGTGTTTTACAGAGTGCATTCTAATTTGGCTTTAGATTTAGCAAATGAATTTGCATCAAATATTTTTATCATTTTCATTCATCCATTATCATTCCATTCGAAGTAACAAGGGAGGGAAGGAGCATCCAAATAATGGCAATCTCAAGAATTGCCTTCCAGTTACTCAAAATCCCCCACCTCATTCTTTCCAGGCCCACAAATGGGTCTGTTGGTCTCATAAATCCCCAGTTTCTTACCTCTGCTACCCCAGTTGTTGATTACCCGAAGATGAATAATTTGGACATGTAGTAAAGGACAAGAAGTAATAATGTGGACTATAGAGATGTTAAGAACACTTTGTACAAACTTCATCCATTTGTTCTTTATTACAGGGAGTCTCTCAGCATTTGTATATCAACACACTATTATGCCATTAGCACTACCCTGCAAACTGATTATTCCTAGCCAAGGTATGTTTAGAATCTTGGACCAAGAGTTCCTGCAATCATCAGAAGAAGAATACATAAATTCTTACAAACCATTTAGATGCCAGCTAACAACAATTCCTTTTTAAACCCAAATATATTTGCTAATGAGTAAAAAAAAACCAATAAAAAGGATAAGCAAACAACTATTAATGTATTAAACCAAACACTGCATCCTATTGGAATTGCAGATTTTCAGAGATCATTCCAGTAGAGGATATGGTTGTGCATCAAGACTTTAATTTAATATGTTTTGTAATGTGATTGTAACTGGTGTGCTGTTATACCTATTTTAGCTTTTCTCAATGATGAAAACCCAGTCCTTAATTCAGAAACTGCTCTTCTTTTGTCTCAGAAAGCTGCTGGTGAGTATAATGAGAGTAAGCATTTTTCTCCAATTAACCCGACCATTTTATATCCTAAAGTAACAAATAATGGCCTGCAGTTTGATCGAAATGGTTTGCCTCCTTTCAGTGTTGTCACTTTTCTATGAAGGTGTCACATTTTGCTACCATTCAGACCACAATATCCTGTATCTACACAGAGATATTTTTTTGGCACAGTGATTACATAATAGATTTTAATCCCTGTGGTTTGTGTGTATGTATGAGGAGGGGGCAGAGAGAGGGGAAAGGAGTGGGGGAGGGAGGAAGGAAGGAAGGAATTTGAGAAGTAGTTTTCAAGTCTGACTGGTTTTGACTATAATTTGAGGGAAGGGTTAAGAGTGGCATTTAGCCCAGGGGTCTCCAACCTTTGCAACTTTAAGTCTGAAGGACTTCAGCTCCCAGAATTCTCCAGCCAGCAAAGCTGGGAGCTGAAGTCCTTCAGACTTAAAGTTGCAAAGGTTGGAGACCCCTGATTTAGCCCATTCATCACTACTGACAACTGGTCATAGAGAGGCCTTCCAGCAGGATCAGCTAAGAAGCCTTCATCAGATATTGAGCTACCAGATAACATTCACTTGTTTTATTAGGGGCCATTAGGTGGTCCCAAATACCTTGGAAAAAGAAGCACATTTGAATTTGTGTGTGTGTGTGTGTGTGTGTGTGTGTGTGTGTGTGTGTGTGTGTGTGTGTATGCATGCATGCATGCTGGTCTTGTAAGATTGAGATTGTCTTTGCAACATTTGGACGAGGTCTCACTCGCCATTTTCAAGCTAGCGCCACAGTTGCCAGCCTGAAGATGGCGAGTGAGACTTCGCCGAAATGTTGCAAAGTCAATCTCAATCTTACACGGGAAAAGACCCGAATACAACAAGACCAGCCTACCTATGCCCATGAAGTGTTGGCAGAGGACAAAGCTTCTCAAAGTTTCCTGCTTTTTGAGTTGCTTGTATGAACGGTCAGGCTTTATGATTTCATGCTCGCTTTCATGCTTCCTTCTGTTGCACACATTGATTTCCTCGCTGTGTGATTTTTCTTTCTTTCTTTCCTTCTTGGCTTTACAATACAATAGCAGAGTTGGAAGGAGCCTTGGAGGTCTACTAGTCCAACCCCCTGCCTAGGCAGGAATCCCTATACCGTTTCAGACAAATGGCTATCCAACATCTTCTTAAAGACTTCCAGTGTTGGGGCATTCACAACTTCTGGAGGCAAGCAGTCCCACTGATTAATTGTTCTAACTGTCCGGAAATTTCTCCTCAGTTCTAAGTTGCTTCTCTCCTTGATTAGTTTCCACAAGTGCCTTGGAGAATAGTTTGACACCCTCTTCTTTGTGGCAATCCATGAGATATTGGAAGACTGCTATCATGTCTCCCCTAGTCCTTCTTTTTATTAAACTAGACATACCCAGTTCCTGCAACCGTTCTTCATATGTTTTAGTCTCCAGTCCTCTAATCATCTTTGTTGCTCTTCTCTGCACTCTTTCTAGAGTCTCCACATCTTTTCTACATTATGGCGACCAAAACTGGATGCCGTATTCCAAGTGTGGCCTTACCAAGGCATTATAAAGTGGTATTATCACCTCACGTGATCTTGATTCTATCCCTCTGTTTATGCAGCCTAGAACTGTGTTGGCTTTTTTGGAAGCTGCTGCACACTGCTGGCTCATATTTAAGTGGCTGTCCACTAGGACTCCAAGATCCCTTTCACAGTTACTTCTATTGAGCAAGGTACCACCTATACTGTACCTGTGCATTTTGTTTTTCTTGCCTAAATGTAGAACTTTAATCTTTTCACCATTATTTTTCATTTTGTTAGATAGTGCCCAATGTTTATGTTTGTCAAGATTCTTCTGTATCTTAAGCCTATCTTCTGGAGTGTTGGCTATTCCTGCCATCTTGGTGTGATCTGCAAATTTGATGAGTTCCCCATTTATTCCCTCATCCAAATCATTGATGAAGATGTTGAAGAGTACTGGGCCTAAAATAGAGCCTTGGGGTACTCCACTGCATACTTCCGTCCATGTAGATGTAGTTCCATTGAGGACTACACATTGAGTGCGGTTGGTCAGCCAATTAGGAATCCATCTGGTGGCGATGCTGTCTAACCCACATTTTTCTATTTTATCTAGTAGTAGGTTATGGTCTACTTTATCAAATACCTTGTTGAAGTCCAAGTAAATTATATTGATGGCATTCCTCTGGTCCACTAATTTTGTCACTTTGTCAAAGAATGCAATAAGATTAGTCTGGCATGATCTGTTTTCGACAAACCCATATTGGGTTTTGGCTATTACTTTGTTTACTTCTAGATATTCACTAATTCGTTGCTTGATTATCTTTTCCAGAATCTTTCCTGGTATTGAGGTCAGGCTGATGGGTCTGTAGTTTCCTGGACCTATTTTTTTCCCTTTTTTGAAGATAGGAACCACATCTTTTCTAGTCCTCTGGCAGTTCCCTGGTGCTCCAGGCTCTCTGAAAGATATAGTTCAGTGGTTCTGAGATCTCATCTATCAGTTCCTTCAGAACCCTGAGGTGTAATCCATCTGGCCCTGGTGATTTGAACTCATCTAGGGTAGACAGGTGCTCACCTACCATTTTCTTCCCTATTTCAACTTTGTTCCTAATCTGATTTTGTTGTGCTGTTTTGGGTAGGTTGGACTGTTTTTTCTCTTTGTGTAAAGACAGATGCAAAAAAATGAGTTAAATAGTTAAAAGCATCTCCCTGATGCTTGTCACCTTGTTGCTACTATCTCCCAGCAATGGAGCAATTGTTTCCTTGACTTTTTTTGGGGGGGGGGGGGGAATATGTTGGAAGAAGCTTATTTTGTTATTTTTTACTTTTGTGGCAAGCCTTTCTTCATTGTGAGCCTTAGCTTTCTTCACTAAATCTTCATTGTGAGCCTTAGTTATCCTCACTAAAGCTTTATAGGCTTGGGTTATTTGCTGATATTCCCACTCTTTCCACTTTTTATATTTATCCTTTTTGTCTTTCAATTTGTCAGAGAGTTCTTTATGCATCCATGCTGATTTCTTTTGGGAGCTGTTATTTTTCTTTGTACAATACAATACAATAGCAGAGTTGGAAGGGACCTTGGAGGTCTTCTAATCCAACCCCCTGCCTAGGCAGGAAACCCTATGCTGTTTCAGACAAATGGCTATCCAACATCTTCTTAAAGACTTGTAGTGTTGGGGCATTCACAACTTCTGGAGGCAAGCTGTTCCACTGATTAATTGTTCTAACTGTCAGGAAATTTCTCCTCAGTTCTAAGTTGCTTCTCCCCTTGATTAGTATTGTGTATTCATTGCTATTGTTGTGCTAAACTGGGCTTTTATAATCTCATTTTTCAAAATTTCCCAAGCTTCCTGTTTTCCCCTTGAGGATTTTCATCCATAGAATTCTTCCTAAACTCTCTCTAAGTTCATTGAAATTAGCTCTCTTAAAGTCCAAGACTTTGACTTTAAGAGACTAGTTTGACTTTGTCCTACTATTTGTGTTTGCATAATGTTGAATTCCAATATTGCATGATCACTTTCTCCCAAGGTTCCTGTAGCTTAAACACCTTCTAACATTTCCTTTCAGTTAGTGAGAATTAAATCCAATATGGTTGATCCCCTTATTCCATTCTCTATCTTTTGGGAAACAAAGATATTTGCTAAGTTTGTTAGGAACCTGTTGGATCTTCCACTTGGTGCAGAGTTTGTTTCCCAGATGATGTCAGGGTAGTTAAAATCCCCCATTACTATTGAGATGTGCTTCCTATATACCTTGGTTAGCTGACTAGCAAAAAGTTCATCTACTTCCTCTGCTTGGTTGGGTGGCCTGTAGTATAGACCTATGGCAATGTTCCCCCCCCCCCTTTTATATTGACCCAAATGCATTCAAGATATTTCTCATCATTGTTGTGCTCTATTTCTGTAGAGATGTAGTTATTTCTTATATATAGTGCAACTCCATCTCCTCTTTTATTTGGTCTGTTTCTTTTAAATAATTTAAATCCTTCTAGCTGTATCTTCCAATTGTGGGTTTCATCCCACCAAGTTTCTGTAATGGCAATAATATCATATCTCCCCACATTTACTTGGATTTCTAATTCACCCTGTTTGTTCCTCATACTCTGTTCATTGGTGTATAGACATTTGAGTCCATTTTGATTGACCCTATGTTTACTGTCTACATAACCTGTGTTATGCCTGCCTGCCCCTATTTTCTTGCCACTTGTATGATTCGTGCACATGGTATGGAACTCACTATTAAATGCTTGGTTTTGCTTGACAGCAGGACTGATAATCTTACCCACACAAACATCTATGTTACATGCACTGATATTTATTTATTTTATTTATTTTATTAAATTTATAGACCGTCCCCTCTTCCCCATGGGGACTCTATGAATTTTAGATTGCTGGGGACAGAAATGTTCTGTATCAATTAATTCTCTGTCCCTGCTGTTTAGTTTAAATGTTTAACAGAAAATCTGTGAATTTAATGCCAAGTAGCTCAGTTCCTCTCTTGGATCAGTGCAAACCATCTCTTTTGTACAGTTTTTCATTGGACCAGTTGTAGGCATCATGACTAATAAAACCAAAGCCTTCCCTTTTACACCACTCCTTTAGCCCCACATTAAACTCTGCTACACGCTGGCCCTTCCCTATTTGTTCCTTACATACTGGTATAACCTCTGAAAAGATAAGCCTACAACCTATACTACTAAATTCATACCCCAAGCTCTGGAAATCATTCTGCACAGAAAGTACATCTTTTTGGGACAGATCATTTGTGCCAAGATGTATAATAGCATCAACATCACAGTCCTTACTTGCATTCATGACTATCTTAAAAATATGCCTCTTGTCTCTGCTGGCAGTAGCACCTGGCAGACACCTGACGTCTTTCAAAACCTCCGTATCCTTTCCTAAATTTACATCCCTTATGATTGAATCACCAACCAGAAGGTGACTTCTCTTTTTGGATCCTTTGCTCTACTTGTGCAACTGGTATGTGATACCTGATTCACATTTTCACCATACCGAAGTAAGTTCTTAATTTTGGACCACGATCCCCTGCTTATTTGAGTTATCATTATCACAACTACCTTGACCTGTCACTTTAGTGTCCCCATTAAGGTCAGCAAGGGCGCTATATCTGTTATGCTAGGACACAGCAAAAGCTTTGTGTTTATGGCTCACAGCTCTCAACCTGTCAGATCCCACAATTGCCCAGACTGCTCTTCTTCTGCAGGATCTTTGTGGTAGAAAGAGCTGGTAGCGTGGCATCTCCATAGAGTGGAATGGCCGAATTGGGCACCTAATTTCTGTTTGGAGAGCACAAATACTCTACCCTAGTCCTCTGGATCTCTTTGACTCCCCTCTTGCAGCCAATAGCTCCACCCACCAGCCTCAGGAACGTTCAAATGACATGGAGGCAAATTTACTCTACCCTAGTCCTCTGGTTTTCTTTGACTCCCCTCTTGCAGCCAGTAGCTCCACCCACCAGCCTCAGGAATGTTCAAATGACATGGAGGCAAATTTACTCTACCCTAGTCCTCTGATTCTCTTTTACTCCCCTCTTGCAGCCACTAGTTCCACCCATCAGCCTCAGGAAAGTTCAAATGACATGGAGGCAAATTTACTCTACCCTAGTCCTCTGGTTCTCTTTGACTCCCCTCTTGCAGCCACTAGTTCCACCCACCAGCCTCAGGAAAGTTCAAATGACATGGAGGCAAATTTACTCTACCCTAGTCCTCTGGTTCTCTTTGACTCCCCTCTTGCAGCCACTAGTTCCACCCGTCAGCCTCAGGAAAGTTCAAATGACATGGAGGCAAATTTACTCTACCCTAGTCCTCTGGTTCTCTTTGACTCCCCTCTTGTAGCCACTAGTTCTTTGATTTGATTCCCCTCTCGCAGCCAGTAGGTCCACCCACCAGATCTTGTAGCCATTGCTAACTTCCAGACTTTTAGGGTGTCAGAAATCAAAAACCTTACAACAATGGCAGAGGCAAATGTAAATGGGGTGCTTTCACTACTGCATCTGTATAAGATTATGCAGCAAATTTTTATAGTAGCCAAAAAATCATGATATTATCAGAAAGAATGTTAGTCAACAGTCCACTCCCTTCTAAAGCACATATTAGTTACTTCTTGATTAGCCCATTGAAACCCAATATCTTCTCTCCTGTCCTCTCCTTAGTTTAAAAAAAATGATTTGAGATGGGGTTTTTTTAAGCTATCATAATTACAGTTTCAAATAAAGCTTCATTTTTTCCAGTGTGATCTGACAAAATGTGAATTGTTTGATTAAACAAACAAATCTCCAGCCTGCCTTCAGCTTTTTCACAAGATTTATTGCATTTTTTAAATATACTATGCAATCTTAGTGTAGAAATAGACTTTTGTTAATGTCTTACAACCCTTGGTTTCCTTCCATATTTTTTGAAAGTGTTTCATGGTTTTTAATTTCTCAATGATAGCCACCAGGGATAACTTTTTTATTCTTCTTTTGCCTTATAGTATGTAATCTCCTGTATCTGCAGTCGGTGACTATGGAAACCCTCACTGGCAAAGCTGCAGTTCAGAAAGCTGTATCTTCCACTTTTGAACAAGAGATGCTGCCTACGCCCACCATTATCCACTTCAAAGTTACTGCACTAGGAATAACTTTGACTGACATCCAGAGAAAGTAAGAAAGATGCCCTGAGGGTGGGGAGCCATTTTCTGTAGCCATCCCTATCGGGGGGAAAATCTTCAAATGAAAAAGAATATTTTTTGTATTTTTTTCAAACTTTATGGGAAAAAATAGATATACTTTTGTATGGGGGTGCAATGGCTCAGATAGAGTCCTTCAACTTGTCAACTGGCAACCTAGCAGCCTGGGTTTGTGACCTGAGCACCATGCAATGGGGTGAGCTCCAGTTACTTGTCCCATCTTCTGCCCACCTAGTAGTTCAAAAGCATGCAAATATGAGTAAATAAATAGTCTCCACTTTGGTGGGAAAGTAACATTGTTCTGTATGCCTTGATGTAAAATTATGGTGGCCACGTGACCATGGAAATATCTTCAAACAATGCTGGCACCCTCAGCTAAGAAACAAAGATGAGCACCAGCCTTTAGAGCAGGGGTCAGCAACCCATGGCTCTGGAGCCACATGTGGCTCTTCCATCCCTCTGCTGTGCTCCCTGTCACCAGTTGGATCCACAATTGATAGGGCTTTTGGTTAGGACAGATAGAGGAAAAAGGATGCCATGCTAGGAGGAGACTCTATGTGGGGGAACCAGACTTCCGGTCAGCTTTCGAATTGAACAGGGGGCTTCTTTCTTGTGTGTCTCTCTCCAATTTTCTTTCTTTTTCTTCTTTCTCTCTCTTTCTATCTTTCTCTCTCTCTCATACACACACACACACACACACACACACACACACCATTTCCCTCATGTCTGCCACTGACAGCTCTCAAAGAGAAGGAAGTGTAAGGAATCCTCCCTTGGGAAGGAGTTGGACTAGATTATCTCCACATTCCCTTGCATCCCTCTATGTCCCATTTAGTCACAAACAGCTCCATTCACTTTGACGTTGGTTGCAAACTCTACTCATCCCACACACACCCTGGTCTCACCCAAGGAGGCGAGCTGTGAGGTAGGCAGAAAGGGGGGAGTTTGTGGCTCCACATCTCTTAATCTTCTTTCCCATCTCAGTGCTGCTCATCTGGCACAACCAACCACCATGCCTCTCCTGGGGCTTTGCCTTTCTTTAGCAGGCAGGCGGTGGCTGCACCAGGGAGGTGGCTGTCGTCTGCCCTGGAGCTGCGGGTGAAGGAGTGGCTGGTGCTCAGGCCAGCTGAGTTTGGTGGGACTTGGCTCCCCCCATGCCCCAACTCTGGGTGCTGAACCTTCAGTCCTTCCTCCATAGACTTCAAGCACCAAAGTCACAGGGTGAGATTGCGCAGGCGCCCGCTGCCCTGCCTGGGTCCCATGATGGAGGGTGAGAGAGAAGTGGTGGCTGCAACAAGGTCCAGTGCGGTCCCTAGCCCTTCCCTAGAGCATCCCAGGACAGGAGGGAACCCTCATTTGAACCTGCTGTTTCTGGGGGGTGCAGAGCCCTGGAGAAGCCTGGCAGGACAAGCAAGTCCTCCACTCCTGTTCCTTCCTTGGCTGTGGAAGAAGCCCGCACTTCCTTCTCTTTGACAGCCACCTCGTTTCCAATGGGGGAGGCGGAGGGAATCCATGCAGAGGAAGGAAAAATGCATGGATTCCCCCCCTCTATTGGAAAAGAGGCAGCTGTCAAAGAGAAGGGAGCACGCGTCATATGGGCTTGTCCAACAGACGAAGAAGGAACAGGAGGTGAGGATTCAGCTGTTGGACAAGCCCACATGGTGAACACTAATCCCTTCTCTTTGACAGCCGCCTCATTTCCAATGGGGGGAAGAATCCATGCAAAGGGAGGAAATGCATGGATCCCCTCCCCCCTCCATTGGAAACAAGGCAGCTGTCAAAGAGAAGGGAGTGCCTGCCATGTGGGCTTCTCCCAATCCTACGCTCCGGCAAAGGAAGTGGGTAGTCAGGGAAAGCCTGGTGTGGACAGGAGGGGTGAGTGAGTGAGCGGTGACTGGGCAGGTGTGTGGGGGGAGTGAGCGGAGGGGGCAGGCCAGGGGATGGAGCATTCCATTGCGGGGCCTTTAGAAGAGCAGGTACAGAAACGCACGCTAAATTTCACCGGCTGGAACCCATCCCTGATGTGAGCCCAGCCATTATCTGTTGCATATGAAATATGCCACTATGAATTATTTAACAATTCATAACTTAAAAATTTTGGCTTGGCAATATGTTTAAACACAACATCTGCCTGAGTCAGGGATCAGCTTTATGTGTCATGCTATTATGGCATTTGGGGTTTGGTTTAGCTTATGTAGACTACAGTCTTGAATAAAGAAATCAGTCATGTTTTATTTCCATTGAAATCAATGGGACAATTAGTCATATATAAATAATGAGCTGTTTACTGTATTTCAATGAATTAAATCATGAGTCATTCATACTAGATCCAGCCCAGTCTGACCGGCAGAAAAAACATTCCTGTGAAATAATAAACACTACGAACAACTTAATCTCCTTTATTTTAAAGCTAGATTAAGATGGTTGGTGTTGTATCCCAGTGATTTCACAATGATTTTACTGGAGCTAAATTACCATTAAGACTGCTGTTGTATAAACCCATACCTGGATTACTACACATATTTTACAAATTAAATATACGTGGGATCACTGAAGTAGGGTTAACAATTGTTTTTATTTAATTCATTCATTGATTTATCATTTTCAACATGTATTTTTTCCTTATCTTCTTGACTAAAATGTGCATCCAGTATAATATTTAGTGGTCATCTCAGTTCTTTGCCTGAAAAGCATTTCTCCATAAGATAGCATGATAGTTCTTGCTAGTGGGAATACAATTGTGTTCTCTATTCTTTGAATCTCTTCATTGCTTTCTTCACACACAAATAACTCTTTCTTACAGGATCTTTTTCAGACGGCACTATCCATTGCCTACCATCAGTTTTTGTGACATGGATCCTGAAAATCGAAAGTGAGTACTCTTCAGCTTAAATCTTACAGCAAGTATTGAAGGCTAGGCTGATTTTCAGGCCATTTTAAGATACATTTTCAAAGAAATTTCAAGATATTATACAAAAGAAAAACTAGGAACAAGAAACAAAGAATGTCATTTAATCATTGCCATACCCTGAGCTGTAGCAAGCCCTTGTAAAAAAAAAAAACCTTCATCACAAGAGAAATTAAAAAATGGATTGCATAATAGAGTCCATTCATGTCCTTATTTCATGTTATATGCATTTATTAAATTGTATGCAAAAAAAAATATCAAAATGGCTTCAATCTTAAGAAGCTGCCAAACTGCTAATTTATTATTCCCTTCTCCTCATATGGCTAATATCCAGGGATTAAGATGTAAGGGAAATCAAAAGTTCTAACAAATACTGAAATATAGGTAATCCTCAGCTGACAACCATAATTGAGTCCAAAATGTCTGTTGTTAAGTGAGATAGTTGTTAAGTGAGTTTTGCTTCATTTTACAACCTTTCTGCCAAGGTTGTTAAGTGAATGACTGCCGTTGATAAATGTTAAGTGATCTGACTTCCCCATTGACTTTGCTGGTCAGAAGGTCGTAAAAGATAATTGCGTGACCTTGGGACACAGCAACGGTCATAAATATGAACCACTTGTCTAGCATCTGAATTTTGATCACATCATCGTGGGGATCATCCAAAGGTTGTAACTATAAAAAATGCCCATATGTCTTTTTTTTCAGTGCTGTTGTAACTTTCAACATTCACTAAACAAACTGTTGTAAGTCGAGGACTACCTATAATTTTGTATAACTTTCATTATTCAAATATTTATCTATATAAATAAAGATGTAACTATGAGTTTGTTCAAAACAGATAATCTCCTAAAGTACTGCACCAATCGCTTTCAAATTTTCACACAACGTTCCTTACAAATACGGCACCAATGATATATATAGATTGTGTAGATGTCACACCTGTGCCAGGTACATGCAATGGAAATGTAAAAACTGTAGGTAGATGGATACAAAGAGAGCAGTGAGCTACAGGATGACATAATACAAAATGTCATAATACTCTGTCCATAAGATTCAAGGAGAATCTTATGGACAGCTATAGGTAAGTAGGCAGCTATAGGGATAGAGAGAGGGAGGGAGAAATGCAGTAGGTAGGTAGGTAGAGGGATAGAGAGGGAGAAATATGGTAGGTAGGTAGGTAGGTGGATAGAGAGAGGGAGAAATACAGTAGGTAGGTAGGTAGAGGGATAGAGAGGGAGAAATGCAGTAGGTAGATAGGTAGGTAGGGAGGTAGGTAGGTAGGTAGGTAGGTAGGTAGGTAAGTAGGTAGGCAGGTAGATAGAGGGATAGAGAGGGAGAAATACAGTAGGTAGGTATTTATTTATTTATTTTATTTATTGGATTTCTATACCGCCCTCTCTCCCAACATGGGACTCAGGGACAGGAACTATAAGATATTAAAATACAGACAATCAAAATAGTTAAAACTAGAATTAAATAGAATTTGGCCCGTGCTAAGAACATAATTAAAACCCAACTAAAATGATAAAATAGCTATATCAGCTATGCCAGGCCGGCCACATGAAAGAAGTATGTTTTTAATGCCCTATGGAAGAGGCGAAGGTGTGTGATTCTACGGAGGTCGGGGGGCAGGTCGTTCCAGAGGGCAGGGCCTGCCACAGAGAAGGCTCTTCCCCTGGGAGTCGCCAGCCGGCATTGTCCGGCGGACGGTACCCTAAGGAGGCCCTCCCTTGGGAGCGGACAGGTCAAATAGAGGTATGTGGTAGGAGGCGGTCTTGCAAGTAACCAGGTCCTATGCCATGGAGCGCTTTAAAGATGGCCACTAAAACCTTGGTCACTAAAAACCCGGAAGGCTACAGGGAGCCAGTGCAGCTCGCGTAGGAGAGGTGTTACAAGGGAGTATCTTGAAACTCCCAAGATCCCCCGCACGGCCACATTCTGCACTAATGGAGCCTCTGGGTGCACCTCAAGGGGAGCCCCATGTAGAGAGCATTACAGTAGTCCAGACGGGAGATGACAAGGGCTTGAGTGACCGGCGTAGGGCATCACGATCCAGAAAGGGGCGCAACTGGCGTATTAGGTAAACCTGATAGAATGCCCCCCTGGCTACGACTGTCAGATGGTCCTCCAAGGACAGCCGAGAGCCCAGGAGGACACCCAAGTTGCGAGCCCTTTCTGAGGGGGCTAATGACTCGCCCCCGATAGCCAGAGATGGAGCCAGCTGGCTATGTCGTGGCGCCGGAAACCACAGCCACTCGGTCTTGGACAGGTTGAGTCCAAGACTCGCACGGCCTCCAAACACCGGGACATCATTTCAGCGGCATCATTGGGGTGGTTAGGGGAAGAGATGTATAGCTGGGTGTCGTCAGCGTACCATGGATGATCTCACCCAGCGGCTTCATATAGATGTTGAACAGGAGGGGCGAGAGGACCGACCCCTGAGGTAGAGGGATAGAGAGGGAGAAATACAGTAGGTAGGTAGGTAGGTAGGTAGGTAGGTAGGTAGGTAGGTAGGTAGGTAGAGGGATAGAGAGGGAGAAATACAGTAGGTAGGTAGGTAGAGGGAGACAGGGAGAGAGGGAGAAATACGGTAGGTAGGTAGGTTGGGGATTATATGGTGGTTGTGTGTACATTTTTGTGTGCGCATACAGATTGGCCATTTAATCAGTCTGGGCCACAGCAACGCGTGGCTGGGAACGGCTAGTTTATTTTTTAAAAAAATTATTAAGAGTTTTGAATAAAAGGTAAAAAATTAGCAAGAACTACTAAAAAAAGGAAAAGAGGGGGAAATAAAATGTATAAGCAGAAAGAAATAGAAAGTAGTAGCTTCAGATTTCCTTTGCAACGAATATAGTTTCAATTAACTTTTATTCTATGATTATTTTTTAGAAAATTATCTTTTTCTAATACTTAAAACCATAAACCATAAGCCAATATTTTTTCTGCTTCATGCAAAAAAAAACAAGAAAACCCCAAACTGTAAGGGGTTTCCAGTCAGCAATAAACATAATTTTCTTAGATAATATAAACACAGGCCAAAAACAAACTCCACAGAACCTGAATACTTTTTTTTTAATGACTTGTTTTATGGGTTTTTAAATATACTGCAGCCAATCCAGTGTTTAATTCTATTGCTGAGCCCAGATAACAGCAGTAAAGATACTGATTCTGGAGTAGTGAAAAAGCTTTAGAATGTTGAAGAATCTTCAGGTCCTCATGATTTATTTCCCAAAAATGTTTGTTTTATTAATGTATTCAAAATATTTTATCAAAGTTACTTCTTTTTTCCCCACATATATGGTCTTCGGAGGAGTAGTGATACTATCTGTTATTTTTAAGTGAGACTATTTCCCAGCAACCCACTTTATCATTTGCCTCCACCTGGAAATAGTTCCCAATGAATTGTTTTGTCAACATAACAACAGAGCTGAGGTCTTGATGGCATGTCTGGAACTCAAGAATTTGTTGTGATGGTGTAGCTTTAAAAGGTTTTTTTTGTTTGTTTTAGCACTGCTGAAATGTTTGCTCTTATACAAGTTTGAGAAAATATAGAATTTATTTTTATTGCACAATTTTTTTTCTACAGCAAATCTCTGGTGCTTGTCACATGATAAAAACAAAAGTGACTGAGTAATAATTAAACATAATTGCAAATCCTTAGTGCATTTGGATCTACTTTCTGGAAGCAAGAGAAATGTAATAGATGTTATTCATTGTTCTGAGGGGAGAGATCTATAGTACTGGCATGGATCAAAGCATGAAATTTAATTGAAGTTGGGATGGATCACAGCAGAATGATGGGGAAGCAAAAAGCTATAGCCATGACATTACGGCAGTTCTATTCAAAAGCAACAAGATTAGTAGCTACATTTTATTGCCAAGATGGCAATAGTGAGCAACATTGCCTGTATAAGATACAGATCATCCAAAATAGTATATTTAAATTAAGCCTTTTAAAAGGAAAATAGTTTCAATGATTTGGTAATAATATTATCTGCATTCTTCAGCAACTGACTGAACCCATGGTATCAATTTAGCTTTATAGGAAAGAATCTTAAATCACTATCTAAACCAGCTTCTTTTTTTGTTAACTTTTTTCAATTTTTATTTAGGACTAGCCGTTCCTGGCCACGCGTTGCTGTGGCCCAATCTGGTTCAATGGCTAACCAATCTGTGTGTAGATCTACACCTGCACACACAAACACATATTTCTGTATTTCTCTCTCTCTCTCTCTCCCTCCCTCCCTCCCTCCCTACTGCATTTCTCCCTCTCCCTCTCTGTCCCTATAGCTGCCTACCTACCGTATTTCTCCCTCTCTCTCTCTCCCTCTACCTACCTACCTACCTACCTACCGCATTTCTCCCTCCCTCTCTCTATCCCTCTTCCTGCCTACCTACCTACCTACTGCATTTTTCCCTCTCTCTATCCCTCTTCCTGCCTATCTACCTACCCACTGCATTTTTCCCTCTCTCTATCCCTCTACTTACCTACCTACCTAACTACCTACCTACCTAACTATCTACCTACCTACCTACTGCATTTCTCCCTCCTTCTCTCTATCCCTATAGCTGCCTACCTACCTACCTATGTCATAAAGGATGACATAACACCTGTGGCCCACTGCTCTCTCTGTATCCATCTACCTACCTTTTTTTACAATTCTTTACATTTCCATTGTGTGTTCCTGGCACAGGTGTGACATCTACACAATCTAGATATATCATTGGTGCTGTATTCAAAAAAAACGTTGTGTGAAAATTTGGAAGCGATCCGTGCAGTACTTTCAGAGATTACCTGTTTTGAACAAACTCATTGTTACATTTTTATTTATATAGATATTTCAGATCCTATAGAGATGTATGTATGCATGCATGTATGTACGTATACATGTGTCTGTCTGTCTGTCTGTCTGTCTGTCTGTCTGTCTATCTGTCTATCTATCTATCTATCTATCTATCTATCTATCTATCTATCTATCTATCTATCTATCTATCTATCTATCCCCATAGGATCTGAAGTAATTTTGAAATCCATATTTCTCAGTGAGCTAGAAGAACTACATCGGATTTTAAACTGGGCTTCCAATATAGATATTTAGGGTAGGAAATTCATGTTTGTTCTTGGGTAAAATTATGTTGGAGTTACAGAAAAAATATCTTGAATGTTGAGAGGGGTTAAAAAACTATTCTGAACACGTTTATTTTTTAATGCAATGTAACATCAAAACTGCAGGAAAAAGTCAAAATGTACAGAACAGAATTGTCTCAGTAAGAACATATTATTTTTTTAAAGTTCAAAACCTGGGAGTATCACTTATGTTTCTCCTCATTCCATTTCTTTTCACCAGTAACAGAAGCTAAGCCATTTTTTCTTGTATGAATTTAGTTATTTATTTGAAGTTACATTAAGAAAATGGGGTGAGTTCATGTTTATTAAATCTAATATCTTTTTTCATTTTAAGGTGGCAAAAGTTTTCAAAAACTTCAAGGTAAGTTATATGGATGGCATGAATCAAAGACTGCATAATCAAAGCACATCCCTTTTTCATATGTATTGTAGATGTAAGGCAGTTTAGATAAGTGGTGGGGGGGGGAGAGCTTGATTGTATAGACATTGCTACAGACGTAACTTTTTTTTTACAGTCTTTCCTGTGTTAGTTATTATACAATACAATACAATAGCAGAGTTGGAAGGGACCTTGTAGGTCTTCTAGTCCAACCCCCTGCGTGGGCAGGAACCTTATACCATTTCAGACAAATGGCTATCTAACATCTTCTTAATGACTTCCAGGCATTCACAACTTCTGGAGGCAAGCTGTTCCAGAGGTTAATTGTTCTAACTGGAACAGCTTGCCTCCAGAAGTTGTGAATGCCCAACCCTGGAAGTCTTTAAGAAGATGTTAGACAGACATTTGTCTGAAATGGTATAAGGTTCCTGCCCACACAAGGGGTTGGACTAGAAGATTAGGGAGCTTTTTAAGCTTTTGGCCAAGTAAAGGTTAAAAAGGAAAAAAAAACAGTTATACAAATAGAGTTTAAAGGCATTGAAGTTGTATAAATGCCTCCTTGTTGAACCAACATCTAGATTCTAATAATGTTTACTGTTTAAATATAAATTCCATTAATTTCAAAGGAGTTGCTTGTACATACTTGATTAACATTACAGCTCATGTCCCATTTTGTACTTGCACTCTTAATTAATTCTGGATCTAAGCTTTAATCTTTATTGTTGCATTCTGCTGCTTCTTAAATGGCTTATATAATAAATCAAGGAAAGGAAAGGAAAACTGAGTGCATAAGATGAGTGAGTCAGTTTGGGTATTGCCTCTTCCTTAAAAATTTCAAGCCCAGACCAGATGCTATTTGAACAAAGGATTAAAATGCTTTTCATAGCATCCTGCCCCTCCTGTGAAATACCAGAAGCAAAATGCATGATGTAAAAGAAAAGTAGTGCAATATAAAACCTTCTCCACACTTTGTGGATTTCATCATCATTAGTCATGACTATAAAGTGGTAAATCTGTTATTTTAACCACTGCTTCCTGTCCGTCTTCCACCATAGGATCTTTGGTGTTGTTTCCAAGAGCCCAGCTGATTCTGAGAATTTTTGCCACCTCTTTGCAGAATATGATGCCGTGCATCCCGCTTCTCATGTGGTTGACTTCATCCAGAAACTTCTCCTTGATGTCTAAGGCTGCCACAGTATTGAAATGTCTGTGTTTCTAGCAAATTCTTTGCCTTGTGCAGTGTGCCAAACAATGTTACCTCTTCAAACTTCTGTGTTGAGGCTGCAGATTGGTTTTCATCAATAGGATACTACTTAAGATTGTTGGTATCAACCTTCATAATCTCCAGACCAAAAAAAAAATCACTGGCTGGGGATTGATTGATCTGAAATAATAATCAATATTTCTTGATTTAATATCTGTTCCCTTTGTTGCAATAGAATAGTTGCAATGAGAAATGAGAGGACTTTATGGGAATGGTTTGACAGAGAACCAGAAGAATTATTCTGTCCTATCTGCAGATAGACAAGCATTTTCTGACCTTCTGTTTTCTCATAATCCTATCTGTCTTATTGGAAAATATATTTTTTACAACTGATGTTGCTTTTTTTTTAATTTAACAAGTCAAGTACTGGGAATAAGAGTGCCAATAATGATGTAATAGATTATTGACACCTTTTCAATGCCTTTTTGATATACGGTATATTATGTTTCACTTCTTCATTTATTGTAATGGCCAGTGGGGAAGTCCAATAAACTAAATTTGCAAGCTACTTCGTGCTGAAATGAAATTGAAATGTAATACGCATGCAATTTTACCCTTATAAATTCCCAAAACAGGAATCTGTCATAGCAATACTTACTGTGACTTCATCATTAATGAATGAAACAACTTTTCAAGCTTATATTTCCCTACTTTATAAGGAAGTTTTAAATACCCAGGGTTTCAAAATCATTTTTGTTGTTGTTGATGTTGTTTTGGTGTCAGAAAGTTATTTCCATCATTACACAAAAATACTCCACCTTTTCTTATTGCTTCAGTCTTTGGGGTTTCCACATATATTTCCTTTTGCATGGCCATTGGCCTCAATAATGCAGCAAAGAATTATAAGGACATGGGATGCGATGAAAGAACAATTCTTAAGCATTAAGAAAGTGAATGAATGTAAGAGTTTATCACTTCTTTCCATCATGCATGGAACTTGCTATAATTGATTTGCATCAGCATAGATGTACCATGAAAGCGTCTTGACAGAGAATGATAAGATGGGCAGTTTGCGCTGCGAATGTGACACATATAGGTGCAAATTCTCCTTGATTGTACTGTAAATTCAAGAGACATGAGAAGAGCAGTTCAGAGCCTCCCTCCATGCGGAAACATTTTTCATTACATCCTATGGCATTATGAACATCTATATAAATAAAAATGTAAAATAGTTTGTACGAATCCACTAATCTCAAAAACTACTGAACCGATCTGCCTCAAATTTTGACACAATGTAGCCAAGGACTTCCGATAATAGAATAGCTACTCATTTTGTGCCTATCACACGTGTATTGTCTGCAAGCTAAACACAAATAAAATGTACTCACTGAAAATGTGAGAATTCCCTGTAGCCACGCCCATCAGGCTGCTTTTCAACTGTCAGTGTTGGAAGAGGCCTCATATGGCGGCCTCTTGGGGCCAAAAAGGCACTGGGATAGCAAACTCCCAAGTGGCCCATAGACAGGGGGGGGAGAAATACTGCTCAGGACTGTTCTCTGAGGTAAAAAAAACGGAGGCAGGCAGCTGCTTTAAACTATTTAATACGAACTGACCCAAACTGTAACAAAGAATCACCCATCTGACAGCAAATACAGTTTAATAAAAGAGGGACTAGGGGAGACAGGATAGCAGTCTTCCAATATCTCAGGGGTTGCCCCAAAGAAGAGGGAGTCCAGCTATTCTCCAAAGCACCTGAGGGCAGAACAAGAAGCTATGGGTGGAAACTAATCAAGGAGAGAAGCAACCTAGAACTGAGAGGAAATTTCCTGGCAGTGAGAACTTTTAACCAGTGGAACAGCTTGCCACCAGAAGTTATGGATGCCCCAACACTGGATGTGTTTTTAAGAATAGACTGGAAAACCATTTGTCTGACACGGTATAGGGTCTCCTGCTTGAGCAGCGGGGTTGGACTAGATGACCTCCAAGGTCCCTTCCACCTCTCCAAAGCACCTGATGGCAGAACAAGAAGCAATGGGTGGAAACTAATCCAGGAGAGAAGCAACTTAGAACTGAGGGGAAATTTCCTGGCAGTGAGAACTATTAACCAGCGGAACAGCTTGCCACCAGAAGTTATGGATGCCCCAACATTGGATGTGTTTTTAAGAATAGACTGCAAAACCATTTGTCTGACGTGGTATAGGGTCTCCTGCTTGAGCAGCAGGGTTGGACTAGATGACCTCCAAGGTCCCTTCCAACTCTCCAAAGCACCTGATGGCAGAACAAGAAGCAATGTGTGGAAACTAATCCAGGAGAGAAGCAACTTAGAACTGAGGGGAAATTTCCTGGCAGTGAGAACTATTAACCAGTGGAACAGCTTGCCACCAGAAGTTATGGATGCCCCAGCACTGGATGTGTTTTTCAGAAGAGACTGGAAAACCATTTGTCTGACATGGTATAGGGTCTCCTGCTTGAGCAGCGGGGTTGGACTAGATGACCTCCAAGGTCCCTTCCAACTCTGCTATTGTATTATTGTATTACAGTAGGTAGGTAGATAGGGGAATAGAGAAACAGGGAGAAATACAGTTTAATAAAAGAGGGACGGGGAGACAGGATAGCAGCCTTCCAATATCTCAGAGGTTGCCACAAAAAACAGGGAGTCAAGCTATTCTCCAAAGCACCTGAGGGCAGAACAAGAAGCAATGGGTGGAAACTAATCAAGGAGAGAAGCAACTTAGAACTGAGGAGAAATTTCCTGACAGTTACAACAATTAATCAGTGGAACTACTTGCCTCCAGAAGTTGTGAATGCCCCAACACTGGAAGTCTTCAAGAAGATGTTGGATAGCCATTTGTCTGAAATGGTATAGGGCAGTGATGGCTAACCTTTTTTGGCTCGCATGCCAAAAGCAGGGGGAGTGCAGGGGTGTTGTGCACAGGTGTGCCACATCCATAATGCTATGTGCATGACCCCCTGCATTTGGCATGCTTTTTACGTCATCCCCAGGCTCCAGAGGGTTTATAGGAGCCTGGGGAGGGTGAAAAGAGCCTTCCCCCACCTCCAGAGGGCAAAAAACAGCCTCAAAAGAAGGCCTAATTCAGCTGGCCAGGGCACACATACACACTGAAGCTGACAGGGCAATGCCTCACGTGGCCTAAGAAATGGTTCCATGTGCCACCTGTGGCACCTGTGCCACAGGTTCGCCATCATGGGTATAGGGCTTCCTGCCTAGGCAGGGAGTTGGACTAGATGACCCTCAAGGGATAGATAGAGAGGGAGATATAAGGTAGGTAGGTAGGTAGGTGGATGGATAGATAGATACAAAGAAAGAAAGAAAGAGAGAAAGAAAGAAAGAAAGAAAGAAAGAAAGAAAGAAAGAAAGAAAGAAAGAAAGAAAGAAAGAAAGAAAGAAAGAAAGAAGGTAGGTAGGTAGGTAGAGGGAGAAAGGAAGAAATATAGTAGCTAGGTAGGTAGGTAGGTAGGTAGGTACATAGGTAGGGGGATGGATAGATAGATAGGGAGAAATACAGTAGATAGGTAGGTAGAGGGATAGACAGAGAGGGAGAACTACCGTAGGTAGGTAGGTAGGTAGGTAGGTAGGTGTATAGATAGATAGCGAGAAATACGGTAGGTAGGAAGGTAGAGGGATAGACAGAGATGGAGAAATACAGTAGGTAGGTAGGTAGAGGGATAGACAGAGAGGGAGAAATATAGTAGGTAGGCAGGTAGGTAGATAGGGGGATAGATAGAGAGGGAGAAATATAGTAGATAGGTAGGTAGGTAGGTAGGTAGGTAGGTAGGTAGGTAGGTAGGTAGAGGGAGAAAGCAAGAAATACAATAGGTAGGTAAGTAGAGGGATAGACAGAGAGGGAGAAATACCGTAGGTAGGTAGGTAGGTAGGTAGGTAGGTAGGTAGGTAGGTAGGTAGGTAGGTAAAGGAATAGAGAAAGAGGGAGAAATACAGTAGGTAGGTAGGCAGAGGGATAGAGAGGGGGAAATACAATAGGTAGGTAGGTAGGTAGAAGGAGAAACACAGTAGGTAGGTAGAGGGATAGATAGATAGATAGATAGATAGATAGATAGATAGATAGATAGATAGATAGATAGATAGATAGATAGATAGATAGATAGATAGATAGATAGATAGATAGATAGATAGATAGATAGATAGATAGATAGATAGATAGATAGAAAGAAAAATACAGTAGGTAGGTAGGGGCTTATATGGTGGTAGGGTGTATGTGTGCAGGTGTAGATCTACACACAGATTGGTTGGCCATTTAACCAGACTGGGCCACAGCAATGCGTGGCCGGGTACAGCTAGTAATTAATACAATTATATTTCTTGGTTTCCCTTGATCATTTTAACTGCTGAGCCATACTTTGGATAGAGCATACTTGGTTTCCCTTGATCATTTTAACTGCTGAGCCATACTTTGGATAGAGCATACTTCATTGCTTCCATCCATGACTGTCAGATCAATGGCATTTTCTCAGGTACACCAAATTGTTCTCCCTCCATGCTGTTAGACAGTCTTTCCACATGCCCAACAGATGTGATTTCGGCTTGTGTCCTTGAAAGGAAAGCTGGAGTAGGATAAGGAGGAGGAGAGGCAGAATGAGAATGGATAAGCCAATTATTTTCACTGTAGAGAGATAATCACCTACATACAGTGGTACCTCGGTTCACGAACTTAATTCGTGAACTGACTCTGTTCGCGAACCGAATTGGTCGTGAAGCGAGGCACAATTTCCCATAGGGTTCAATGTAAATCCGGTTAATCCGTTCTGACCTTGTTTTTTGGTCGTGATTCTTGAACTGACTCTGTTCGCGAACCTAATTGGTCGTGAACAGAGGCACAGTTTCCCATAGGGTTCAATGTAAATCCGGTTAATCCGTTCTGACCTTGTTTTTAAAATGTCCGCGGCTCCAGTTCATGAAGCGAAACGGAGTTCGTGAATCCGAGCATTTTTACGAACTTTTCTGTTCGTGAAGCGAGGCGGAGTTCATGAAGCGAGGCGGAGTTCGTGAAGCGAGGCGGAGTTCGTGAAGCAGAGCATATTTTTACGAACTTTTCCGTTCGTGAACCGAAACGGTGTTCGTGAACCGGAGCACATTTTTTGGAAAATTTCTGTTCGTAAACCGAATTGGTCGTGAACAGAGGCGTTCGTGAACCGAGGTACCACTGTACCTCTGCACATATTTCATTTACGTTGAATTATTTTCCCATGCAAGAAAACATATTAGAAACAACATTTCTCAGGCTGGGGATACTTTTTAAGTCTTAAGCTAATACACCGTGTATGGATTACTTAAATAATGAGCTGACTATACTCATACGTAGTTCTCTGGCATCACTTTATAAAGGTGCAAGGGGCCAACTTGATTAGTGTGGGAATTGAAATTAAAACATCCCAAACAGAAAGCTATCTAGCCTCCAATGAAGGGGTACCTACTTCTTTTTACTGTCAAACTGTTCTTGTCCTTAAAAAGCTTTTTTCAACACTCAATAAGACTGTCACTGAAATCCAGTCCTCCATATCCTGCTTAAATAGGGTTTGCTCAATAACCCACAAGTGGCAGAGTTCACAAATCGCACAAACAGCAACATAATTCAGAAACTTTTGTGAGTGGTTCTCACAGGGCATTAAGTCAGGGGCAAGCAATCTTTTTGAGTTGGATGTTATGTATGAAATGTGGAGACCATGTGGAAGATGGTCTACACCTAACCCAAAATTACTGACACAGGAAAGTGATTTGTTCACCGAAGGTTGCTTCAATGGTTGTGACCAACTGGCAAACTGCCATATGCTTTCTCTTCAGCTATGTCATTGCTGTCAATCAGAATAGAACTGGAAGGGATCTTGGAGGTCTTCTAATCCAAGCCCTTGCTCAAGCAGGAAGCGCTACACCATTTCAGATAAGTGGCTGTTCGGTCTCTTCTTAAAGCCCTCCAATGATGAAGCACCCACAACTTCTGAAGGCAAGCTCTTCCACTGGTTAATTGTTTTCAATGTTAGGAAGTTTTTCCTTAATTCCAGGTCGCTTCTATCCTTGATTAGTTTCCATCCGTTGTTTTTTGTCCTGTCCCCTAGTGCTTTGGAAAATTAGTTGCCCTCCTCCTCTTTGTGGCAACCTCTTAAATACTAGAACATTGCTATCATATCCCCCCTAGCCCTTCTTTTCTTTAGACTAGTTGTTATATTTCATGTTGAGGTAAACAAGGAGGCAGTATGCAAGCAACAGCAAAACAGCTCTCTTATATATGCGAGCTGTCAAGTTAACAGCGAATGGGAACCCGGCAATTCTCCCGCCAGAATGCTAGCCGCTAACACTAGCCAAACCCAAATCCTACAACCGTGCTCCATATGTTTTTGTCTCCAGGTCTTTAATCATCTTAGTTGCTCTTCTTTGCACTTTTTCTAAAGTCTCAACATCTTTTTGTAATGTGGTAATCAAAACTAGATGCAGTATTCCTGATGTGGCCTTATTAAGGATTTATAAAGCGGTACTGATACTTCAGGTGATTTTGAATCTATGCCTCTGTTTATACAACCAAGGATTGTATTAGCTTTTTTGGCTGCTGCTGTACACTGCTGGCTTATATTTAAGTGATCGTCTACTAGGATTCCAAGGCTAAATAAACTCAAATTGAGTTAAATTAAAATTGAAAATAAATTCAAGTCTGTTGAAGTCCATTCAGAAAATCTTTCCAATTTCAGAAGCATGATAACTGGGGTGTGTGGAAAATGCCTTTTACTGATTTGTTTCCCAATTATAGGATGTGCTCTTTCATGAATTGTGCTTGACCATCAGCTCTCTCTGCCTTGAGAAGAGTCATCAATATCCATATCTTTTGCTAAATAGCAATAGCAATAGTATTTAGACTTACAGTATATACCACTTCACAATGCTTTACAGCCCTCTAGGGCAGGGGTCTGCAAAGTCGGCTCTTTTAAGACTGGTGGACTTCAACTCCCAGAGTTCCCCAGCCAGCATAGCTGGCTGGGGAATTCTGGGAGTTGAAGTCCACCAGTCTTAAAAGAGCCGACTTTGCAGACCCATGCTCTAGGGGGTTTACAGAGTTAGCCTATTGCCCCCAACAATCTAGGTCCTCATTTTACAGACCTCGAAAGGATGGAAGGCTGAGCCAACCTTGAGCCAATGAGAACCGAACTGCCGAACTGCAGGCAGCCGGCTGGCAGCAGAAGTAACCTGCAATACTGCATTCTAACCACTGCGCCACCCATGCTCAGAGCTTATTAATTACATTGATCTAAAATCTGTTGCTTCATTGAATTTCCGAAAATATATTTTAAAATGCAAGGTAAAGCTAAGGAAACCATATTATGGCTTTGCATGAGGCGTGATGGCATCAATGAACTATGTTCAGCTCAGTTTAGATTAATGTCTGATCACGTTCCTGTCATATTAACTTTTTATTCCATGGCCACCAGTAGGCAAATGCCCTCCATGGCTGCTCCTGAAGAGTCTTTAGAGGGCTCCTTTCATGCAAAGGACAGTAGTTCTGATTTATTTATTCATTTATTTTTATGCCCAGTTCACATTGTTAGAGGTTACAAAATATCATGGGCTACCTAGGAGAATTGGAGGAAGGAGAGCCTCTTTCCATATACTATACACTAGTGAGAGACCATATTAGGACTTACTTAGTGGCGATAAGAATGGCCAAACGTGAGTATTGTGCCACTCTTATTGCATCCGCAAATAACCGCCCTGCCGCCCTGTTTGGGGTGACCCGCTCCCTCCTTCAACAGAGGCCGCGGGAAGCCCCTTTACAGGGTCGAGCAGAGGAATTTGGGATTTATCTGCAGGAGAAAATCACTCGGATTCGGAGCAAGCTACCCTCCATCGACAGTGGTCCAGTCGAGCGGGCTGAGGCTGCTCTTGTGACACCATCTTGGGAGGAGTTTGATTTTGTTACCACCGAGGATATGGACAAGTTGTCAAAGAGACTTAGGGCTACCACATGTTTATTGGACCCGTGTCCCTCCTGGCTTGTACTGGCATCCTGGGAGACGACACGAGGCTGGCTCCAGGGCATTGTCAACGCATCTTTGAGTGAGGGGTCCTTGCCTGCCATCTTGAAAGAGGCAGTAGTAAGGCCCCTCCTCAAGAAGCCGTCCCTGGATCCAGCATTATTAGAGAACTATCGTCCCGTCTCCAACCTCCACTTTTTAGTGAAGGTTGTAGAGAGTGTGGTGGCTCAACAGTTTCCACGACACTTGGAGGAAGTTGATTATCTAGACCCGCGCCAGTCTGGCTTCCGTGCATACATAGAGCAATTTTAATAAGAAGGGGGCACTGATGGAACTGGCAGCGATCCAGGCCTGCCACATCCCCGAACCGGGGAACTGGTTCAGGATCGTGGCAGGCCTGGATCGCTGCCAGTTCCAGCAAACCAGGCCGCCAAACCACTACTGGTTCAGTCCGAACCAGTAGGAACCCACCACTGTGTATGCATGAGATTGGTATGGAGGGATTCTTCTGAACACCACTGCATGTTGAAGTACTGCAGTAGCTTCTTTAGGAAGAGACAACTTTTCATTGCTCATCTTGTGCTCCTTTTTCTCAGTTGTAAAACATGCTCTACATACTCTGTTATCCCCATTTTGTTATCTTTGGGGGTGCTAGGCAAATTCCTCCTTTATCCTCAAATAATTATTCTACATAATTATTTTGTTCTGCTATTGCCTAATATTCTTTAAGAATTGTATCTCCCTCATATATTAGGATTATTCTGGTAGTGCTTGTTTTAATCTCTGTTTATTTTAAATTGCTATGTTAATTGATTTATTATTTTACTTTATGCATAGGGGATGTGTTTGTGTTTCATTATGCATCGTCCTTAGAGCTATCCAAGAACTTTAAAAAATAAACTGAATAAATACATTTTCCCCTCAACTTGAGCCCAACTTCCAGTGACTTCATGAACACGTCAATGTTGTTTTCTTGGCACCAATATGAAAGTCATTTGTTTCTTCTGGGAAAATAAACAAATATATGAACCAACAAAGTGTTCGGAATGAGCTATAATTTTCTGAGTTTCCTGTTACGCTTTCCTGTTTTGTGTGTATTATCAGCCCATCTGGAGTTAGTTTCTCAGCTATCAATAAAATGAAGACTTCTTTATATTGCAAAAATATTTCTAAAAACTATTCTTTAGCTACTTAGAAGCTGCAACACAGGAATTGGAAGTGGAACAGGATATACCTTAATTTTATGTTCTATTAAACCAGCTGGGCTGGGGTATATTTCACAGGCAGATTCCATCCAGTTGTGTCCCCAAGTCAGATGCAATTCACTCTTTGTTACTAGTCAATAAGGTAAGGTTCCCCTTGCACATATGTGCTAGTCATTCCCAACTCTAGGGGGCAGTGCTCATCTCCATTCCAAAGCCAGCACTGTCCAAAGACATCTCGGTGGTCATGTAACCAGCATGATTAAACACCAAAGTTGCACAGAACACTGTTACCTTCCCAACAAAGGTGGTTCCTATTTCTCTACTTGCATTTTTACATGCTTTTGAGCTGCTAGGTTGGCAGAAGCTTGGATAAGTAAACAGCAGCTCAGTCCGTTACGTGGCGCTAGGGATTCAAACCGCCGAACTGCTGACCTTTCTGATTGACAAGCTCAGCATCTTAGCCACTGAGCCACAGCATCCCTTGAACACGGTGTACTATAGTATACTAGTCAATATACTTCATTAAAAGTGGCAATAATTAAATGAGAAGGAAGGAACTGTTTCCTTGGCTTCGTTGATGAAGAAAATTTTAGAGTAACAACTTAGTAAAATTTCAGCCACAAAGGAAGAACACATGTTTATATAAAACTGCTCCACCTTTTCTGCCTTTTCTTCTTTCCCTCATTAAAACGATTTAGAAGATCACCGCTTCCTGCTGAGAAACTAAACTTACTATTCTTGTGCTGCAGAGGGTGCCAATGAGTTAGATTTCTGCTCTATCCTACATTTACTCACTAGGTAGAACATTTAACGGGTTTAAGTTCCTTCTGAATGCAGACCGGTTTTGATTAAAATAAAACCTCCTGCTAATGTTCAAGTTTGCTATTTTTTTTCCTGGCAGATTACAATCTATTTTTCCGAGGGAATCTGGAAAGCTCTGCTTTTCAATTTACCCGCATTTATGATAACTCCACCTCATTAAAACACATTTATGATGGTAAACACATTTATAATGAAGAGATGAACATTTTGATTTTCCAGATATCAATAAAATCAAAGGTTTTCTAGACTGGCTCTTTTCCCTGTCTTTCATTTTGGTCTTTTTTTTAATGACTTGAATTAGACTTCCTTTTTTCTTGACCCTTCTTCCAAATTTGCAGAAGAGGAGAATTTAGCATCTATATTCAGGTTTCAGCCACAAAGGAAGGAGACATGTTTATATAAAAGTGCTCTGATCTTAGTTCAATTTAGAAATAACTACTCATAAATTGAGAACTGTAAAACAGATGCTCTGTGTGTGTGTGTGTGTGTGTGTGTGTGTGTGTGTGTTTGTGTGTGTGTGTGTGTGTGTGTCTGTCTGTCTGTCTGTCTGTCTGTCTGTCTGTCTGTCACTTTTTCAAGTCTGGTCCAAGTTCTATCGATAATGGCTGGATAACGTTTTCCCAAAATGCCCCAAGGACATCATAAGCACCATTATAGTAAATCTTTCCTAAAATAGACACATGGGTAGATGTAGAACTGTAATCACCCCATGTTAGATATCTTGCAGAACTGGCCAGTAGAAATGCTGTTATTCCCCAACCTAAATGAAACTCCTAGAAATCCTCAGAGAACAATAGCTGGTTCTTGTTAAGAATTCTGGAAACTGAGGCCAATTTTTCTAAAAGGTGCCTAAGGGAGGGGAAATAGCATAAGTGGTTACTTAAAGCAGGGGTCTCCAACCTTTGCAACTTTAAGTCTGAAGGACTTCAGCTCCCTTCATTCTTGGAGCTGAAGACCTTCAGACTTAAAGTTGCAAAGGTTGGAGACCCCTGACTTAAAGGTTTCTTCCCCATACAGGTAGTCCTCGACTTACCACAGTTCATTTAGTGACCATTCAAAGTTAAAACAGGACTGAAAAAGTGACTTATGACAGTTTTTCACACTTAATAACCATTGCAGCATTCCTATGTTCATATGGTCAAAATTCAAACACTTGACAATTGTCTCATATTTATGACAGTTGCAATGTCCCAGGATCACAGGATCACCTTTTGCAACCGTCTCACAAGCAGAGTCAATGGGGAAGCCAGATTCATTTAACAACTGTGTTACTAACCGAACAACTGCAGTGATTCACTTAACATCTGTGTCAAGAAAAGTCATAAAGGAGGCAAAACTCATTTAACAAATGTCTCATTCAGTAACAGCAATTTTGGGCTCAGTTGTGGTCATAAGTGAAGGATTGGGAAGCTGCTGTGGCCTAGAGGTAGCGCTCTTGCCTCTCAAGCAGGAGGTTGTGAGTTCGAACCTAGGTAGAGGCACATGTAGGGTCTCCTGCTTAGGCAGGGGGTTAGACTAGATGACCTGCAAGGACCCTTCCAACTCTGTTCATCTGATTATTCATATTGTGTTAAATGCAGATTAAAGATATCTTAAAAACATGGCAGCCCACCATGAAAGTGAGATATTTAAGAACTTGGTAATTCCAGTTTAGAAGTAATATTTTTCCTTGGTCATCGGGCAAGTCTTGTTCTTTGAACAATGAGTGATACCTTTACTGTGATCTGTTGGTTAAACGGTCTGCCAGCTCCCATTAGTCACCTGAAGCTAAACAAGATACAACCCCTTCATGTCCAGATACTGTTTCCAATGATTGTTCTGCTTTTAGCAATGCCAGAATCCAGTTCTTTCTTTTTTTATATTGAAAAAGTTTTATTGGTTTTACATTTTTTCTATAGGGTAGGGTAAGGGATACAAAGAAATTTTGAGAGCATTCACGTCAGAGTCGTCGGCCCTTCCGAGACCTCAAAATACAAAGTATAAAATAACAAAAAAAAAACATTTTTCATAACACTACAAGGTAAAAGCAAGTACATATACCTAAATTCTCAATTCCATGCTGTCAGACATTTACAAAAATCCAGATAAAATATTATGAAAATTGTTCAGAAAAATCAAGGCAAAGTTATTTTTTCGATCTAAGTCTCTTGGCTATTGTATCTTCTTTTTCTCCTCCCTGGCCCCCAGCGGGCGGGGCCGCGGCCCCCTCCGTCCCCCCTGGATCTTCCCCCAGGGCAGAGGAATGTTTTTTAAGAAAGGCTCCCGCCTCAACAACTGTTTTAATCCTCACTCTTCCTCCTTCCCAGAACACCAGCATCCCTTCGGGTGTCACCCACTTGAACCAAATCCCGTGATCAAATAAATTTTTTGACAAGAAGGAAAATTCCCTCCTTGCTTCTCGAATCTTTCTAGGGATCTGCTTCAAGATAGCAACCTCTTTTTGTTGGTAAATTAATGGACTACCTCTCTGCACTTTCAGGATTTCCTCTCTGGTTGACCTTCTAACAAATTTCACATGTATCTCTCTAGGCACTTCATTTATCCTGGCATATGCTGAGTTAATTCTGTAGGCTAGGTCAATGTCCCCCCTGATCTCATCTTTAGGTTTTTGTAAATAGTCTGCTAAAATTGTGCTCATAAGATCAGGGAGGCATTCACCAGATTCCTCAAGAACGTTCTGAAATCTCAAAAAATGTGTCTTTCTTTCCATATCTATTCTAGACACATGCCCATTTGTTTCCCCAACCTCTTTAATAACATTTTTAATCTCTCCCTTAACCCCCACCAACCCCCCTTCCAATTCTTCAGTCTTCTGCGTGTTTTCCAGCACTTGCTTCCGTGTATCCAATAGCTCCTTCTTGAAATTGATGTTTTCTGCCCTCTGGGCCTGAATTTCTTTTACCAAAGTTTGTATAACAGTTTCAAGAGAAGCCATCCGTTGTTCTAAACTTGCCAGTGCTGTTTCTTGAGCCATGATTAACTGTTAAAGTTAATGTCACCAAAATGGCGTTTTCAGGGTGGGGTTGGTGAGACTAACCGGGAGCCAAAAGTTCTGATCAAGGTTGAAACGTTGTAAAATTCAGGAACCAAGAGAGAGACAATTTTCCAACTCAATAGTTATAATAGCGAAGGTACTCCAGAAAGGAAATCACAAATCCAGCAAGAGAAAAATTCTTCATCAATATCCAGAGAGAGTCCCAATTGTAAAGAGACGCTGGGAATTTTCCATAGTTGAAATAATCAGGCAGGGACAAAGAAAAGCCACCTTCCACCGCCCATCTCAGAGCCCAGAGGAGAGAGTAGAAAAATAAAAAAATTTTATCCAGCCAGACCTAGAAACAATGTTGCAAGTAGCCGCATACCACTTTCCCTTGTTAGAGACAGTCCGGATTTAAGATTTCCGCTTTCTCTTCCAGAGAAGCCATTTTAAAGTGCCGCTTAAGTCCGAGGGGGGTTTTTTGGAAACAAACACCCCCCTCCCAGTCCGTTCAGCCTGGCTGGCAGCAAGGAAAAAAAAGTCTTTTTTTAAACTCACTCTCCCTCGCAGCTGAAGCCTCGGCAGACCTTCTGATCTCTCCGCTCAGCCCTCTGCATTGAAGTGAATGGCGCCGACAGCCGTTGGCGAAGGGAGAACCCCCCGCAGCATGTTCCTCCTCACCTAGGTCGCGGAGGGGAGCGCTCTCCCCACCGCCGTGAGGAAGAACGTCCTCTCCGAGCCAACCCTACGGGAGACCTCCGGTAACCAGAGCGTCTCGCCCCCGTGGGGGGGCAGAAAAGGCAACAAAGCGGCGAGCGAACGCTAGGCTCGCCCGTCGCCGCTGGAGCCGGAACCGGAAGCAGAATCCAGTTCTTTCAAGCTCTTTTCCTCTATCAAATAGCCATCTCTTCCCACTTTTCTTCCAGCCAAATCCCCAGGTTGCAAGACCTCTCGGATGCAGGATGCATTTGGAATGAAATGATCTTAGTCAATTCCCAAATTCCAAGAATGCAAAGGAGGGGGGGTATAGGGGAGAGAGTAAGTGGCTCTTTAACCCCCAGTTCTCCTGGATCAGAAAACTGGGGGCTAAAACTGCTAAAGTAGAGCCACTCCCTCCTCCCACACCCACACCCACACACTTGCCAGCCAGTGTATACACAGGGGCATTTTTGGCACATATCCAGCAGTCTTTTAACTCATGTTACAAGACCTCTGGGAGACTGCTAGACGTTTGTCACCACTCTACAGGCTTTTCCAGGGAGTTGCTCTTATCTTTGCTCTACCAAGAAGCAATCATACACATCCCCACTCAAGTTTCTTTATCAAGTAGAGCTTACCCAACCAACACAGTTGGGTGTTCAATTCCCAGGGGAAGGCTTTTTACCCGGGAAAGCATTGGGAGAGTATAGCCAATTTTACTAGACAGAACCACACTCACATACATATAAACACATCCATCCTACTTGAAGGATTAGCATTTGACCCATTGTCTACCCATATGTTATGGCTTGCTTCTTGATGGCATTTTCCCCCCACCAGTAAGCAATCTGGAAATCCAGTTGTGTGGACACAACAGCAGTAGCCAGCCTTCTTGCTGAAGCAGAACAGGGTTCAGCCATGAGGACATGATAAAGAATGCCAGCATAGATTGATATCCTTTCATTGGACGGGAGAAAAACAGATTAACACTGCTTTAAGGAAGAACCCATCAATACAGGCATAAAGAAACCCATACATCATCTGAGGTTAGATTTCTATTAGTGCACCATTTATGCTTTCAATAACTATCACTAATGCAAGCATAACTTTACGCAAATGGATAGCCACAAGGTATATCAAACCTGAAGTTCTCAGAATTTTCAGCAAACAGGGCCAGAATTTATGAAAAACACTGAATTGGGGAGACTGAATGTTTATTTATCTGAGACTGTTCCTCAGTCAGTCCAGAGGGTTGTAGTTGGTAAAGTCAAGAGCTCCAAGAACAGTAACAGTGATGTATCAGGTAAGATTGAAATTACATAAATGTAGCTTTTTTCCATTAATGGAGATAAGATTGGATTCTTTATGATCCCAAAACTATGAAAGTGGATGAGAGAACTTGACATAAGCAAAAACACATTTAATTTTACTAGCCATTCATTCATATTTTAAATAGCACATTTTCTATTAAATATAGCTGATTGTACCAGTGCTTGCTTACTTAGAGGCTCATTCTGAATACTTTACCATTTCCTATTAAAAAATGGAATGAGTCCCTAATTAAAGACTAGGTAGGATGTGAAGGTGGCATAACTTAAATGGGCCCCAGAGAACTTTTACCAGATATTCCAAAATTGGTAAATATTTCAGTGCTGGCAAACAGATGTACTGCATACTGTAAAACAGTGTGGCTGGACGTGAGTTCTGTGAGTTGCTGTCCACACCTCTTAAAATGCCAAGATTGAGAAGCATTGCTGTTAAACATGCAATAATAAGTGTGGGAGGGAAGAAAATGTGGGTTTGGAGTGGAGGCTTAAGGGTTAAGGGTTAAGATAGAGAGGCAAATGACAAAATAAGCACTCCCCCTGATCACTCTTTTTGTATGTGCATTGTATACAACGTATCTTGCCCCTAGTGTGGACTTCACAACTTAAGTGATATACATGCCTATTAAAAATGCAAAGACTAAAATGACTTAAGTCCATCGCTGTACCCAGAAGTGCTTAGAACTGCTGGTCAAAGATATAGGTCCCTGGAGACAGAATTAGGGGACATGGTGTACATAATACAATACAATAATACAATACAACTTAGTTCTAAGTTGCTTCTCTCCTTGATTAGTTTCCACCCATTGCTTCTTGTCCTGTCCCCAGGTGCCTTGGAGAATAGTTTGACTCCCTCTTCTTTGTGGCACCCTCTGAGATATCGGAACACTGCTATCATGTCTCCCCTGGTCCTTCTCTTCATCAAACTAGACATACCCAGTTCGTGCAACCGTTCTTCATATGTTTTAGCCTCCCCTAATCATCTTGGTTGCTCTTCTCTGCACTCTTTCCAGAGTTGATGAGTTCCCCATTTATCCCTTCATCACAAATCATTGATGAAGATGTTGAAGAGTACTGGGCCTAAAACAGAGCCTTGGGGTACTCCACTGCATACTTCCTTCCATGTAGATGCAGTTCCATTGAGGACTACACATTGAGTGCAGTTGGTCAGCCAGTTGTGAATCCATCTGATGGTGATGCTGTCTAATCTAATAAAGTACAAGGAAGTGGAAGGATAGAGACTGAGAAGATAATTCAGGTTCTTTTTACTCCTGTATGAAATATCAAGAATACCAATTTAGTCAAATCCTGTTTCAAGAATATTGTTTGTTTCTTCAAAGTTTTCAGAGCACTGTTTTACTTTGGGAAATTTCAGAATAGAGAGGTTTTTGGGGCAGCTTGTGAAGAATAATTGTTTTTTCTTAATCTTAATTTTCTTTTCTTTTACACTGAAGATTTGTGATACAACAGAAAAATTAGAATCAGGTAGCCAAAGAAGCAAACATAAGCCATATTGTAGCATTTGCCAATATTTCTGCTGGTACTCTTTCAACTTACATCTTTGAATTGATTTGATAGCCAACTGAGTCCTCAAGAAAAAGCAAACTTGAGACCATATTTGACAAGTACCACAAAGTTCTGCCAAAAAAATAAATACAAATTCAAAATCAGGGAAATCAGATCAGGAACACACCAGTACATTAGGAGAATTTGGAAGGTCTTGGAAGGTTAATGGAAACAACTTATTAGAGGGCAAACAGCAATATGTTCAATTAATCCCTGAAAACTGTTCATGGAAATTATGGCACACATCAACTCAGGAAATGTAGACTGTCTCAAGATTGTTTGTTTGTTTATTTGTTTGCTTGCTAAAGCTGTTCATCTCAAGCAAGAACAAATAAGCCTTCTCTCTCAGAACTCAAAACTGAATTTTCTCTCTAAGATAGATGGAAGATAGATGGCAAGGTTGGAGTCAAGATTTGAAACTTGGCATTGCTCTGATACTGTCTACAAGCCTTTCTTGCCTCCATGTAATTATGGCACATCTGGCAACTTCTTTTTCTTTTGCAATATGCCGAGTGGTGGATTAAGGCTCACTGGCACCCTAAGCCCTGACCAATCTTGATGCCCCTCTCCTTTAATACAATACAATACAATAGCGGAGTTGGAAGGGACCTTGTAGGCCTTTGTACATACTATACAAATCTTCATTGGGTTTTTTCTTTCTTTCTCAACTTTGTGGTGCCCCCCTTGGAACTGGTGCCCTAAGCATGTGCTTAGTCTGCTTAAATGGTTAATACACCACTGAATATGCCCCTGTCATTTCCTTTATCTGATAAACAGATTGGTGGATGTTTTCTCACTGGTTGTTGATGCTTGGAGAAAAATAAATTGAGCAGAATCTAACATCCCTGTCCTCAGTGAGTCTTATAGTGTATACCATAAATAAGGACAGCACCAGTGATGGGATACAGCCAGTTTGAACCCATTTGTGAGAACCAGTTGTTAACGTTCTAAGCAGTTCAGAAAACCAGTTGATGGAAGAAATCTCATTTTGTTTTTGTTAATCTAAAAGGCTAATTGCACCGCCCCGAGTCCCTTTTGGGAGAGTGGCGCAGTATATAAATCCAATAAAATCAAAAATCAAATAATCCTGTAAGGAAGGCAGGAAGGAACCATTCTGGTGTTGTTTCTAGCCTAATCTTTATTGCCCCGCTTACAGAAACTGCCTTTCCGGTTAACCCTGATTACTTTGTAACACTAAGGTGAAGCGCCTATCGACGTGAGTGAGGTTGAGTTGGCCATGTCCACATGGTCACATGACCACAGAGCCACACCTACCCAGCTGGTCATTAGGGCAGAGAACCGGTTGTTAAATTATTTGAATCCCACCACTGGACAGCACCATATTCCAAATGCAAGGGCTTTTAGGTTTATGCTCATGATATAATTTTCTATCCATTCAAGCACTGATTGACAGCATTATTAGTTGAAGAACATCCCTCCCTCCCTCCCACCCACTTGCTTAAAATTAAGAGCAGAGTACATCCTACAAATTGATTCTGCATCAGCTTAAAAGCAGTCCTGAACCTCTTTGATTCCATAACTCCAGCTGTTTATAAGAGTGAAGCCAATTCACTCCCAGCTCTGGTTTGTATATTACAACAAAGTTATGTTTTCATTTGGAACACTAAACTTCTAGACAGTCTAGTTTCCCCCACTAGCAGGGAATCTTGTCTCACCCACCTCCAAGCTATTGACCTTCTCATACAGCATAAGATATATCACCAGCATCTCACATTTCAAGAACTGGCAAAAAGAAAACTTAGTAGAAGCCTGGCATTTTCTTCCATGCAAGGAAAGAGGAAAATAGAATTCCTTTCAAGTTCTCACTGGCTTCCTTCATCTGCACTCCAGTACACCAAGAACATCATTACAAGATCTGGATCAGTGGAAAGCAGTCCCAAATCATCCAGATTGTGTTTCCTCTCTTCTGTTGCCCCAGCAACAAATAAACATGGTTTAGAGCTGTTGTGAAAAACTCCCAATTTGGGGGGGGGAGGGGAAATGCTGGCATGCTGTTCTTTCTGCTTCAGAACTCAGATTTTTAAAATGAAAAAATAAAAACAGAAGAAAAGACACATTTGCAGCTGGATAAATGTTCATCATAGCAGCCACTCATATTCCACACAGAATCTGAACAGCTGAAGCTGTTTGAGATACTGCTACCTGACCAAACACTCCCTTTTATTGGTCACCTTCATTCAGAGGTGGCATTTGGCAAGTTCTGAGCAGTTCTGGAGAACCAACCGGTAGTGGAAATTTTGAGTAGTTCAGAGAACCAGTAAATACCATCTGTGACTGGCCCCACAGCCATCTATTCTCTGCCTCCTGAGTCCCAGCTGATCAGGAGGGAATGGGGATTCTGCAGTAACCTTCCCCTAGATTGGGGAAGGAAATGGGGATTTTACAGTATCCTTCTCTTGCCACGCCCACCAAGCCACGCCCACAGAACTGGTAGTAAAAATGTTTGAATCCCACTACTGACTTCATTGCTTTGGAGAAATTGTTGTACAAAACATCGCAACACAGACATACCCAACTGCCTTCCTCTCCTTTGACAGCATTCTGTGATACTTCAGTTTATATGAATTCTTATCCTAATACATGATTCTGATTGTACTGTCTTTCTCTACCTTCCAGTCTCCTTGAAAAGATTCAGAAAAAAAGTACTAGCATGTTTTAGAGTTTCCTTAAAATGTAATCAAAGTCATAGAGCAGGCTATTGTTTTCCTCAGCTTTAGAGCAGCTCCCCCCCCCAAGTCTAAATTTTCCAAATGTCCTATTGATTGGAAGCTGAAGTTCCAGCAGATCAGGTGTAGGTTAAGTTGGGAAAAACTGCTTGAGGGGATGTGCTCTTTCCTTACCTACCTTTAAGCTTTCCATATGATGAATTAAAATGCAAATTTCAGCTTTGTTCTCTCTTCCCACCAAATGCAGTTAAATGCTACCTGATTCTGTAATTCTACCTGGCTGTGTCATCTTTCCCCAGGTGTCTCAGCAGACTTGCAAATCCAGGTACAAATAATTATACAATGAAATGAAATGAAGCTCAAAAGATTTTAAGAAGTGCATTGGCCACACAGAGGGCAGTTGCTCTTTCTGCTTGGCCCATTGCTACTATGGCTCATTCACTCCTTCCTGGGGTGATCTTTTTGACAGATGATCTCACTGTCTCATCCCCAGTTCTTTTCAAATGTACCCACAGCTGTGTTTTTGACCTTCCCCCCCCCCACCCAGTAAAACTGACAGGACATGATGATGATGATGATGATCATCATCATCATCTTTATTGTTATTGTACTAAAATTACAATGAAATTGGTTTTAACTTCACTAGTGCAAAATTATAATAGAAACAAAAAAGAGAAAAGAAAAAAGAAAAAACTAGCATGTGCATGGAGTGATTGTGGTTGAATTTAAAAGTCTCACAGCCCAAGGATAGAAGCTATCTTTAAACCTGTTTGTTCGGCTGGCTATACTTTGATATCTTCTGCCTGATGGTAGAAGTGCAAATAGATACCAACCAGGTGTGAATCATCTATGAGAATCTTCCTTACTCTGCTAAAGCAGCGAGATCTGGCGATGTTATCCAGTGATGTCAGAGGGCAACCGATGGTTTCTTGTGCCAAATTGATCACTCTCTGTAGTGCCTTCCTATCAGAGATCACTCTCTGTAGTGCCTTCCTATCCACAAATGTTAAACCAGCATACCACACTGTGATACAATATGTGAGGACACTTTCTATGGTGGACTGATAGAAAGAGGTCATCAGCCGTTGTTCCATCTCATTTTTCCAAGAAAAGAAAAAAGACTCTAAGAAAATGAAGTCTCTGTTGGGCTTTTCCAATCACCAGAGACATGTTGTTTTTCCAAGTGAGATACTGCATACTGTATAGAAATTCAGTAAACCTCTCTTTCCTTTGCACTGATGATGTTACCTATGCTTGTAATGAAACCTCTGGAAACCATTAATCTCAGAGAATAGGAGGACCAATAAAGAATAAGAACCCAATAAAGTCTTTATCATTTCATCGTTTGTTTTATTTTATCCGTTTGTACCTGCCAAACTTAACCAGTGGAACTGCTTGCCTCCAGAAGTTGTGGGTGCTTCACCACTGAAGGTTTTCAAGAGGAGACCTGTCTGAAATGGTAAAGGGTCTCCTGCTTGAGCAGGGGGTTGCAATAGATACAGAGGTCAGCAAAGTTGGCTTTTTTAAGACTGGTGGACTTCAACTCCCAGAATTCCCCAGCCAGCCAGGCTGGCTGGGGAATTCTGGGAGTTGAAGTCCACCAGTCTTAAAAGAGCCAAGTTTGCAGACCCGTGCACTAGAAGACCATTCCAACTCTATTCAGATTAACTCCCAATAACTCTTGGTAGTTCACCAAAAACAATGGGAAACAACTTAGCAATAAGAAATCCAAAGAACAAAAATGGCAAAACTAGCAGCATCAACACACACACTATCTTTGAAAGGAGCTATTCCCATCCTAGCGAAAGACCTGGGTGAAGAGCCAGATTTTCAAGACCTTCCAAAAGGCCGGTCAAGTGGGAGCCCCATCCAGTAGTGGGGTGGCGGGGAGGGGTACCCTCATTCCAAAGGGCAGGTGCTGAGACCAGTTTATTTAATTATGCTGCTCCAGGTCTGTTGTGGCTAGGAGGATGCAAGGTAAAGAGGAAAGAGATATCTCAGAAAATGAACCTGAAGCTCTTTGAATTCAAACGAGGGCAAAATGTTATGTAAATAAAGCTGCCTGCGCATTTTGTTGGGAGAAGCTTCACTGAACACAAGAGGGCTGTCTTCTACAAAAGATACATGACCAGACCAGGTCATGTATCTTTTAATTATCAGTCCACCAAAGTACAGATGTACAGCTCATCAATGCACAGCCTACCAATTTATCAAGGTACTGTCAACTCTGAAGCAAATCTGGCTGAAGCCATCTTGTGTTGCCATATGCCAGTGGTGGGTTTCAAATTTTTTTAGAACCTACTCTGTAGGTGTGGCCTATTTTGTGGGCGTTGCTTGGCAGTCATGTGACAGGGTGGGAGTGGCCCCCTTTTAAAATGTGGTGAAACTCATTTAACAATGCTCTTGCTTAGCAACCAAAATTTTGGACTCAATTGTGATGATAAATTCTTTCTTTCTTTCTTTCTTTCCTTTCTTCCTTCCCTTCCTTTCCGTTGGGTCACTAGCAGCTGCGGGGCAGATTTACTTCCAGGAACGCTGGTGGAACCCCCTCTCACCGGTTCTCTAAATTTCACCAACCGGCTCTCGTGAGTAGGTGCAATCCTGCAGAAACCCACCACTGCCATATGCTTTTGCACACTTTAATAAAAAGAGCAAAGCAAGAGGAATTTCTTCCATAGAAATATCAGTGTAAAACCCCAGTTTAAAGAGATGGTAATCATGGTACCAGATTCTGGCATGTTAGGAAGGCTCCCTCACCCATGAGGTCTAATAAAAAAAAAGTGATGACAAAGAACAGGAAATGTGGAATGTGAAGTGGAGTCCAAGGGCTTTAAGGCTGGAATGTTTGCTCTTTCTTGGCTTTGTGCTCTCCTTAATCGCTTTTTGAAAAGAAAAGAAAACAGTTTAAAGATGAATTTAAAGATGGGAGGCCGGGCCAAGGCCCTACTCCATTATCACCGGCTGCAAAACCCAGCTAAGGAAAACATTCGTAAGGGAAGGTTTTTGTGTGTATCTAATTTCAAGGGTCTATTGTAAAAATAGAAGTCCATCTCAGTTTGAAGCTTACCCTGCTTTTTCTTTTGTTACTGCTGTTTGCTGATACTTCTTAGATGTTTAAAAATGGCCTGCATATACACCCACATGTCTACATGCTTGAGTTCAGCTTGGAGCAATAAAAGAAAAAGAAATCAAAATATGAGAGTTCAGGAGCTTTTATCCATCAAACAGCCTGAAGTAACTTCTGGGACTCAGTGGAGTGAGTGGTCTTTTTGTTAACACCATGGTGTTATCCCAATCCATACAAATAGCTTATTCTTCAATGAATCTTTACAGCCAAAATAATTTATATTCAGAATAAAGGTGAGAAAGAGGTATAATAAAAGTGTCCATGGCTGATATGTCTTCTGTCCTGGAAACCTTTTCCTAAAACTGTCCTTTGCCTTGAAAGCTGAGTGTTTACTTTTCACAATCAGTAAATCACTTTTATAGGAAAAGGGGGCAGAGAAAACTCCAGCAATGATAGGATACCTAAAAATGCTTTTGGTTATTTGCAACCTCCTCATCCTCCCCTTGTTTCTAAATCCAGAATGTAACCGAAGATTGGTTTAGCATGCAATCTGGATGCACTCTGTTCTTCTACTCTGGATAAAAGTCTTCAAGAGGGCTTTCGGTTGATCAGCATTTGAAAGGTCTAACTAATAAAGTGGTTTAATGTGAAACCAAACTTTATTGAACTTTCAGCAAAATCAGATTTTATCAAATTGTATCCCCAATCTATTAATTTATCTTGAATTCATCTCTGGATACTGTATTTCAAAAGGTACTAATCAGGGGTGAGCTTCAAAAAATTTAGCAAGGGGTTCTCTGCCCAGTTCCTGGGTGGGCATGGCTATAGAGGGCATGGCCTAGTTGGCCTCTGGACTGCATGGGGGGGGGAGGTGTTTTTGCCCTCACCACTCCAGAGGCTTTCCTCGGAACTCCAGAGGCTCATTTTGAGCCTTCCCAAACTTCGGGTAGGCCCATTTTTGCCCTCCCCAAGTGCACACCCTGCACTTACCTGCATCCAAAACAGGCTGTGTGGGGACTCCTGGGAGGGATGGGGTGGGCAGGGCCAGCCAGAAGTGGGATTTGGGGGTTCTCCAAACTGCCCAATCTTAGTTAGAGGTTCTCCTGAACCCCTGCGAACGCCCAGCAATGTACTAATGGTCAACTATCACTGTTACTGTTTGGCATCCCATGACATGGTTGTTGAGGTCCTCGACTTGCGACCGGTCCTCGACTTACAACCGGCCGCAAGTCTTCGACCTCCACCTTGTAGGCTAGGCAACAGCCAGTCGCGTCTGATTGGCTAAGACACAACTGGCTGGGCTTTGGTTACCGGGCTGCCTGATTGGTTCCCCCCTTGACAGCTCTTGTATAAATAGCTATCAAGCGGGGAGGCCCCTGTCTACCGCACCTTTTAACTTACTTTTACTGTTTGACAGTTCTGGTTGTGTTTTGCCAATAAATGGCTTTTGTTTGAACCTACCTGAGTCGGACTCCCTCTCTCCATCAATCTACAACAATGGTTGTAGATTGACGACCATCTTCAAAGTGCTCCATGGCTCGGGACCTAGTTATATGCGAGACCGTCTTCTGCCCCATACATCCCTTTGACCGATCCGCTCCCACAGAGAGGGCCTTCTCAGGGTGCCATCGGCCAGGCAATGCCGGTTGGCGACACCCAGGGGAAGGGCCTTCTCTGTGGCGGGCTCTACCCTCTGGAACGACTTGCCCCCCGAACTACGCACCATCTCAGACCTCCACCTCTTCCGCCAGCGTCTTAAAACGCACCTTTTCCAACAAGCCGGCCTAGCATAACCCACCATTTTGACTGTTTTAGATAGATTTTAATTTGGGGGATTTTATATGATTTTAGCACAGGGCATGGATATAATCGCTTTTTAAAATTTTTATATTTTTTGTTATATTTGTATTGTTTTTTAATTTTCCTGTGCGCCGCCCTGGGTCCTTTTTTGGAGAAGGTGCGGGGTATAAATTTGAATAAAATAAAATAAATAAATAAAATGGTGATTTTGTGTAGCGTGCAAAGTGTTCATGTCTTTGTGGCAGCCATGCACTCATTTGTCTTTTCTTTGCCATTAAGATCCCAAGTGATGCAGTGGCTAGAATGCAGTATTGCAGGCAAACTCTCCCCACAGCCTGGAGTTTGATCCTGACAGGGCTCAAGATTGAGTCAGCCTTCCATCCTCACGAGAATTCCGATTGCTGGGGGCAATTTGCTGACATTGTAAACTGCCCAAAGCACTATGAGGCCGTATATAAGTCTAAGTGCTATTGCTGTTAACCATCTCCTAGGAAGGGGGTCAGGAATATTTCTTGCTCAATCAGACAAACTGGCAGAAACATAAAGAAAAGCAGCAAAATATGTCTTCCCCCCTTTACTGGAACATAGGCCATAGCAAGCATCCTATCATATTCTATTTCCAAAACTGTTCCCACGACTACAAATCCAAAGCTTTCCAGTTCCTTTAACCCAGTGTTGCCCTTTTGGGGGCAAACCCTTTATTTTCTGGATGAGTAATCCATCCTCATATCTGTCATTCCAAATTAACTGAAGGATTTTCAATCCATTATAGTTCCCTACTATGGCCACTCATGCTGATTACCATTTCTCTAATCTTGCTGAAGTTCCCATCCAACCTATCTAATGGAGATGTTCCAAAAGCAATTCAAAATGGAAAACATTTGTTGGCAGATAAACTTTATCCTTGTGTTACTCTTTATTCTATTCTCCTGAAACTTCTGCATTTTCAGAAAGGGAGGAACGTGTTAATCCCCACCCCTTTTCTGTTTTCTTAAGTTGTGTAAAGATTCAAGATAATTCCAAACTTTATTTCTGTCTAAATGCTCTGTTTCCGTGGGGGTGAGGAAGGGGAGGGGGAAAATTATAATTTTATTGTTCAGATTGTTACCAAGATCCAGTTTCATGACATCTTTGTGTCCTGTTTGGTTAAGAACAGTCTGTTAACTCCAAATAGTGAATGATGTATCTTCATGCATTATGTTGAGCAACAGTTTGTTTTGGAGGACCTTAAACCTAGTTCAGGACTAGAAGCCTTAATACTTGGGGCAGATATTTCTGATGCTATCTACCCTGGGTCAACTATAGAGCCATGAAGGTCTACTCAAGAAACAGTGGATAGGAGAAGTCATACAAATTAATGAACAAGATTAAAGTCCTTTCCATATGGATAAACAAGGAATAAAAGAGGAAGGGGGAAAGCACTGTACCTTGTGATTACTATTGTGTAAATGTGCCACAGTATTGTTACAATGTCTGTTAATCAGCTAATCCACAATAAATATCATTGTTATGCACCTCATCAGCAAAAATGTTTTCCTGCCCCTACATTAGAGAATACTGCTGGGTATATCTATTTTATGTGCTGCCTGAATTTGCCATCTGTTTAGTGTTTTATGTAGATCATTATTTGTGGAGTACCTGTTGTTCTTGCTTGTTTGCTTGCAGCTGTTTTATTATCCAACTAAGTAATATCTTCAGTATCTAATAATCTATTTACCTAGTTATTTGGACCAGTCTCCCACTCTCCCAGCTCTAGAAAGCCCCGCCCTCCACAGTCCAAACCTGAGCAACATATAGTCTCTTGGATTGGATTTTATATTCATAAATTATTTATTTATTTTATTTATTTATTTTTCAAATTTATACCCCGTCCTTCTCCTAGCAAGGACCCAGGGCGGCGCACAGGCAATATTAAAAACCATACAAAAATACAAAAATACATTATTAAAAGCTGTTAAATTATATCCCGTGCTAAAAACCTTTATAAAACCCTATGAAATTAAAATTTATCCGAATAAAAGTCAGAAACAGGGGGCTATGCTAGGCCGGCTTGTTGGAATAAATACGTCTTAAGATGCTGGCGGAAGAGGCGGAGGTCCGAGGTAGTGCGTAAATCGGGGGGTAGGTCATTCCAAAGGGCTGGGCCCACCACAGAGAAGGCCCTTCCCCTGGGTGTCGCCAACCGGCATTGCCCGGCCGACGGTACCCGGAGAAGGCCCTCTCTGTGGGAGCGGATCGGTCGAAGGGATGTATGGGGCAGGAGGCGGTCTCGTATGTAGTTAGGCCCCGAGCCATGGAGTGATTTAAAGATGGTAGTCAGCACCTTGAAGCGCACCCGAAAGGCCACAGGTAGCCAGTGCAGCTCGCGCAGGAGAGGTGTTATGTGGGATTGCCTTGAGGCACCCATAATCATCCGCGCAGCCGCATTCTGGACTAGCTGTAACCTTCGAGTGCACCTCAAGGGGAGCCCCATGTAGAGAGCGTTACAGTAGTCCAACCGGGTCTACTGTAACGCTTGTCTTGTACAAAGTCTTGTACCATGAGTTGTCGGTCATCATAAGTATGAGTCAGTTGCCAAATTGTCAGAATTTTGATCACGTGACCAAATACAGTCATAAGTATGAAAAACAGTTCTAAGTCATTTTTTTTTAGTGCCATTGTAACTTCAAACAATCGCTAATCAATGTACTGTATACTTTAGCACCAGTACTGCTAAAGACAATTTAAGTAGAGGTGGGTTCTCACGGTTTGGCCTGGTTCAGCCAACTGGTAGTGGAATTCAGGCCTGGGTCGCAGAACCGGCAGTCACCCAGGCCTGCCATGCCCATGAACCAATTCCCTCGCTGCCACTGGGCCACCGCCATTTTGGTTTTTAGTGACTGCATGCGCATAATCACTGTAAATTGTTCTGTGCATGTGCTAAGAACAATTTACATTGAACAGCACACGGGCATTGCACACGAGTTGCAAACCAGTAGTAAAACTGCCAGCATTGGATTTAAGCCTACCTCACATACGGTCTGAGTTCATGATGAAGGTAATATCATGGGACCACTGCAAAAAATGAAAGAGTCATGTTTATATCATGGTTCCTTCCGACCTCCGTTCCATCACAGACCTCCGCTTGTTTCGCCGGCACCTAAAAACTTATTATTTTCATCTGGCCGGCCTAGCATGATCTACTCCACACCCATTATTTTATAACAAATCAAAACTGTAATTTGGGTTTTAAATTTAAACTTATTTTAAGTTAAGCAGGATATTGATTTAATTTTGTTATTATTTAATAATATTTTGTATTTATGTATAATTGATTTTAAATCTCTGTTCGCCGCCCCGAGTCCCTTTATGGTGAGATGGGTGCGGGTTATAAATGTGAAAAAATAAATAAAAAATAAAAATAAATAAATGGTTAGGTGAAAAAGGTCAAAATACCATTCTTCTTTAAATTGCCACAAGACTACTTGCTTTTTTTCCAGGTTAATGTGAGCATTGGAATGACTATTTATTTTCTGTGGCCAGAAATCAGATCATTTAATAATTTAGGGTATTTGCAGGTCTGGGAGTGCTTAATAGGAATGCTTTGCCTCTGATATACTATATATTTAACTTTAGAAATGCCATGTCACCCTGTAGTGTAAATTGTTTTCTCAAAGGAGTCAGAGAGGCAATACTGAAGGTACTCTGGATGTTACTGAATGCAAGTCCCATTATTCCCATTATGGCTAATAAAGCCCAGTTAGAAAAGCAGTTAGGGGAGCACTTTCATTGTATAGATAAGAGTTCTTCTTGCTGTTACTGTAATGAACTAGCAGCCTTTCTCCACCACAATACCTCCCCTCTCCCCTTTTGCAACAGAAAATTATATTCTTCAGTTGTGAGATCCAAATTGCTTTTTGCTCCTTTAAGGATCCCATTACAAGAACACAATGGAACAACATCCTACCCAACATCTCGACTGGACTACTGCAATGCTCTCTACATGGGGCTTCCCTTGAGATGCACTCGAAAGCTACAGTTAGTGCAGAATGCAGCCGCGCGGGTGATTACGGGAGCTCCTAGATGCTCCCACATAACACCAATCCTGCGCGAGCTGCACTGGCTTCCTGTGGTCTTTCGGGTGCGCTTCAAGGTTTTGACGACCATCTTCAAAGCGCTCCATGGCTCGGGGCCTAGTTATATGCGAGACCGTCTTCTGGAAAACGGGAAAACGGCCCTTGTCCTCGGCCTAGGTGAGAGGAGACATGCTGCGGGGGGTTTTCCCTTCGCCAATGGAGGACGGCAACGATCGAGGAATTTGAAAAGAGCTGAGTGTTCGGGTCGGAAGGCTTCCCGGGGCTTTGGCGGCGAGGTGAAGAGTGAGTGATTTATTTATTTGTGCTGGCAGCCTGGACTGAAAAACATAGAGGGGGGTGTTTCGAATCGAATCGAATTTTATTTATAACCCGCTCTCTCTCCCCGAAGGGACTCGAGGCGGGGCACAGGGAATTAAAAACAGTTAAAAGAATACAAAATTTAAGACAATAAACGTACATAAATACTAACTAAAAGGCATATTAAACAGAAAACCCTGCGCTAAAATTCCCAAATATTACTAAAAATCCCTAAACAATCAGAAGAGACTATCCTAGGCCGGCCAAGCGAAAAAGATGTGTTTTTAATTTCAGACGGAAGGAGCGGAGACCCGTGGTAGTTCTAATATCAGGGGGAAGGTCGTTCCAGAGGGCTGGGCCCGCCACAGAGAAGGCCCTTCCCCTGGGCGTCGCCCGCTGACAAAGTCTAGTGGACGGCACCCGGAGAAGTCCCTCTCTGTGGGAGCAAATCGGCCATGAGGATGTATGGGGCAGGATCCAATCCCGCAGGTAGCTAGGTCCCGAGCCATGGAGCGCTTTGAAGATGACAACTAACACCTTGAAGCACACCCGGAAGACGACAGGCAGCCAGTGCAGCTCGCGCAAGAGCGGTGTTACGTGGGTGGATCTAGAAGCACCCATAATTGCCCGCGCGGCTGCATTCTGGACTAACTGAAGTCTCCGGGTGCACCTCAAGGGGAGCCCCATGTAGAGAGAGTTACAATAATCCAGTCGGGATGTCACGAGCGCATGAGTGACTGTGCGAAGGGCGTCCCGATCCAATAGGGGGCGCAATTGGCGAACCAGGCGAACCTGGTAAAACGCCCTCCTGGCCACGGCTGTCACTTGATCGTCCATGGACAGCCGGGCATCCAGGAGGACACCCAAATTGCGCACCCCATCCACAGGGGCAAGATGTTCACCCCCTATGGCCAGCGATGGAGTTAGCTGGTTGAATCGGGCAGCCGGAAACCACAGCCACTCGGTCTTGGTCGGGTTGAGTCTGAGTCCGTTACTTCCCATCCAGATCCGCACGGCTTCCAGGCACTGGCACATCACCGCTACGGCATCGTTGGGGTGGTCTGGGGTAGATATATACAGCTGAGTGTCATCAGCGTAAAGATGGTACTCTACCCCAAAACCACGGATGATCTCACCCAGCGGCTTCATATATGTGTTGAACAGGAGAGGCGAGAGGACCGGCCCCTGAGGCACCCCACAAGTGAGGGGTCTCGAGGTCGACCTCTGCTCTCCTGCCAACACAAATTGCAATCGGCCAGAGAGGTAGGAGGAGAACCACCGTAAAACGGTGCCTCCCACCCCCAACCCCCCCCAGCCGATGCAATAGGATACCATGGTCGATGGTATCGAAAGCCGCCGAGAGGTCTAATAGGACCAGGATGGAGGAGCAACCCCCATCTCTGGCCCTCCAGAGATCATCCACCAACGCAACCAATGTCGTCTCGGTGCTATGCCCGGGCCGGAAGCCGGACTGGCGCGGGTCTAGATAATCAACTTCCTCCAGGTGACGGGGAAACTGTTGTGCCACCACACTCTCAACAACCTTCGCCAAAAAGGGAAGGTTGGAGACTGGACGATAGTTATTTAATAGAGCTGGATCCAAAGAGGGCTTCTTAAGGAGGGGCCTCACCATAGCCTCTTTTAGGGAAGCAGGCAAGGAACCCTCACTTAAGGATGCGTTGACAACCTCTTGGAGCCAGCCTCGTGTCACCTCCCAGGATGCCAGTACAAGCCAGGAGGGACACGGGTCCAATAAACATATGGTGGCTCGCAGTCGCCCATGTAACCTGTCCATATCCTCGGAAGAAACGGAGTCAAACTCCTCCCAGACAAGATCTGCCTCGCGGCATCCCACTGGGCCATCAATGGGGGCTAGCTCGTTCTGTATCTGAGCGATTTTCTCCTGCAGAAAAGTCACAAATTCCTCTGCTCTACCCTGTAGCGGGGCTTCCCGCACCCTCTGTTGAAGGAGGGAGCGGGTCACCCTAAACAGGGCAGCAGGGCGGTTGTCTGCGGATGCTATGAGAGTAGCACAATGATGGCGTTTGGCCACTCTCAGCGCCACAATGTAAGTCCGTAAATGGGCTCTTACCTGTGTCCGGTCAGATTCAGATCGAGAAGACCTCCATCTTCTCTCTAGGCATCTCTTGCGGCGTTTCATCACCCTCAGCTCCTCGGTAAACCAAGGGGCCAGGGTGGTTCGCCGCCGCAAGAGAGGCCGCAAGGGCGCAACCCGATCCAAGGCTCCCGTGGCCGCAGTATTCCATGCGGCCACAAGGTCCTCCATCAGGGCGCGGGTCAGGGGTACAGGAAGTGGCCTAAGCGCCGTCTGGAACCCATCAGGGTCCATAAGGCGCCTGGGGCGGAACCAGATCGGTGACTCTGGTTCCGCCTCCCCGCGGTGGGGAGTAGCGGTTGGAAAGTCGAGCCGGAGAAGTGAGTGGTCTGACCATGACAAGGGCATGATGACTATATCCCCTATACCCAGATCACTCTTCCATTGGCCAGAGACAAAGATGAGATCCAGTGTATGTCCATCCTCGTGGGTGGGGCCTTGAATTACTTGGGTCAGGTCCATGGCCGTCAAGAAAGCCATGAACTCCCGAGCTACCACGGATGATTCGCCCACCGATGGCAGATTAAAGTCCCCCATGACTAAAAGTCTGGGGGTCTCGACTGCCACCGTAGCGATCACCTCAAGGAGCTCGGGCAGGGCTGCTGCTACATAGCGGGGAGCCAGGTATACAACCAGCAAGCCCAACTGCCTCCCTAGGCCCCACTTCACGCAGAGGGACTCACAACCGGTGGTCTGTGGCACAATGGTCTCTCTCGGCTCAAGACCTTCCTTTACAATAACCGCTACCCCACCACCCCTGCCTAGGGCCCGGGGCTGATGAAAAGCGCGGTAGCCTGGTGGGCACATTTCAACGAGGGGGAGTCCACCCTCGTGGCCCAACCAGGTCTCTGCTATTCCTGTCAGGTCCGGCTCCCCCTCTGACACAAGGTCATGGATGAGGGGGGCTTTGTTGACAACGGACCTGGCGTTGCAAAACATCAGCCTCAGGCCCTGGCTCTGTATTCCCTGACCACCTAGCCTGCGGGGGTTGTGACACCTGACCGTTTGTAACCAACGGCCACGTGTCCCCAACCGGGAGGATGGAACTTGCCTCCCCTCGGACCTGCCTCTCCCCACGACCTTCTGAATGGGAATGCCCTCCGTCGGAACGACTCGTGTTTCCCCCCCCTCACGGATCCTTCCGCTTCCCTCCGTCGCCTGCTGGCCTGGCCCTCTCTTTCTGACTGTTTGTACCCTCCCCCCTCCTCCCTGGAACCCCCTAAAATCCTAATTAAAAACCTCCCTAAAAAACCCCCCAACCTGCGCTTCGCCCACCTCTCAGGAATAATCAATCCATCATCGAGGTGGGCCCGTGTTAGACAGGAGGGCCAGGCCTGCGAGAGGGGAGACTCCCGCAGGTCAAGGAGGTCGCGCCTAGAGTACGTGTTAAGAACCTCAGAGGTAGTCCAAGTCCAGGAAGGCAACAAACACAAGTCCGAAAGCAAATAAAGTGGGTAAGTGCAAGGATATTCTTCAGGGTGGGGGGTAAAGTCAGAATCCAGAGTCTTATGGATGGGGAGATCGAATCCAGTCCCATTACAGGCCCCATCCATCTGTCCTTCCGACCAAAAGGGGCTTAGTTCGTATTTAGTGCCGCATGGCTAATTAGTCCATCATGCGGCCTGATGTAGAATACTGCCCTCTAAAGGCCCAGATGTTGTCAGCCACCTCCTCCAGTCCCGTGCACTCACTCCAGATGTTCAGATGTTAGCGATCTTCGTGGGTCGTCCTCGGCCAGGTCCACCAATCCACAATCTGGCTGCAGATGTTCCATGCCAGACTGCTCAAACCAGCATACACATCCTCAACAACTCATCTCCATCTCGCCATCTCGCCATCTCTCACCATCCCATCATCATTCTCATTCTCCTTCTCATTCTCCTTCTCATCACCATCTCCGTCCATCTCACTCGATCTCCATCCATTGCTCCTTCCATCTCTCTCATTCTCTCTCCTTCTTTCTCTCTCCTCCTCTCCTTCTTTCTCCTTCTCCATTTCTTTCTTTCTTTCTTTATCTTTCTCCTTCTCCTTCCTTCCCCATCTCCTTCCTCCAACTCCTCCGACACCACCTTCCTTCCAAGCCTTCGCCTTCTTTCCAAGCCTCCGCACCTTCTCTCACCTTCTCTCTTCCATCCAGCCTCACTTATGAGCAGCCTCGCCAACACACGCCGATCGGAGCTTGGGGATATTTCGGGCACAGGCCAGGGTAGGACCGCACGACCTGCCACTGGTCGTGCGGCCCGATGGTAGCTCTCCTGGCCTGGCCCCATCTCGCAGCCAGCTGATCTTCTTCCGCGTCCCGGCTTGCGGCCTACCTCTCTTCCTTCCGGCTGCGCCGGGACGCTCTAGGCCGCAAACAGGCCGAGTCGCCTCTCCGTTTCTTCTTCGCTCCTCATTGTCGCCCGGATGGCTCGCCCTTCAGCCTCGGGCGGCTCGGCGCGACGAGGAGCAGTTCGGCTTGCCAAGCCAGCCCTCAACGATGGAAACTGGGGGCTGGCGGCATCTTCCTGGGGGTGAAACTATCCCCCGGGCTTCTCCCAGCCTCAGAACGTGACCGCCATGTCACGCATGCGCAGGATCTTATCGCAGGATCTTATCGGTGCTGTACTTTCAGGGATTAGCGGTTTGTTTGTTAACCCCCCCCCCTCGGATTTAAAGCGGAGCTTAGAAATGGCTCCTCATTGCGAGGAAGCGGACATTTCGCATCCGGACTGCTTTGAAGCAAGTGAAAGTGTTTTGCGGCTTGTTTCTTTACAATGTATCTAAGTCCGGCTGGCTTGAAACAATTTTTCTTTTGTTACTTTCTCCTGCTGGCTCTCAGACTGGGCGGTGGAGGATGGCTGCCCTTTGTTCCTGAATGATTATTTATACTTATGGAAAATTACCAACATCTCTTTGTGATTTGGACTCCCTCTCTCTACTAATGAAGAAATTTCTGGATTAATTGATTCCTTCCCTGGAGTGCCTTATCTGCTATAATTATTGACTGTGAAAAGTGTTTCTCTTCTGGGTCTTGAACTTTTTACAACTCTCATTTGAACTTTTCTCCTGACCTGCTTCAACGGCCCCACCCAAAAAACGCCATCTTAGTGGCACTGACTTTAACAGCTTACCATGGCATCAAAATCAGAATTGGCAGGATTGGAACAAAGAATGACATCAATGAAATCAGTGTTACAAGCTTTGGTGCAGGAAATTAAAGCTTTGAGAGAAGATAATAGCAGCTTCAAGAAGGATCTTTTGGAAACACGGAAGCAAGTGCTGGAGAACACACAGAAGACTGAGGAGCTGGAAGGGGGGCTGGTTGGGGCAAAGGGAGAGCTTAAAATGTTAGTAGTGAGGTTGGAGAACTGACTGGGCATATGTCTAGGATGGATTTTGAAAGGATGTCATATTTTTTAAGATTTCAGAACATTTCTGAAGAATCTGGTGAATGTCTTCCTGAACTCATGAGTACAATTTTAGCAGACTATTTACATAAACCTAAAGATGAGATCAGGGGGGACATTGACCTACTCTACAGAATAAATTCGACATATGCCAGGATAAGTACCCAGAGAGATACATATTAAATTTGTTAGAAGGTCTACCAGAGAGGGAATTTTGAAGGCGCAGAGAGGGGGGCCGTTAATTTACCAACAAAAGGAAGTCGCCATCTTGAAGCAGATCCCAAAAAAGATTAGAGAGATGAGAAGGAGGTATTCCTTCTTATCCAAAAAATTGTTTGACCACGGGATCTGGTTTAAGTGGGTGATGCCGGAAGGGATGTTGGTGTTCTGGGATGAAGGAAGAGTAAGGATTAAAACAGTTGTTGAGGCGGAAGCCTTTCTTAAAAAACATTCCTCTGTCCTGGAGGACGATTCAGGGTGGGCAGGGGGGGCCAGGAAGGAGAAAAAGAAGATACAATTGCCAAGAGACTTAGATCGAAAAAATAACTTTGCTTTTTTATTAATATTGTATAACCTTTATATCTGGATGTTTGCACACGACTGCCAGCATAGAATTGAGAATTTAGGAAACATGTACTTATTTTCACCTTGTAGTATTTTTGAAAAATGTTTTTTTAATGTTTTATTATGAAGCCCTGGAAGGGCCAATGATCCCGACGCAAAAGTTCTTAAAATGTTTCTGTATCCCTTACCCTACCCTTTTGGAAAATTGTAAAAACCAATAAAACTTTTCAATATAAAAAAAAAATGGTGATGCATTCTGGAGTGAAAACTACTTTTACAAATGTTTTCAATTATTCTAGATTCTGCTCAAAGGGATTTTAAACCAACCAGCTGTTCAACCACTGGTCATGTGGGAGTCATATGAGCATGTAGGCATTGTTGGTATCAACCCTTCCCCAACCCAGTGCCCATCATTCTCACAATAGGAAGAAAAGAATATGGGGAAAACCTTGTTCTGATGCTGATTTATGCCACTTCAAGTTGTTTCGTGTCACTTCTAGTACAGTTTTGGCACTATCTTTCTTATCCCACTTTCACACCATCATTGTTTGCAGCACCCTAAATTCTCAGAACCTGTTTAAAGACAATCTGACTCAAACTGCTGAGAAGATAAGCAAGCATCAGTGATCCCTACCCCTTTCAGAGCTACAGAAAGTCCTACAGTAACAAAATAAAACTCATCTTCATCCCTTTTTTAACCTAGTAAGAAAGAATAGCCTTAATAGCCTTTCATTCAGTACATCAACAGGAGGAAAAACAGACACAGTTGTGTAAATTTTATTTCTGCTCCTTTGTCTGAATTGAGGCTGGGGAGCTATAAAGCTATTAAGCTAGCCTTTCTCTACTTACTTCTGAGGAATCCTAATGAAGAAAAAACTGATCAGATTTTAACCCCCTGGTAGTCTAAATAACTCTAAACATTTCTCGTACAAAATCAGAAGCTCGGAAGTTCGGAATGGAGGCAAAGTTTCCTCTCAATGCCAAAATGAACACATATTATCTCAAATAGCAAGCTATCTTCTCAGTAAGTCCTTTAACTGAGCATCTGGCTTTAAACTGGGGTGGAATTCTGAATAGAACTGAACTTGTTTTACAAGGCCATGTGTCTCTGCCCAAAACTCAAATATTAAGTGTACCATTTTTTATCCAGCTTAATAAAAATAAAACAGTGTAATAGCTATCATGGAGTCATGCTCTGAAGTCTAAGAAACAACATTAGGGTGTTTTTCCTGCGGTCAGTTATGTGCAGGTTATTCATTGTCATGATCTCCTTGCGAGTCATAACAATTGCTTCTAAAGTGGAATATAATACAAAGTGCAGTTTTTGCCTTAACATAAAATAAAGGAACCCTGCTTATTTCTTACTATTCCCACCTAAAATGTATTCCGAAGGCTGATTTTTTGCAACATTTTATTCTTTTATCTATATTTTTTGGGTCAGGAGTCCAGAAAGAGGACAATATTTGCATATTATTCTCCCAGGAAAGTAGTAATTACTATTAGTCTTCTGGAAGGGTCTTCTGGAAGGGAAGAGGCATAAAATTCATGAATCCATAAATTCACAAATTACATTAAAATTTTTGCTTTAAAGTTGTGCTAAAGCATAAGCAATAAGTTACCATATTTTTCGGAGTATAAGATGCACTGGAGTATAAGACGCACCAAGGTTTTGAAGAGGCAAATTACCAAAAAAAGTAGGTAGGTAGAGAGAGGGAGAGAGAGGGAGGGAAAGAATGAGAAATATGGTAGGTAGGTAGATAAAGGGATAGAGAGAGAGAGAAATAGAGAGAAATACAGTGGGTAGGTAGGGAGAGAGAGAGTAGGTAGGTAGGTAAAGGGGTATAGAGAGAGAGAAATAGAGAGGGAGAGAGAAATACAGTAGGTAGGCAGGGAGTGTGTGTGTGTGTGGGGGGGGGGGTAAGTAGGTAGAAGGATGAGAGAGAAAGAGAGAGAGTATGTGTGTGTGTAGGGAGGGAGGGAGGGAGAAGGATAGAGAGAGAAATAGAAAGATAGAGAGAAATACAGTAGGTAGGCAGGGAGAGAGAGAGTGTGTGTGTAGGTAGGTAGGTAGGTAGGTAGGTAGGTAGGTAGGTAGGTAGGTAGGTAGAATGATGAGAGAGAAAGAGAGAGAAAGAGAGAGAGAGAAATACAGTAGGCAGAGAGGGAGAGACAAAGTGTGTGTGTGTAGGTAGGTAGAAGGATAGAGAGAGAAATAGAGAGAGAGAGAAATACAGTAGGGAGGGAGGGAGAGAGCATGTGTGTTTGGGTAGGTAGGTAGGTAGGTAGGTAGGTAGGTAAGTAGGTAGGTAGAAGGATGAGAGAGAAATAGAGAGAGAGAGAAATATAGTAGGTAGAGAGGGAGAGAGAGTGTGTGTGTAGGTATGTAGGTAGGTAGGTAGGTGGGTAGGTAGGTAGGTAGGTAGGTAGGTAGGTAGAAGGATAGAGAGAGAGAAAGAGAGAGAGAGGAAGAGAGAGAAAAATACAGTAGGTAGGGAGAGAGAGAGTGTGTGTGTAGTTAGGTAGGTAGAAGGATAGAGAGAGAGAAAGAGAGAAAATGAGAGAGATACAGTAGGTAGGTAGAGAGAGAGAGAGAGATATTAGATAGGTAGGTCGATGTTTTCAGGTGTATTTATCCATGTCCTGGAGAAGGAAATTGCTGACAAACCTTAAGACTTTGTTTCTGCTGGCACAGAAACAGTTAAAGAACCTTCTGAAAGGGGGGGGGAGCCTTTGCACTAAGCAAACCTCCAAAATAGCCCATTTCTCCGTGAAAATGGGACCGTTTTTTTTCAAATAAAAAGCACAACTAGCCTGGGGGGGGGAGGCTTGCAGAGTGCTCTTGGGGGTGGGGGGGTCACAAATGAGCAAAAACACCGCTCCATTTATCGTGAAAACGGGTCATTTTTGTGTCAAATAAATTGCATGGAGGCTTATAGAGTGCTGCTGGGGGCTGGGGGAGGGGGAAACGGCCCGTTTGAGGCTAATATCTGCCCTCCCCAGCCCCCAGGAGCTCTCTGGAAGCCTCCATAAGACTAGGCACAGCCAGTTTGGTGAAGGGGGTGGGGTTCGATGTATAAGACACACCCAGATTTTCAGCCTCTTTTTAGAGGAAAAAAGGTGTGTCTTATACTCCGAAAAATGTGTGCTTGAGGAAATAGGGTTTATGATTTGGAAATCATCCAAGTTATTTGCCCAATGAGCCCTTCCACAGCCTGATATCATTTAGGAGGCTGCAACTTTTAATGTCCCAATATGAGAATGTTGAGAGATGAAGTCCCAATTCATTTTGAAGACACTAGGTTGGGAAGGACCCAATGTAGGTGAAAGGGGATGTCTCTCCTTGCTTTTGGCTGTGCTCGTCAACTTTTCCTGCTAAAGTTATTCTCCTTTGCTACTGTTGGCAATTGCACCATTCCAGGTCCCAGGATCCCTTGTAGTTCCCCACGTTCTTCCTTTTGTTTTCTTTGTAATAATTGAACCTGGAGAAATTTCCAAGCCCTTCTTACATCAGTCCTTATGAAAACAGAGAGCCACATTCCCTGCTGATGATCTTGTTTTCATAGCTTCATGCTCAATGAGTCAGAAACGCCAAATGAGATGCCCCCAATGAAGTGGAGGGGGGGAATTTGGCTTTGGTTTGGAATCCTATTGCCTTCAGTGTTATTGTGGTTGGAGGCATGTTGGACCAAAGCCAAGGAATGGCTGATCTTACTGCAATTATTTGACTTTAAGTGGTATGTAATATTTTCCTGCAAGATTCAGCTTACAAAAAACAAGATTTGACATAGGATCTGCTACAGGTAGTTGTCTATCCTTGCACAATTGATATTTTTAGTAAATAAGATCATGGATCCCTTCTTCCAGTACAAGAAATAGAAAACAAAATTCGTTATAATGATAAATTTATACACATCTCATGGCAACCAAAGGCTGCAAATTAATATAAAATAAGAAGGAGAAAAGAAGAAATAAATAAAAGAGAAATCTAAAAATGCAAGAAAGGGGAAAAAGTAAAAGAAAAATTGAAAAGAAAAAAAGAAAATTTGAGAAGAAAATAAAGATACAAAGTAGTAGATTCAGATCTTCTTTAGAGCAGTTATCAATACAAAGGTAAATTTATCTGTTATTCTATGGTTATAACATAGCTCTCTTCTTTGTATAGTCTATCTTGAAAAATTGGGAGTGGAATGGGCGCATCTCCAAGGAGAAGTTGAAATGATCAACACAAAAGGAGCAATACCTTCAACTGTTCAGTCACAGCTGGCTTCTAGATTATTATTATAGTTAGTGACACCTCTCTCCCCTCTATGGACACTTCTGAGGTAAAAGCAGTAGTAGTCTAGAAGAGCTATTGTAATGTTATAATATTTTGCAAATTACTTGCAGTATTCCTTGTGAATGTTCACATTGCATGTCCCAGAATTTGAACATTCAGAAAGCCAAAGTCCATTTCAAAATTCTTCTTCCATAATCTAATGTTGCTACAGCTTTCCCATAAGTATTTTAGATTACACTGCCTGTCATAAATTGTGGTTTGTGACAGCACTGTGAAAATGCAGGATGTGACATTTGGTATAAAGTTCAACCTCTTATTTCAGAAGTTTTATAGCTTTGTCGCTGCTGTATGGAAAAAATGCAAATGATACCTGTATTTTTTAATGAAGCAGTAGTGGTAAGATTTCATGACAGTGGTAAGGCAGTCAAGGATTCAGGTGACAGCTTCAATTTTTGAAAAGCTCTTTGCCCCACATCAGGATTAACAATTGTGGAAATAAGAACAATTGTGCAAAATTGCCTGTTATCCATTGTTCATATAGATTGAAGATTCTAACTTATGTCTGTCCAGAAATGTTGTAACTTTCCCAATATATAGTTCCATCAATATTATATTTAATTTGTCAATACAAATTAAATAGGCTATACTATACCATTCCCATATTTTCACTTTAGATACTATTTTTCCCCATGACTTTGGAGATGAGATTGTCTAAAAAAGCACCAGTTCCAAACCCAAGTGAGGGAGACTTGAGCAAGCTACCGAAGCTTTAGTTGTTTTTGTTTTCTGAAAACAACTGAAAATTGTAGCTGCTCCATTTCTGCTCCATTGCAGCTGCAAGTGCTCACACCAATTTTAGACAAACACTATATTCTAAGGGCAACACAACTGGCAAACAAGTCCGCTAATGCTCTTGCTCAGTTATGATAAAGTGTAGCTATAGGTAACTTTGAGCATTCCTCAGAAAAATAGTTTTGAAATGGTACTGCATTGCTTCAGGAACAATAGTGAACCAAAGGAGCCTTCCATCCACATTTCTATTAGAAATTGTATACTTTCAAAAGAGCAGAAAAAAGAAGTTGCTCGTATTTGCAAATGCAATATTTTGTTTAAAATTTTTAGCAATTCCCTAATCCAGTTACCATCAAAATTTGTATTAGCCAAGTAGCTGATGTCACAGGAGCTAAACCACCATCTGAAACATTGCTAAAATAGTTTAAACAAAGACTCAATAAAGTCTATATGGAGTGTCATATAGCAAGATACCTTCATATTCAGTTATATTATGCTGGAACAGTCTAACGATTGGTCCTATTCAATCCAAGGTGTTTTAACTAGTAAAACAAATAGCTTTAGTGGCATGCAGAAGTAGATGGGATGTGGGCATATTTGTGAAGGGATTCTAATGAGTTTGAATAAAAGCTTTTCATTCAAGAATGAAAATGCAAAGAAGAAAAAAGTTTCTCAAAGAAGATTCTTGCAAAGGAAAAAATAATACAACAGTGGGATCAAAAATGTCATTATACATTACTGTATAAGTTTATACAAATTAACTAGGATGCAGCCAAAATGTCACCCTGCGATGGAGAACCCATCCTTGCAAGAACCAGGGAGAAAAAGTTAGTTGAGGTAACTCCCCTACTCATGTCATCATCCACCTAAATGATCATAAAACCATGAAAATCTAAGGATCATTGGCTTAATCCAGGGGTCTGCAAAGTCGGCTCTTTTAAGACTGGTGGACTTCAACTCCCAGAATTCCCCAGCCAGCTATAGTTGGCTGGGGAATTCTGGGAGTTGAAGTCCACCAGTCTTAAAAGAGCCAACTTTGCAGACCCCTGGCTTAATCCATTGTTTAATTGATTGAATCTTTGCTGGGATTCATTGGAAATTTGGTCATAGTTCTTAGGGAGATGATTAGTAATGATTGGACGAACTACCCTAAAAATTACTGGAACCACCACAACCGAATTTTCCATTTGAAGCTTAGAAGGAAAGTCCTAAGGATATTCCAGGGCAGAATTTCAAATAGCAAAATATTTGCTATTGTCCTGGCTAAAGCAAAGGTTCACCTCAAAGCTTTCTCCAGAAAGGCTGACATTGTGCAGTGATTTTTTTTTTTGGCTAGTATGGGAAGTAAACCATAGAGAGAAGATTTTGCAAATATTTGGGGACTTTGAAAAGTTTTTTTGCTCCTGATTAGATAACAATTTTTCATTAAAACTAAGATGTACTGTAAGGATTCCTAAGCTCTAAATCTGCTTTCCAACACTTCAAATTCTTGGCCCTCCTCAGTATTGTAGAAAAATAATTACCCCATTAAATAAAAAAGTATTGATATAATAAACCAGTGAAGGGTTGGATTGAATTTTTGGAAGCATCTCTTTCAAGATGCTTCCAACTATACCATACCATTCAGTATGATATAGTATTATTTTCATGAGTTTGGGAAATCCTAGTGCATTATGAGTTTCTCCTTTGGAGGCAGATCTGTTTTAAGGGGGTAGGAAGGAAGGGGAATATAATGATTCAAGCAACATAAGGCTTTTCCGCTAGGTCCTGGGGCGCTTGGGGGACACAAACACCCATACAAGGATGGTCAGGAATAGACTACTTGTTTCATGCCAATTTCAGCCATTCCTGTGCTCAGATAACAAGACCTGAAAACATTTCACTGAGTGATGGGATTTGATTCAAAACAATTTATTACCAGTTCTGTGGGCATGGTTTGGTGGGCATGGTGTGGCTTGGTGGGTGTGGCGGGGGAGGGATACTGTAAAATCTCCATTCCCTCCCCACTCCAGGGAAAAGTTACTACAATATCTCTGTTTCCTCCCAATCAACTGGCACTCAGGAAACAGAGAATAGATGGGGACATGATCAGTCAGAGGTGGTATTTACCAGTTCTCCGAACTACTCAAAATTTCTGCTACTGGTTCTCCAGAACTGGTCAGAACCTGCTGAATACCACCTCTGATTTTACTGTATTCTGTGTACCTGAACAGTGGAGGTTTACCTTCTGGGGAGACAGGGGTGCTCCACCTCTCCTTCAGGGACCTTCCGTGTCCTGCAGGAAGATTATAAGTGAGGGAGCAATAGTTTGCAGGCCTTTTAAATCTTTCTTTGGTAACTAAAGTTTTTCCTGTTTTTTTTCTTTTTCAAAGGCCTGAACTGTCCTAAAAGACCGTTGCCAGAGGTGAAGAGAGAAGATTTAGCAAGCTGTTGGCTCCTGTTCAGAATTTATGTTGATGGGGTCCTTGGCCATCTGCCCCCATCTTGAACATCTTTTTCTCTGTGTGTTTATCAACTGAATCCTTCAACAAAAGTGGGTTGGGGGGAACAAACAGTCTAAGAATTCCAAGATAGTTTGCCAAAAAAATGAAGAAGCAGCTGCAAATGACATTTATCTTATCAGCATGTCATTCCCCAATGGAAGGCTTATTAAAATGAAGGCAAAAGTCTACATAATATTTGTTATTAGTTGGCACCAAAGATGGGGAGGGTACAGAATAAGGACATCAATCTAACTTTCCTACATTCAACTTACTAGAACTTTCATACAAGCTGGGAAAACAATCCCAGGATTTTTCATTTCTAAAAGTAACATCAGGCAAAAATTATTAAAGCCAAGAATTGCTTTGCCAGATTTGGGGATGAGAATGGGATGAGGGGGAAATAACTATCTAGGCAGTAGCCACTGCCAATAATAATTAAGATATTATCTTTGATAACATATTGAATATGTGTCAGCAGTATTATGTGTTAATGAAAAAAGGCATCCTGCATTACCCCAGATGAAATAGTATTTAGATTCACATCTTGCACTGATCACATGGTTTGTTAACCATGCTTAACTGAATGTACCATAAAGGCTAGCTTCAAACAATGTGCAAACTATGATTTGCACACCACAATGGCAAAGATAGCAAGCAAAAATCAAACCAAACTTATTATAGTTTCGCATCAGGGGTATACCCAGTCCAGGAGCATCCACAAGTGATTCAGAAAAGTCAACATGATGGCTGCAACCACCCAGTTAAGAAGTTCAGGCATTGGAAGAGTTTTTAAAAACTGAATCCGTTAACCCAAGGGATAGAGAAGAGACATCCAAACATATCTCTCTCACAAATTCAAGGTAATCTTTAAAAAGCGGGGGGGGGGGGGGATTTGATTTTGTTTTCTCTTTGTTCTGCTTTGGAGATGCCAGGGAAGGAAGGAAGGAAGCGCCAGCCTATAGAAATACAGATTGGATTTCAGAGAATTATGCAGCAAGGTATATGGGGAAAAATAGCTGCTGTATGCAATTATATTCTTTTACAGGCGGAGATCTGAGCTGTGTAGCTCAACTAAACAAGTGAAAGCTATGTAACTTTCTACCCCACATATGTGTTTACAGAGATCTTCGCTTTACCTAAATATCATTTATTTTGCTTCTTGTCTCCAGCTCCAAGTTGTTTTGTACTTTCACCTTACTTTACAGTAGTTAGTTCACCTTGATATTCACAGTGAATTATTTTAACACAATTTGAGCCAATGACATTTATTCTACAGAAAGGGAACAACCTGTAGCACACATCCTCCAGTCAGGTCAAATTGCTGAAGAAAGATAACTAACTTGCCTCTTCTTGAGTAAAGTATCACTATGTCAGCTCTTCCAGGAGTTGTGGGAAGGTTACAGCCATTTGTGGGTGGAGGATTTAGAAACTCCTTATGGAAGTCAATGAGTGCTATTTCACCAGATCTCAGTAAATTTGCACATCTGCAACCTCTTCCACTATGGCAGTTCATCAGGACAATTCTGAAGTCTTAGGGAAATGTAACAGAAACCATGTGGGACTTCACTTCCGGCTTTTGACGGTGACGGACAGGCTTTGAGCTGCCGATGCTCTCCTAGCGGGCCCCTTTGGGGGCACAAGGAGTCCTGGAGGGGCTTCTTGCTGAAATGGGTGGCTTGTCAGGACCCCCAGCCTGTTGGCAGTTGGCGGGGGGCACCCTGCCCTCACCCCAGGCATTGGGATGGCACCGAGGGGGGGGCAAACACTTGCCTCTTCGCCCGATGATTTTCGGAGGTAATATTCCAATTTGAACATGTGACTGGAATGCCAGCGATGGAAGGCATCCCACAAACCCCCTGGATGATTGTTGGAAGCCAAGTGACAGAGGGAATGTGAGTTTTGTTCAACAACTCAATGGGAAGAAGAGGGGGGAGTTTTTTCTTCTTAACCCCTCCTTCGAAACAAGTGGCCAAGCGTTCTCTCAAACAGGGACATAAACTTTGCCATCTGAACTAACCTACTGGGAAAGTGGATTGACAGCTATAACAACGCGTTACAGAGCTTAATTATAACTCTCACCCTTGCTCCCTGTGGGGAAAAATGGCTTCTCTTTGTTCTACTATCAAAACTTTCTCTTGCCTGTGGAGAGCTCTGCTGGCAGTTGTTTAAGAGAACAATTGGTGTCTTTGTGTGCCCATTCCAGGGGGCTCTCAGCCTCTCCAGTACATGGATTCTCTGAATAAGGACAGCAAAAATTTTCTTTCTCCTCTCTTTTAAAATTACAACTAACAAATTTGGACTTGGATTTTTCCTGACTTTGCAAACCTCTCCACCTTGTTTTGCTCTCGGACGCCATTTTTGGCTCTCTGTTACTTTTGAACTGTGACAATGGGTCCTAAAAAACCTCCAACGGGAAAGCCTGCATCTGCACCAGCGTCGGCCGATTCTAGCCCTGCTATGCAACAAATGAAATTAGCTTCCTTTTTGCAGAGAGAGGCAGCGGCAGAGACTTCGCAAGAATCATCTACGATTCAAATGTTACAAGAAATATTGAAAAGCATAAATGACTTGCGTAAGGAGCTGTTGGACTCTAGAGCAGATATTAAAATTGTTCAACAGAGTACAACAGATAACAGAGAAAAGATTGTTTCACTGGTGAAAAGAGCGGATGAGGTGGGAGGGGAAGTTAAGGAACTACAGAAAAAAAACCTTGAGTTTCAAATTTATGTTTCTAAAACGGAATTTGAAAGGATGTCTCTTTTTCTTAGGTTTCAAAATATTCCAGAAGTACAGAACAAAAACATTAAAGAAATTATGAATGAGATGTTAGCAGAATATATTAAGAGAGACAAAGATCAAATATGGTGGGACATAGATTTGGTATATACAATTAACTCAGCATATGCCAGAACTCATAATCTTCCAAGAGAGGTCCATGTGAAATTTTTCAGGAAGTCCATGAAGGAAGAGGTGTTGAGAGCACAGAGGGATGTGCCGCTGAAATATCATGATAAAGAAGTCACCATTCTGAAGCAAATACCAAAAAAAATAAGAGAATTGAGAAAGAAATATTCTTTCTTATCTAGAAAATTATATAATAAAGGAGTTTGGTTCAAATGGTTGATGCCAGAAGGAATGTTGGTCTTCTGGGAGGGAGACAGAATTAATCTTAAAACACAAGCCGAGGCGGAAGCCTTTTTGAATAAACACGTTTCCCTCCTAGATGACACAGACAGCAGGGGCAGAGAAAAAACAGAAGGAGCCATGCCTCCACCAGGGGACAGGGGGGAGGAAACGATACTGACAAGGTTCAGATCACAAAAATGAGTTTAATGGAGTTAATACTATAGTTTTTGTTACAGAGGGCAAAGTAAGATGAGATTGTACATGTGTTTGATACAATGTGAAAACTTGTTTCTGCCTTTTTTTCTACAGTTTGTTTTTTCTTTCTTTTAAAATAGTAAAATATGAGGTGGGGGGCCACCACCGCTGGCATGGAGCCACCAAAAAAAATTATGCACCATTTCCCTTTTTCCTTTGTACACCATTAAAAACCAATAAAATTCTTTGAAACAGAAACCATGTGGAAGTACCATAGAGAACCAAATCTGTGCACTAAGGAATTGGATATAAAGCTTGATAACCCAGATTTGAATATCTTTTCAGGTTTTTCAATGTATTTCTTTTAAATTTACGATAGCCTGGATTTTGATCTTCACAAGCTCAAGGTTGACTCAGCCTTCCATCCTTCTGAGGTCAGTAAAATGAAGACCCAAATTGTTAGGGGACTATGCTGACACAGTAAACCATTTAGAGCAGGGGTCTCCAACCTTTGCAACTTTAAGTCTGAAGTCCTTCAGACTTAAAGTTGCAAAGGTTGGAGACCACTTATTTAGAGAGAGTGCTATAAAGCACTATGGGGCAGTCTGTAAGTCTAAGTGCTATTGCTATATGCTGCTCAACTTCCCTATAAAGTGATTCTAAGATGTTGAATAAATAAATCAGTTTAACCAGAACAGAATATCATAATGTTTCTCAACTTTAACAGGGTGGGGATTTCAAATCCCAGAATTTCCCAACCAACATTACAATAGTGCTTTTAGAATTGTAGTTTGTAAATATTTGTCTTATGGTAGAAAATAACATGTATATTTATATCTTTTCTAAACAATAGAAGCAATAGGAGGAAAAGAATTAAATTCCCTCCATTCACTGATGTCACCTTTACATTGGGAAAGCTAATAATATACAAATATATATAATATACAAAAATAGGAAAATTATCTGTTGTATGTTGAACTTTAAATAGATGTTACAACTCAGAGCAGCATAATGAGAATCTTCCTCTGCCAATTAATCAAAGAAATTATTTGATTTGATTTTTTAGCTACCCTGTAGGATAGATTAGATGAGAGAGAGCCTAGTCCAACCTGTGATTTTCCTCATTAAAGTCTTATATAATTAGCTTCCACATTGCACGTCTTAATTATATTTGCATTCTGCTAATATTGTACTGCAATATATAGACACTCTTTGTTGTAGGAATCCCATGTGCAATTTCAATTACATTCTCAAAGCCATGATAAGATTTCAAGGCCCTCATCCCAAAGGAAATTTCCGCTCCACAAATAAGCACTCTGCATTTTTTTACCTTTGGGAGAAGAAAATAATATAATCTGGATTAGGTTCTATTAGATTTATTTCTGTTTGGGTGAGAGTGGATTGGAAATTGACTCATGATGACTTTTTAATCATTCTTTTCTTTACAAATTGAACCTAAATAGAGGAAATGGACCTTAAATAGGATTTAAAAATTGCTCCAGAGAAAACATTGGGAAGAATGATGGATGGGACATGGGATGTCTTTTTTGTTTTGTTTTGTTTTGTTTCTTCTCATCCCTCAAGTGGAAATTTAGTTAGGAAAGGATGAGGTTGAGGGGAGAATGGGAGCCATTTTTTCAATATCATCATCCTCATTGATTTAATGTATCTTTGGGCTCCTGCATTCTCCTCATCCCTTTTCTTTTGTAATTCTCTTTTTATCTTTACTTTCAACAAATCTTGAAACATAGCAATGACCAATTGTAACATAACTAATCAGATGCAACATTGATTGCATAAACAAAGATCTGTCTTGGTTGTATGTGAATCAAGAAAAGAGACAGAAGTTCTTTAGTCTAGGGCTGCCTAGAACTCCTTCATATAATTCCAAACTATGCCTGAATAAATCTATTACACTCTACTTTCATGTAAAGCTACATGCCTTTGGTTCTAATATGTAAGACCATTCTTTTTAAAATATAAAAAGCTATATGCTAGAGAAAAAAGGGGGAACAATTGCTTATTGGAATTTTATTATTGGAAAGGGGAGGGGTTATAATCCTTTGAGAAAAATCATTCTTCTAAAGAGGTTGTTTACACTGAGAAAATTTGCCCTTAGATAGCTGTCAGAAGAGCAAAACAAGGGAGCAAATATTTAAATTCCTTCTTCATGCCTGCTGAAATCTCAAGATTATTTTATGGTTTTGGTTTTGGTTTTAACTGCAAATAGTGCATTTAATAAACTGTATTTAATTTAGGCCTGCCTGTTTCTTCCGTACCTTTACTTTGGAACCATTTCTGGTTGAAAGTGCAAGAAACTCATCTCTGATTCTTTTGAACAAAAAGGAGGAGAAAGACATTGCTTATATTTTCATGTAAGATATACTGTAGTTTCACTAGAATATTCTTTTTTCAAATTGGGGAGGGGGGTAGCAATCAAGATCTTTAAATGCCTGTTTTTCTTACTATTTATGGTGAGTCTCTTCCTTTGTATTGGATTATCTCAGTGTTTTTCAAACTTTACAAATTAAGATCTGTTAAAATTGTTAAAGTTGCTAAAATAGAAAAAAAACACCACTGGATTATCTGGAGCACATGACAAATTTCATCATCGCCAGCAGAGGTAGTATTCAGCAGGTTCTGACCAGTTCTGGAGAACCAGTAACAGAAATAGTAGAGTAGAGTAGTTCGGAGAATTGGTAAATACCACTTCTGACTGGCCCCACCCCCATCTATTCTCTGCCTCCCGAGTCCCAGCTGATTGGGAGGGAATGGGGATTTTGCAGTATCCATCCCCTGGAGTGTGGAGGAAATGGGGATTTTACAGTATCCTTCCCCTGCCACGCCCATCAAGTCACACCACCAAGCCATGCCACTCCCACCAAGCCACACCCACAGAACGGAGAATGAAAAATTTTGAATCCCACCACTAATCCCCAGTGAAAAAGTAACCTGAAAATATAAATGTAAACATGGACATTTTTGGTTTATTTTTATTTTATTTTTACCATTTATAAATAGCTTTTCCCAGAAATGCTCGAATTAAGTGATATACAACAACTGTATCATTTGAAAAGTTTGTTTTTTAAAAAAAAGTAGAATTAAGAGCAATAACATTCACAGCAACAAAAACATTGCAACCAATATATTAGTAAATAATCACAGCTCTTATTGTATGCAAAAGCCTGACAGGATGAGGAGAGACACCATATAGAACAGAGGTTCCCAAACTTGGCAACTTTAAGACTTGTAGACTTCAACTCCAGCTATGCTGGCTAGAGAATTCTGGGAGTTGAAGTCCACAAGTCTTAAAGTTGCCAAGTTTGGGAACCTCTGATATAGAAGTATACAATGCTACCAGACTTGATTGGATTACATGTGTGAAGATTTTATATGTTCCCAGATATGAAACAAAAGACATTTAAAAAGACTGTTCCTGCTTCAAAATGGATTCACAAGAACTGCTCTGGACTCCATGGGATTTTAAATTCGGCACTTCTCAAGTAATCTGCTAAAGAGGTCAGCTATTAAAATGCACTGCTATTTTAAGAGTTTACTTAATGTTCAAACTGAATCATGTTTGAAAGGTACATAGCTTTAGTTTCTGGCACTGAGGGAATATCTCCTCTCAACAAAAATTCACCTTCACTTCTTCGTTCTTGACACCTAGAAGTGTAATTTTTGAGCATTGTATGTGATTGTGTTGAAAGAGGCTATGTTTGATGTAGAAAATATTAAATAGGGCAATAGGATGCATAGCTATTCAAATATTAGTTCCACTGAGTTCCGTGGACTTGATTCTCAGATAACTGCAGTTTAAAAAATGCACTGTACCTACATAAAAGCAATAAAGAACAAATAGGCAACCTGAGGCCCCCATCTTCTTTTTGTTGACACCCCCCCCCCCTTTTGCACCATAGCTATCAAAAACTGGTCATGCCATTTTGGGGCAGAAAAACTCCAAAACTGTTACTCTTCCCTCAAACAAATGTAACTTTTTTTTTTCAAAAATAGAAATATGTCTCTGCAGCCTCAAGGGGAAATAAAAAAAATCATGACCTCTTCTAATTTTCACAATTGAGCCACTTATTTTGGTGGCTGGGGAATTCTGGGAATTGAAGTCAAATATCTTTAAATTGCAACGGTTGAGGAACACTTTCATGCCCACACCTGCAGCACAACTCGCTCTATAAAATATCACAGACAATATAAAGCTAGCTAGCAATAACTAATACAGCACTGTTATGGAGCACTGTATATGAAAGTTCACTTGTTTTCATCCTTGGCAAACACTGTGGTTTACCAATCAGCTGTATTCTGGAGTTATAGCTTTTTCAAAATTGGTCCTTCTCAGATGCGGCTGGAAATCATGAAAATAGGAACCCAACAACTTGAAAATGGCTATAGAATTCCTGGAGTTACACTCTTAAAGGACTGAAGTAGACCAGAAGGGGATCAAGCAATTACCACTGGCCTGAAAAGAATTAAACTGAAGTCCAAACCCTTCCAACAGTGGATTGCAGCCAGCTTCAGATTCAGTAGATCTGAATCTACTCTTCCCTTCATTTCCCAGAAAAGATTAGATCCCCCAAATCCACATAATAAATACCCTGAAGGCAATGAAGAGTTTGCCGTACAATAAAACCCAAATGCTGTTTTGATCAACACAAGCATCCAGGATTTGGAAATAGTAGATGATCTACTATTTATTCCTCTTTCCCCAGTTAGCTCTGTTAGATATCAAGCTGACAGGTTTATTGGGAGATAGTTGCTGTTTATAGATTAATTGAGATAAGGTTCAACCATATGTTTATTTTCTTCATGTTATGAATTATTTTGGGGTTTTTCCCCTTTTAATTCCTTTCCTGTTTGTCCTTTCATCCCTTTTTATTGGTCATGCATCATGTTTTTGTTTCTGTCTTTTGATATATTATTGTCTTGGTACAGTCTAAAAAAAGAACCTACATTCAGAATAATGTCATTTCAGGAAGAAAGGTTGCAGCTGACAGTTTCAATTCCTTGTTAAAACTGTTCTTTTTCTAAAACCAGTCATTAATAAGGGTAACAAAGTCCAAAACAAGTTTCCTCCATTTGAAAGAGCAACACCCCAATGGTTGTTGTAATGAGCAATGAGTTCTTGCCCTCTTGGAAGGTAAAGGACTTTATCAAAACTTACTGCTGTTGCTTCGTGCTCTGAAAACAAGCTTCAGAGTCTCCTTCTTGACAATTTGTTTATCTGAAAGTTAGACCAACCTGTGTATTTATAGTCAGGAAGAACATTCTAATCTGAGGGAGATAATTAAAAAAGGATAATGAATTACTTTGCACCTCATGGAGATCTATCTTGTCCTTTTAAAGGCAAAATGTGAGAAACTGCCCCATAGAAAATTAATGGTTTTGCCAACAAATTTTGGCAGTCCAAACTGAAGATTTTTATGAAACTCCAGCAAGGGGGCTGGGAGCCTCTTATCTCCCCACCCCCCTTAATGTTGCAAACTCTACTTGCTAATGAGACATATTTCATTTGAGGAAGGGATTCCTTGTTCTGCAGCAAGATTGTCTGATGGCATTAATTTTATTGCTCTTTAACTAGAAACTTTTTAACACTCAAAAGAAGCTAGAAAAAAGTGGCTTTGTTTTTAGTGATAAATGGGCTTGGGCTCTAGAATGGACAAATTCAGTCTTGGGTGCTCTAAATATGTTCACTTTTATTTCCAGATTGGAAGTCGTTTTGGTCTGGGTACATCTCTTAATACCAGGCCTATAATTACTCTACATTTAATAGGAAGGGAAAAAGAAAGCAAATAGCTATATCAGGTGAATCTGAATCCTATCTTCAATGTAAATTAAATAAATACAGAGACCCATTTTTAGGATTTCCCTCCCACACCCTTATTTTATTCAAATAAGCCAAAACACAATCCTTGAAAATGTTGCTAAATCCAGCTCCCATGCCAATTTCTAAAAGTTCTTTTGTCACTATTACTACAAATTAGAAGTCATTATTATTTTTATCAAATGCCCTAGATTAGAATCTAATTTTTCCAGATTCAAAGATGCTATCTTATGCATCAAAGATTATCTTACTCTGTTTGAAAATAAACTAAATAGCTATCTTTTTTCCTGATTTTTTAAATATATGAATGTAGAAGCATACATAATTAATTATACATATTATGATTTGAGTTTTTTGTATCCCTTTATACCTATTTGGAATGTAAATTAACAATTGTAACAATTGTCTTAAATTAAAGCTTTACTTGAAATTATGCCTGGAAAGGACATCCTAAATTCAAAGTGAAACTCTGATGTACAGTTGGAGAAACATGGGATTGAGAAATGTTTGTCTGGTCAATATAAATTAGAGCATTTTGTTAAAAAATGCTCTAATTTATATTGTTGCTTTAAAGTATTTCCAGACTATGCCGTGTCAATGAAAACTGGTTCCAGGAATGAAGACTGGTGTATCATGACTAGAAAATGAGGCCTTTTAAATAAGCATACTTTTTCTCATCCTAAATGTAATTCATCCCTTGAATTAAGAAGATCAAGTATATTAGGATGGAAGAAGTCTAGGCACTACTGAACCATCTTGGACTTTAGTGGACCTTTAAGAAAAGTGGGGGGGAAAGCTTTGCCTCCACCCCTTAGTCCCTTGCTTTTCTTTTTCCCTTTCTTAGTGGGAGAAGAGCAAGTTCCCCAACAGTTTATGCCAAAAACAAGAGCGGGTCTACTCAGAGGAAACTCTCAAAAGACTTATTGAGGTACTCAAGATTAAAGCCAGTGGGGCTTTTTGTCATCGATGGTCATTCACATGGAATATAGTTTCCATTGTCAGTGAAGAATGAGCCATGGATGCAAATAGCTACCCAGTTAAACAGCAGAGAGAAACGGGTTGACTAAACCACATTGTGCTTAGATTAATGCAGTTATTTTGAGGAGAGAGGCATTATTCCCCCTCAGGAAAAAAAAAGGCATTGTGGTAACTCCCAGTTTGCATTGCATCTACTTATCAAACACTAAGTACAACAAGTTTCCTTGGCAGATTGTCAAGGCAAGTCTTATTGTCCACTTATCAGCCTGGTCACTCTTCCATTCCCTCTACAGGCTGATGGCAATCCAAATCTTCCTTCACTTCCAGACTTCCTGACAATTTCAACCCTGTCTTCCGATCCACACACCAACATTTCCCTCGTTGCCCATCCAAAGCTGGATGACACTAAAGGAGAAAGATAGATTAATTCTCATAATTATGAAAAAATGATATAATCTTACTAAGAACTCATTCTCATATTGCTCTGCTCCTAATTATTTTTGACATTATATCCTTTACACATTGCTTTCATTTTATCCACAGCCAAGGCAACACAAACTTCAATTATTCCATCTTTTTACATAGCCATCATACATCATTAATACAGTGTTTTTCTCTTGAAGTTTGAGTATCTATTTTTTTCTTAATTTGTACTCTAGTCGTATCTCTAATTTATTTGCAATTTGATTTTTTTTTGTTTACATAGTTTATTTTTACTTTCATTTCTCTTATTGTTAACATCAATAACTATTGGAATAAATGTTTAATTTGGTGAGAAATGCTTATCTTTCTTCTCTGGACATTCTTAATGCTTTTTATCACACATGATAGCCTGTGTTTTTTCTTGGATCTTCTTTTTGAGTTCAGTATTATGTTTTGAAAAATAATCTTTAATAAAAGCTTTACTTGCATCCCAAACCATTTTTATATAAATAGGATATACTGCCAATAATTTTCTTATATACATTTATAGAAAACTTTAGATGATTTTGTTTATTTTGAGCATTGTAAGAGTTAATTTGAAAATAGACCTGTTTACAAATAAACATTATTACTAAAATGTACATATTTGAAACAGAAGAACAAGTGAAAGAATATATGATAAAATGACTAAGTTTTTTGATTACAATATGCAAATGGAATAATGGGAAAATGTGGGTTGAAAGGATTGAAATGTATATTATGTTATATCGTAAACAGAATTTTTATTAAACGGTTGGTATACGTCCCCAAAAATTATCTAGAATGGATCCTTTTTGGGTCCTTTTTGGAGAAGGTGCGGGGTATAAATTTGAATAAAATAAAATAAAATAAAATAAATTTATGCTGAAAATATAAATGGGGGGAGGGGAGGCTAGAAAATATTGGACTCATTACATAAGAGTCAGTTTGATGTATTGAACCTATGATATACCATGACATTTTGGGTGATGCATCAGGGCTCACTATTATCCAAGTACTATTCCCAAAACACACACCCCATTCTTGCATAATTTTTGAAGCTAGCAAGAGGCCACATGAGAATAGGATGTGCTTTCCTGCAGCCTCCAAACTTTCCAGAAGTCATATAAAAGGGCAGTGCTCTTGAATGGCCTCTGGAGCCTCTGAAAATTATTTAAGAACGGGGAGTGCTTTTACACAGTTTTTGAAGGTTGAGGCTGTGGGAGAAACTTCTCCAAACCTGCTTCAAGAATGAAGACCTTATGCAACCAAGAACAGTAGGCCACAGTGGCCTATCAACAAAAAGAGAACACCATGTAAAAATAAGCTGTCTAGAGCAGAACCTGGGGAACACTGGGCCACAAGGAATATTATACCATCCTCCAAGGCTATTGAACAATGGGGAATGACAAAAGGCAGCCTTTTTGAGTGACAGTGGTGGCTCCAGGTCTACAATCAAGGCCCAGGCTCAGCCTCAACACTATTACTGATTGCAGGTTCGGGGTGGCCTGGATTTGTGGGTGGGAGGGGTACCTTGGTTATTTATATGCAAGTTGTTTCTCCTCTATTAATTTTATTTGAGCTATTGAAATGCCATCAAATTAATATTTTCCTTGTAGAATCCAAAACTCCAGAGTTGGGATGAAGGAAATGGCAAAATAGAACTACAGTATCTCAAAAAAGGAAAAACTATCAACTACACCACAGCGGAACTGGAAATAAATCACTTCAGTTCTGCAACATTACTGATACTGTGGGAATACAGAGGTCCAGAGCTACTTTTAAAAAGCAATATGTTTAGTGTTTTATCTGGAACTGTGCCACCAACTTCACACAAAGCAAAGACAAATAGAATGGCAGAGAGTACTGTTGGGAAGCTACCAGGATGATGGATAGTCACCTCACCACCTCACATGATGACCAGTTATGGCCATCATAACAAGTTATTTACTGGAAACGTCAAGAATGTATTTTCAGAAAGTTCTCACTAACATTTTCAACCCTGTGTAATCTGTCGTATCAGTAAGGTGCTAGGCTGGGAAAGGTTGAATCATGTCATTCTCAGAGTCAGAACAAGTTACTTATTAAATATTGCAATGTCCTGCCCAACTTTTGAGGCGTAAGAACAGTAAGCTGATTGGCATCAAGAAGGACTTTCCATCACCCCATAGGTTACAATTTGAGAACAGAGGATGGAGGTTTGTTGCTCTTTCTATGTTTATTTTTGCGCCCAGTTTTCTCAATTATGTGGATACATTGTTGGAGTTCCATAAGGTAAAGCGAACACACGAGTTGCCTTAATGCACAAATAATGGTTCATAACATGTGCTATGCAGTTCTGAGTTGTAAATGAATTAAAAATCTGCCTGAATTTGGTAAAAACAAAAAACCGTAGCCCACACAAAATAAAAGATTACCCATGCAGTCCCATGTTTCAGGGTTACCTGTTTGGGATGAAAATTTCCATTTTGGTCACAGTTAGGGATGGGAAAGAGGTAAAGATCCTCGTGGGTTCGGGTTTGGGAAGCTGCTAGTCTCTCTAAGGCTCTCTGAAGTTCACCCTGACACAAGCCTTGGACCTGTTGGCAAAATAATAGGAGGAATTGCAGTCAGAACACAGGAACTGTGAATGCATCTAAAGTCTCTCAGAGGAAATGTGGGTAACATTTTCATTCTTACCAGATTACCTCTCCCTGGAACGGAGGCGGCTAATGAGCCATCTATGGCTTGATTAGTCAAGCTTAGTGAGATATTCAAAAGGCGACTTTGGATATAACAGGGAAGCCTCCAATGAGTTCATCTGGTGCACTGGATTAAATGACTAGCAATAACCAGCATTGAGGCAAGTTGGGAATGAATTTAATAAAGTAGCAAAAAACCAAAAAGTACAGAAGTACAAATATTTCTCGTTTCAAATAGGTGTTCTTAATCAGATTGTCCCCAAACCTCCAAATGCATCAGGCTAAAATTTCTAGAAATCCCATGGCTGTGCTGGCAGGCTAATTCTGAGACTTTTAATTCTAACACATCTGGAAGGCATCTAAAATGTTGGGAAATGAAGAGCAAAACTGAGGAGCAAATGGGAAAAGCCTAATTCAGTCAAATGTGGTTTCTATTCCCCTTTCTCTGAAGAAAGACCAAAGCCCCTCACCACTGGCCGGATGTCCTCCCGGGGCATGAGGTTCCCAGGGTTCCACATCTTGCCAACATTGCTCATCCGTTCCCGTGCTCTTGCTTGTTGTTTCACCAGGCATTTACGGTCATGGATGTTGCAGGGGCTGAAGTTGTTGGTGGGAGGGAGCTCAATCTCTGCCTGCTCTAAAGACGAGCAGAGGAAATGACAAGGATTAAAGCAAAACAGGTTGGTCGTGAAGGTGTGTTTTAAGAACATGCCCATCCAAACTGTTCTCTACTTTTCTGAAAGTCTGGCTGCATGAAAGTTTCTTGTGTGCATTGTTCCTATTCGTAGGAAGGAAACGAGGGAGAATTCTAGCAGCTCTAACCTGAACTCATTAGGACGGCTGCCAGATCAGAGTCCAAAATCAAAAGGCCCACCAAAGCCCTCTCTGGAGGGCTCAGGATAGAGGTCATTCCTCTATCCTGGTCCTATTAGATCTCTTGGCGGCTTTTGATACCATCAACCATGGTATCCTATTGCACCGGCTGGAGGGGCTGGGGTTGGGAGGCACCGTTCTGTGGTGGTTCTCCTCCTACCTCTCCGACCGGTCGCAATTTGTGTTGGCAGGAGGGCCGAGGTCGACGTCTAGGCCCCTCATATGTGAGGTGCCGCAGGGGTCAGTCCTCTCACCCCTCCTGTTCAACATCTACATGAAGCCGCTGGGTGAGATCATCCGTGGTTTTGGGGTAGAATTCCATTAGTACGCTGATGACACCCAGCTGTACATCTCTACCCCTGACCACCCCAACGATGCCGTTAAAGTGATGTCCCTGTGCCTGGAGGCCTTGCGAGCCTGGATGGGGAGAAACAGGCTTCAACTCAACCCGAGACCGAGTGGCTGTGGTTACCGGCATCATGATATAGCCAATTGGCTATTTCAGACACCACTTCAATGTCAGAGATGGTACCATCTCTGGCTATTGGGGGCGAATCATTAGCCCCCGTGGAAAGGGCCCGCAACTTGGGCATCCTCCTGGATTCCCAGCTGTCGTTGGATGACCATCTGACAGCCGTGGCCAGGGGGGCCTTTTATCAGGTCTACCTGATATGCCAGTTGCGCCCCTTTCTAGATCGTGATGCCCTACGTACGATCACTCAAGCCCTCATCACCTCCCACCTAGACTACTGTAACACTCTCTACATGGGGCTCCCCTTGAGGTGCACCCGGAGGCTCCAGCTAGTCCAAAACGCAGCTGCGCGGGAGATTTTGGGAGTGTCGAGATACTTCCATGTAACACCTCTCCTGCGCGAGCTGGACTGGCTGCCTGTGGTCTTCCGGGTGCGCTTCAAGGTGTTAGTAACCATTTTCAAAGCGCTCCATGGCATGGGACCTGGTTATTTGCAAGACCGCCTCCTACCTCATACCTCCCTTCGACCTGTCCACTCTCACAGAGTGGGCCTCATCAGGGTGCTGTCTGCCGGACAATGCCGGCTGGTGGCCCCCAGAGCGAGAGCCTTCTCTGTGGAAGCCCCTGCCCTCTGGAATGGCCTACCGCCCAACCTTCGCACGATCACGGACCTGCGCCTCTTCCGCCGGGCTCTAAAAACCTACCTCTTTCAAGAGGCCGGCCTGGCATAACTCTAATTTTAATCTTATTTTAAATGGGTTTTAAATTGACAATTTTAGCACGGGCTTAGCTTAATTTAATTTCTTTTTAATATTTTATATTTATTGCTTTTTACATTTTATTCTTCTCCTGTGCACCACCCTGAGTCCCATTGGGAGATAGGCGCGGTATATAAATTTGATAAATAATAATAATAATAATAATAAGGACACTCTTATGCCTTTGCTTCCATCTAGGGCCTTCCCAGATTTTTGCAGCCCAACTATGGTAGTTTTCTTAGTTCTCAATTTCTCCAAAGAGAAATAGCTGCTGTTGAATCTTTCTTCGAATTCATAACCTGCAATCTTAAACTTTGCCCAATAAGTTCATGATTATGTTCATGGATGGGTTTAACAATGATAGAAATACTTTCTGTCCTATATTATTACGTTGTGTTCCTAAAACAATTTACAACTTCTAGACAAGCAGTACTGAACTCTGCTTAAAAATAAACACCACTTGACTAATGGAATAGATGCTGAAAAGCTATTATTTTTTATATTGTTGGCTGTCAGAACACTAGCTTGGATCCATATGGACATAATAAAGCTTGCCACAAATAAATTCCAGGAAGAGTATATTTCCAGCAAACCGGGCTACCAAAACATTATTTTTTTTTGCCATGCCATTTAAATTTTGTTTTGGCTAATGGACAAGCCATTTGTGTTTTTCCTAAAACTTTCTCTCCTAGTCCATTTTTCTCTTCAAAACTTTGCCCAGTTGGCTGCATCTGAGTTTTCAAACTATGGTCATGTTCTCTTTTTAATTCTCCTTTTCCAAAAAGGCTGAGCTCAAGTTTCCAAGAATTTTTATACAACTTTGGCTCAACTTCTCAAAAGCCGACAAACATTGGAGATGGGCTTGCATGTTTGCCAAACAAAGAGAGAAGGTTTTCTTAATCAGTGAGGTTTCCCTCTATTTGCTTTACCTCAAAACTATGTTCTTCAGCATTTTCAGTGAAAAATTTGGAAAGAACTTTATAGATCATCTAGTCCAATCTCTTGCCCAATCCAGGAATCCATCATTGCAGCATCTCCAATAGAAAGATGTCCAGTTTCTGCTTAACCAACTCCAGGAAAGGAAGTGGTTTGGATTTGACAACTTTTTATCAGATTCAGCAGCCTCCTAAATCAAAAGGTCCTTTGTCTTAAGGGACAGCATTAATGCAACTCTATTTTACACACCTCATTTAGTATAACATGAACAAACTATAGTAAGCATCAGATTTTTAAACACCTGTCTTGTCCAAGAAATTCTTTTTTCCAAAAAATTGGGGATGAACATCCAATATACTAAGAGTGGGAACAGAATCATATGACAGGGTAGAGCACAATGTTGTTTAAACTTAGCCAGCGTGATTTATACATTCACTTTACTTCTTAAAACATTGTATGAATCCTGCCCAGATAGATTATTTCCTAAACCATAATTGGCTAAGTTGGGCTTAATGGGTTGAATGACTATGACGCTGTATAATATTCCAAAGAGTGTCTGAAAATTGAGTCATGGCAACTGGACTTATTTGTGTTGATCTGAAACATTTCACTGCTCATCCAAATAGCTTCCTCGGGCTGAGCATGTTGATTAGCCAGAGAGCCATTGGAATGTACAATTCCTCAGCATCAATTGAGACAATTCAATTTTCAGATAACTCTACCTGGATGACTAAAAATCTTCATTAACATATTGTCAGACACTTTGGGGAAGAAACTTTTCTTTGCCGCCTACATACAATAGACCTAGAGAAGCCAACAGGCCAGGTGAGTAGCAACAATTCACAAGAATTGCCTCTTCTGACACGCCAGTAGAAAGGTGCATTAAGGCAAAACTATCTGACCTATATATTTCCCTTCATATTTCTAAGCAAAAATATATGTTGTTGATTCTTTTCAACTTCACTTCTGACTTTCAGTTTGACTTACACCTCCAGCTTTTGCCCAGGTGGCCTGCCAGGGGAAAAACCTCTTATTGAGATTAGGCCAGAAGAAAAATTATGTTCTATGCTCTATCCTTTCCCTTCCTTCCTACATTACCTGAACATAGACCACCATAGTTACCTCTTCTCAAGTAAATAAAAATAATGCCTAGCATAATGCTCATCCCCCCACTAGGAACCTGTCTGTCTAGCAAGTTTCCACCAATGTGACAAATTTCAGGCTACAGGAAAGCCAGATGATATACTAAGATGGGCTGGCTAGAGAATTCTGGGAGTTGAAATCCACACATCTTCAGGTGGTCAAGTTGAGAAACATAGTTCTTGACAGTAGAGGAATACAGCCTAAAATTATTGCCATGCCTTATGTTAAGAAACAGAAGGAACATCTGCAGAAATACGTTTGAAGAGAAATACTGGTTTCTAGCTGACTTTGGCTGATTTCATAAAAGCTGAGGGTTTGCGGGCCTCATTGATATTTGGATGGAGAACCACCATTAAATGTGAGGGCTGTATGCTCACCACCAACTGAGAAGTTGAAAGAACATCCCAAGAGTGTAAAGTCCATTTTTGCTTCCTCTTCTTGCTAAGTCATTACTTTTCCTCCTCATCAACTGACTTTGGGTAGAAAAGGAAATTTGTCCCAGATTTTAATGAATGCAATGCAACATCTTTAAGCTTCTTTTGCATCATAGCAAGACAGCATGGCTAGCTTTTCATATACTGATGAAATAGATTCCTCTTCCAGGAAGGAAAAAAAAAAGAATTATTGTGTACACATTGAGTACAGATTATGCAATAGCACCAAAAAAAATCCCTCAGGAAGCAATTTAAAACCATAGCTATCAATCTGCTAGTGAAAAATATTAAATCCTCACCTCACACTAATTGTTGGTTTTTAAGCTCTAAATATAGAGGTACATTTGGAAGCAGAAACTGACTCTGTGCTTTTTGTCCTGTATGGCTTAACATTCCTACTGGGTTGGAAGCAGTTGGATTCAAGTTCTGTTAATACTGGTATAGGTATATAGTGGTCTTAAGGAATGTAAGGATGGCGGATGACTCCTTTGCGCCTGTTCAGCACTGTTGTCTCTGTGAGTGTTTCTATTGCTGACAGAATGAAGGGCTTGAAACATTTCATTTTCATTTCATTTTATTTCATTTTATTTGATTTATATACCGCGCCTTCTCCATTGAAATGGACCCAGGGCGGTGCACAGGAAATTAAAACAATAAATAGTATACAATACAATAAATATGAATAAAAAGAATTAAATTAGGGGCCTGTGCTAAAATTCCCACTAAAAACCCAATGTCCATTTACGAATGTGGCAGGAGCTATATAACAATCCGATCTAAGTGTTAAACAAGACCAGCTTGCTGAAAAAAGTAAGTCTTGAGTGAGCGGCGAAAGAGGGGAAGGTCCGTGATAGTGCGAAGTTCGGGGGTAGGTCGTTCCAGAGGGCCGGCCCTGCCACAGAGAAGGCCCTACCCCTGGGCACCGCTAGCCGACATTGACCAGCGGTTGGTACCCTCAGTAGGCCCTCTCTGTGGGAGCGTATCGGTCGCAGGGAGGTATGTGACAGGAGACGGTCCTGCAAGTAGCTAGGCCCCGAGCAATGGAGTGATTTGAAGATGGTGACTAGCACCTTGAAGCGCACCCGGAAAGCTACCGGTAGCCAGTGCAGCTCATGCAGGAGAGGTGTTACATGGGAGCAGCGAGAAGCTCCCAGAATCCCCCGCACAATTCTGCACCAACTGGAGCCTCCAGATGCACCTCAAGGGGAGCCCCATGTAGAGAGCATTGCAATAGTCCAAGCAAGACGTCACGAGTGTTTGAGTGACAGTGCAGAGGGCTTCTCGGTCAAGAAAGGGACACAACTGGCGTACCAGGTGGACCTGGTAAAATGCTCCCCTGGTCACGGTCGCCACATGGTCATCCAGGGACAGCCGCGAGTCCAGGAGGAAGCCTAAGTTGCGAACCCTTTCCACAGGGGCCAGTGATTCACCCCCGATAACCAGCGATGGAATGAGCTGGCTATGCCGAGGCGCCAGAAACCACAGCAACTCGGTCTTGGACGGGGTGAGCTGAAGTTTGTTACTCCCCATCCAGAGCCGCATGGCCTCCAAACACCGGGACATTACTTCGACGGCATCGTTGGGGTGGTTGGGGGTAGATATGTACAGCTGAGTATCATCAGTGTACAGATGGTACTCTACCCCACAACCACGGATGATCTCACCCAGCGGCTTCATGTAGGTGTTGAATAGGAGTGGGGAGAGTATCGACCCTTGAGGCACCCCACATGTCAGGGGCCTCGCCGTCGACCTCTGCCCTCCAGTCAACACAAATTGTGAGCAACCGGAGAGGTAGGAAGAGAACTACTGTAAAACAGTGCCTCCCAATCCCAACCCCTCCAGCCGGCGCAATAGGATACCATGGTCGATGGTATCAAAAGCCGCTCAGAGATCTAACAGGACCAGAATAGAGGAATAACCCCTATCTCTGGCCCTCCAGAGATCATCCACCAACGCGACCAATGCTGTCTCAGTGCTGTGCCCGATGCGGAAGCCGGACTGGCACGGGTCTAGATAAGCAGTTTCCTCCAGATGTCGAGGGAACTGTTGTGCCACCACACTCTCAACAACCTTCGCCAAAAAGTGAAGGTTGGAGACCGGACGATAATTAGATAACAATGCTGAGTCCAAGGAAGGCTTCTTGAGGAAGGGTCTCACCACCGCCTCTTTCAAGGCAGCCGGCAAGAACCCCTCACTCAAAGAAGCGTTCACTACTTCCTGGAGCCAGTCTCGTGTCACCTCCCAGGAGGCCAGTACCAGCTAGGAGGGACACGGGCCCAATAAACATGTGGTGGCATTCAGCCGCCTCGGCAATCTGTCCATGTCTTCGGAAGTAACAAAGTCGAACTCGTCCCATAAAATGGTCTCAAGACCTGCCTCGGATGGTCCGCCCAGATCTATCAGTTTGGAGGCCAAGTCGTCCCGGATCCGAGTGATTTTATCCTGCAGATAACTTCCAAACTCCTCTGCTCTGCCCTGCAAAGGAGCTTCGCACGGCCCCTGCTGAACAAGGGAGCGGGTCACTCTAAACAGGGCAGTTATCTGCTGATGCGATAAGGGTGGCGAGATGGCTACGTTTCGCCACTCTTATCACCACTAGGTAGATCCTTAAGTAGAACCTCACTTGTGTTCAGTCGGATTCGGAACGAGTGGACCTCCACCTGCTCTCTAGGCATCTCTTGCGGCGCTTCATCACCCTTAACTCCTCGGAAAACCAAGGGGCCAGGGTTGATCGGCGCCACATGAGAGGCTGCAAGGGCATGACCTGGTCCAAGGCCCCCACGGCCGCACTATTCCATGCGGCCACTAGGCCTTCAGTCGAGTCGTGGGTAAGGGTTATGGATATAGGCCCAAGCTCCATCTGGAACCTCTCCGGGTACATCAGGCGCCTGGGGCGGAACCATCTTGGAATCTCAGGCTCCGCCTCCCCATGGTGGGGTGTAGCGGTCGGAAAGTCCAGCCGAAGGAGAGAGTGAGCTGACCATGACAGGGGTTCGATGACTAATTCCCCTACTCCTAGATCACTCAGAGGCAAAAATTAGGTCTAGTGTGTTTTCCCCTGTATGTGTGGGGCCTTGAATTACTTGGGTCAGGTCCATGGCCGTCATGGAGGCCATGAACTCCCGAGCCACCTCAGATGAATCGCCTACCAATGGCAGGTTGAAAATATCCCGGAGGGAAAAAATTTGGTACAGTTCTAATAGGGAGAGGGGTAAGCAGAAGGGTTAAAAGGTGTTTTAGGTTAAAAAATTAGATAATTCATAGTTCCAGAGTTAAACAGTCAGTAATAGAGTAAAAAGACTGATCAAAAAGTACATAAACATAACAAGAGTGAGTGGTATCAAAATTCATAGGCAAGTGGTACTAAAATTCATAGCAGGAAGGTGCAGCAGGGAATAAATAGTCAGTTGATCGATGGGGGTAGTGCAGAAAAGTCCGTCTCCTGGAAGCCATTGAGTCCATAATTGGATAAAATACATCTGCCACCACTATAAAGGGTGGAAGACTACTGCCAGTCGGCCGAGATCAAACTTCAGGCCTGGCACCATTAGGCCGATGTTCGGCCTGCCATTTGGCCGAGCTCAAAATTCAGGTCAGGTGCAATTAGGCCACAGTTCAGGCCAAACAAAGTACTATAGCTGGTGAATTCCTGGCTTACCATTCGATTCCTGCCCCCGACTGTCCGCTACGCTAACATATCGGTCCGAAATGCTGCCTGTCCGCTGACCACATGTTGCACTCCCAACGCGCAGCACAGGGCGTTCGGGTCGCTTTCTTTGATCTTCCGACGTGGCGATCTTCCACAATACCCGTTCGGCCGACCTGCACCATCCTCGCCATTGCCCAACCAGCAACTCGGCCACTCCGATGTCCCAAAGGCTCCCATGCTAATTAGGGCTGCTTAGAATTGTAGCTTCTTACCTTTCATTTATGGGAGGTAAGTGCCAGGTTCAATCTCCCTCCTTTTCAATGGCCCTATCCATCAGCTTAAAGTAAAAAAAAAGTGGCAGAACTCATTGGCACAATACTCGCTTTGGAAGGAAAAATTCCCAGTGCAATTCCAGTCATTTCCTAGTAGAGCTAGAAAACTTCCTGTTGGAAGCTTGTAAGAGCCATTGCCATTCAACTGGGCATGATTCATATTCTCTGCCAAGATATAACGGAGATGGTTTGCTTATGCGTAATGTGTTGTCTGAATCCAGTCTTTCTGGTTTCTTAAATGTGGTAAAGCTTAACGTAATGTGTGGATCCTGCCAACGGCCAGCAAAGGCTGGCATGCAGACACAAAAGGGCAACTACAAGCATATTTGGGTCACCAGGCATATAAAGGAGATATAAATCTAAATCTCATATTGATGGTATCTGATCCAATGATGTTGGATAATTTCACCCAGCACTTTAACGTTAAAGGGATTAGAGCAAGTGTTGTAACACCTCACAAAGGAGCGGCAGTGGGCTGGACCTCTCGCCCCTATCAACACCAATTGGAATTGGCCACAAGCAAAGCAACTGAACCACTGCAACAGTGCACTGCCCAATCCCAAATCCCATAGCTCGTCCAAAAGGATACCATAATCAATCATATCAAAAGTTGCCAGGAAATCAAGGAGACTAAAGGTGAGTGGACTACCCTATCTGATGTCTAATGACAACTTCTTGATGGGGCAGATCATGATCTCCTTAAAGAATGTCAAGAATACCCTCTCTTGCAGTGATGTGTTAACCACTGCAGGCATCTACCCTGAAGTCACCATCCTGATTCCTGAAGCTTTCAATAACCACTAAGGACAAGGGTCTAATAAGCAAGTGGTTGTACTGACAGCCATGAGGACCCTGCCTACTTCCCAAGGACCAGGCTGCTCCCTGATAACAGGGTAAGTCTATTCCCTAGGTATCTCTAATGGACTTGCCCCACTCTTGGAGTCTAAGAGCAAATCTGAGCAATTTTATCCATCATGCATTCTCCTCCAGGCAGCCCTGAAGATGATCATCTGAGCCTTCCTTCCCAAGAAGAACTGGGTGATTTTGAACCAGGCTGTCAGGTGACATTCTGTGGATGCAATAAATGCAGAGAAATATTGGTGTTTCCCCACTCTTACTGCCAGATTATGCCTTATTTGCAGTTCTAACCTGGGGGTGGTCAGATTTGTTCCTTGTTTTCCTACAGCAGGGTTCTTGGTTCTTTTCAACACTCTCAGATCAGAGATGGGTTGCTCCTGGTTCCGCGCAGATTGGGTGAACCGGTAGTGATGGCAGCAGGAGGCTCCGCCCACTCACCCAGACACTTCTGTGGATAACCTATGGCCATCATGAACACCCAATTCATTTCCAAGACCAAACCCATGGATGGCAGATCAGATCAAAATCTCTCAGGACTATAAGCCTGGAGAACTCCACTGCCAACCTTCAGACAACATCCAGCAGTTTAGGCAGGGAAGTTGCTAAGAGCAGGGAAGCTGATACAGCAGCAACAATCCCAAGTGATCCTGCAAATATCAGTCTCAGGAACATGGCCTCAGATCTGAAGACTTGGGGAGGATGGTCCCTGAAGATTAAAAGGGATTCCCAAATAACAATAACATTCCCTTTCCCCCCCACCCTATAGCTTTGGTTGGTGCCAAATTCTAAACCCGGTTGAGCACATCTCCAAGAGGGCAACATCACTCTCTGCAATTAGTCTTGATAATACACACCAGATCAGCCTGCTCCTCCCTAATAAGATAACAGATAAGAGTACTTTATTGTTAACCAGACCTAGGAAATACTGCTGTCTAGAGCAGGGGTGGGCAAACTTTGCAACTTTAAGTCTGAAGGACCTCAGCTCCCAGTCTTCTCCAACCAGCTTTGCTGGCTGGAGAATTCTGGGAGCTGAAGTCCTTCAGACTTAAAGTTGCAAAGTTTGCCCACTCCTGCTCTAGAGCATGAGTTCACAGGGCCAGAACTTCCACCAGTCTTAAATGTTGGAGCTCCCTTCCCTTGCAATGGCCTATTGTTTGGTTCCTATCTAAGCACTCCATGGCCATTACATCAGTGGTGGAATTCAAAAATATTTACTACTGGTTCTGTGGGCGTGGCTTGGTGGGCGTGCATGGCTTGGTGGGTATTTCCTCCTGATCAGCTGGGACTCGGGAGGCAAAGAATAGATGGGGGGCAGGGCCAGTCAGAGGTGGTATTTACTGGCTCTCCGAACTACTCAAAATTTCCACTACTGGTTCTCCAGAACTGGTCAGAACCTGCTGAATACCACCTATGAATTACGCTTGAATGAATTGCCCAGCCCTAAAACCCACAGGACGTTCCTTTTCCCTCAGTTGTGATATCCTCTGAGGCAGAGCTCTTCCTTCAGTTACGTATCAATCAACCGTTTTTCAGCCATCCACTACGATTCATTCATCCGGAGGTGGGAATGTAAGTTTCTTTAGCTTCTGTATGTAGCTTCAAAGATTAGACCTTCAAAGATCCTTGTTTTCTGCTGATGTTGCTGTATACTTTATTTCAGGGAGGAGAAAATCTGGATAGTGTGGATTTTATGCTGGCCTCTTTCAAACTGCCTTTTAGCCAAATACCGCACTAGGGGTCTAGGAACCATGTAACCATGACAAAAGTTATTAACCAATTTTCTCCTGGCAATTTCCAATTTGTGTGAACGGAAGACTTAATGCCAGGGAAAGAGCTGATTGATCTTTAAAGAACCTGCTGTCTCCCATCCATCCCATCCCACCGATCTGACCATAATAAACACTGGATGGAGATTTGAATTTATAGTTATGCCTTAGTGGTGGCCTTGCTCTGATCTAACCATGTGTTTTGCCCCTCAGCTCACATAGAGCTATGGCGGCACAGTAGTTAGAATGCAGCATTGCAGGCTAACTCTACCCACAGCCTGCAGTTCGATCCTGTAAAGCATTATGGAACAGTATATAAATTGAAGTGCTATTGCTATTCTTCAAAGAATCACTACCAGGCTATCCAGTAATGTTCCTTTTCATTGCCAAAGTCAATTTCTAGTCCTAAAGCATAAGCTAGGCAGATTAAAGGATGCTCGCTATACAATGTATACCACTTATGAACTCAATCTCTTCTTAAACAACACAAAAAGTTGGGGGAAGGATTTGTAGCAACGAGTATCAAAGTGAACAACTAGGGAGAGTCTTGGCAAGCACCTTCTGGGTTGAATGTGATTCCAGTGGTGGGATTACCAGATGTTGGCAACCCAGAAGGCAAGTGTCAAGAGAGCACATCTGGTTAGTTTAACTTTAAAAAAAAAAGAAGAATAAAGAGCAAATGTAGGATACTGTGAATTCAGGGCATTTAAAGCTTAATATTTTGCTAAAGCACAACATGATTTTTCCCCAATGTGTGTGCATATGTGTTCTACTTTCTTCTTGCTGAACTTCTCTGCAGCTGTAAGGTCGAGATGTCACGCCTTTAAACACATGCTCCCACGCCTGCTGTAGTCTGTATTGAATTATCGATCTCTGTGAACAAAAAAAAGCTCCATGGTGCTTTTGCAGTGAAGAGGAGCAGCTCTTGTGGACAGAAACGAAACAAAAGTCTCTTCCAGCATGCCAGGCCCCTTGCCAACAACTCTGAAACCAAGCAGGCTCCTTCTCTGCAGAAGCCTACATGAAACACTGTGAGAAATGTTTTAGCCCAGTCAAATGGGGGTGGGGAGTCCCATCAATGGAAAAATATTGATTTTCTGAGCTCTTAGAACAAAAACACAGCTGACAAACCTTGATTACCCAGAGCCAAAGCCACTTAAGAAGAAACAATTTAAATTGTTACGAAAATATACGAAGGTCAACAAACGGGAGGGGATGGCATATTAAGGATCAGGTTGTTGACATATCCATATGTACCCAGCATGAGGACTATTGGAGCATGTCTTAAATATTATCGTCCAGGTTTGTCCTGTGTTGGGCTCGAGCTGTGCAGATTCTGTTGGAAATGATTGAAGTGTAACCTGGTATGATCATCTAGGAAACGTTTGTGTGCCTATATGTCCCAAGTGAATAGAGTCCTTCAGTTGTTGCACAGCCATCTGTTGGTTAGATCCCTGTGTCTCCCAGGAGGAAATATGTGATTGAGTCCAAATAGTAGTAAGTTCATCTTTGAAAAAGCGCAGTGGTTCCTCCTGATTTTAAGGAGTAGGCAATAGTTACCCTCTTCAAGAAAACCTGATTAGACCCAGTAATGGTGGATTATTTCCAGCCCATCTGTAACTTTCCCTTCTGGTGGGCAGCAGCTTCAGGGGGTCCAGATGAAACAGATTATCTGCATTCCTTCTAATTAAGATTCAAGGCTGGATGCTGAACTGAGATGGCACTGAGCACACTTGTGGATGACCATTTAACTGTCCCTAAACCCCAGAATACACTAGCCTGAGCATGCTTTAATACATTCCCTACAGGAGTTCTCCAAGACAGATACCACAAAATTATAAGCTGAGGTTCTGGTCCTGTGGATAAGGATCTAAGTGAAATCATAGTCCATGTCTTGCTATATTGCACTTTTTATAAAAATGCAAGAGCTCATCTCTTCACTCCCCATTTGAGAGAAAAAAACAGGCAACTGTGATTTATTCTATGTACAGTTTTATTACAGACTTACATGCTCAAAAATTAAAATGGATTTTCAGGGTGATAACTAAGTGAGGAACTGAGGTTTTTGCCAGAAGCCAGTTTACACCTTTATTTAACACTGTGATGTTTGGCTTGTTTAAAATATGAAAAGGTGAAGTCAAATTCGCTGGGGGATCTCTAGGTTTCACAATGTGTATTAATGGATCGGATGCAGCATTTAAACCAATTTCAATTTAACTATCAGAGTTTCTGTCAAGATATCTAGATAATTAACATTTCCTGGAAACTAGAGAAACCTTTTGGAGCATATGTTGATATGGGAGACTAAACAGCTACTGTTGCTTCCTGTTCTTTACCTTCCTCCTCAACAAGTTGCTGTGAGCAGAATTCACAATTTGTTGCACAGCAAGTAAGGGAGATGGATAGATGAACAGATCAGGAAGGATATAGGAGGGGAGGAATTCTACAGTCTTGCTTATTTATTTTATTTGCATCCTGTCTTTTTAAAGATGAATGAGGTCACAAAGCACTAAAATAAAAACAATATATATTTTATAGAATTAGAAACCAGGTTTAAAAAATACTAACAGTGTTGGGAGACAGAAGAGCTGTGTAGCTGGAGTTCAAGTTACAACAAGGCAAGAATCCTGCTTATTATTTTGGTAGGGAAATTACTCAACAGCCCTTGGTCTGGTTTACAGATGGAACAGGAGGTGGTAACAGAAAGAGGTCCACGTTTAAGGAGGTTTTATCAAAGCGCCCTCTGGTGGACATGTGCTACCAATCCATTTAACAGTAACAAAAACTGATATATTTAATTTTGCCACAATCCTTTTAAGTAGCATTTTCCACCATATTACGGTATGAACAAATAGGAACTCTGAGCCCCTCAGTGCACGCCCGTAAAGCACCTTGCTGGGCACTGAGCTCCCAACAGGTTTTAGCGGATCTTATATATTAAAACAAGGAGTTAGCAGAAGAAGCCATACCTTTAGACAGATATGGTTAAAGAAGCTGTGCTTAAATGTTTTCTTCAGGGAAAACGAGTAGACGTTTAAACAATAACAAATATGTTCTTGTCTAACACAGTCCATTTCTTCTGCTAACTCTTCATAGGAAAAAGTTAAAAGGTTCACTTGTCACTTGAAATTATACAATCCATTTTATTCTTTGAAAATAATTTCATCTTATATTTCGGCATATATACATGCAAGATCTTATAGAACTGTTCAGTAATTACTAAGATTTTGTAGGGGAAAAAACTGGCAGTTGAAAAAGCTTCAGGCCAATTTAATTTCATTTCTGTGCTTCAATATTTTTGTTGGCTTTTGATTTTTTGGCAAGTATGTTAGCCTTAACAGCTTTTTACTGCCCTTCTGCACTATTAACCACATGGTAGTTAGACCAACAAAATCACAGAACTAGACATTTAAAAAAAAAAAAAGAACGCACATACTTTCTGGAATTGCAGGACTTCTACACGCTCCTTTGCAACTTGATTAAACAGCATAAATTTAATTTAAAATGTTTGCATTTCTGGTGCCCATTACAAAAAACTCTTGGGGTAGAGAAGTTGGCTTGGCCAGTTCTACAAAAATTTAAATCACCCTTTTAAAGTGTTGAATTCAAATGGGAGCAAATAAAAACATATTGAATGGAGCCAGATGCAAACTTGTTTTATAAAATCACTGGAACACAGAAGCAACATGAAAAAGAGAGGGAAAAACAGGGCAGTGGTGAGGGAAATTTGATCACAAATGCAGATTTGGAAAGAAAAACTGGCTCGAATTTTCTATTCTCCATCAGGACAATAGATTCATACCCAATTTGGCAGCTTTTTACTGATGCTAATGGGCAGCTATTCCACACTGTCAATTCTTTAGCAGTTCATATGGATTTCTTTTTTAAAACATTTTTTTTAATCTTGAAATCCTAACGACAACCTATACAACTGACATGGAGATATGAACTTGGTTACATTCCCACCAAAGGTGGTTCCTATTTTTCTACTTTAATTTTTACATGCTTTCGAACTGCTAGGTCAGCTGAAGCTGGGATAAGTAACGGGAGCTCACTCCATTATACGACACTAGGGATTTGAACCGCCAAATTGCCAACCTTTCTGATCGACAAGCTCTGCATCTTAGCCACTGAGTCTCCGTGTCCCCCTTGAACCTACTATAATATTTTCTTATTTTTGTATCTTATCTACAAAGATTTCTCTTTTTCCCCAGTACACTTGTTCACACTCACAATGGGGGGGGTGGGGGACGGAAATTTACCTGATGAAATTTCCTCACATCAAGAAGTTGTTTTGAATGCGAATATTTCTGTGTTGGTGTTTTGTTTTTGTTTTTGTTTTGCTCTGCATTCAGTGGCAAGCAAAACATTGGTCATGTATTATATATAATAAAAGTGTATTATTCATACAGTTGCACATTTATTTACCAACAGATAAAGGCCTATTTAAATATATTGTCTTAGCATAAATGGTCATGTCTGGCCCTGTTCAAAAAGCACACTGGGTCTTCCAAGTATATATACAATACAATACAATACAATACAATAGCAGAGTTGGAAGGGACCTTGTAGGTCTTCTAGTCCAACCCCCTGCGTGGGCACGAACCTTATACCATTTCAGACAAATGGCTATCTAACATCTTCTTAAAGACTTCCAGGGTTGGGGCATTCACAACTTCTGGAGGCAAGCTGTTCCAGAGGTTAATTGTTCTAACTGTCAGGAAATTTCTCCTTAGTTCTAAGTTGCTTCTCTCCTTGATTAGTTTCCACCCATTGCTTCTTGTCCTGCCCCCAGGTGTCTTGGAGAATAGTTTGACTCCCTCTTCTTTGTGGCAACCCTCTGAGATATCGGAAGACTGCTATCATGTCTCCCCTGGTCCTTCTCTTCATCAAACTAGACATACCCAGTTCCTGAAACCGTTCTTCATATGTTTTAGAATATCATTTTATTTTATAGAGATGCAACAAATATGTATTTCTTACATTTTTATTTTTCTACCTGTTGCATCCTGACGGACATTCAAAGCCCGGCAACAGTCAGCCTCGTCCTGATTGGACAGGACGTGGTTGGCTGTGGCCGGGACCGCCTAACGCGCGATTGGCCGGCTGCCTACCAGCTCCCCATAAAAGGAGCGGTAGAGCAGAAGGCGCGCACTTTTAAAATAGTCACTATGCTTTGCCTTGCTTGTTCCGAATAAAAAGAGCTGTTAATCTTACCGGTCTGCCGAGAATCTAACACTGGCGACGAAGGACTGGGGCCGGTACTGATTACACGGAACAAAGCTCTCTCGCTGCAACCGAAGAAATCCTGCTCCGGACTACCTCCGCCCTCGCTACTTCTTCAGCGAGCCCACAAGACTGCCGCCACGCACGATGGCCACCCTGCCGCCCTTCGCCCCCTACGAGGCGTCGCAAGAGTCGTGGGAAGCCTTCCTAGCCCGATTCGAATGCTTCCTCCTCGCGGGCGACCACGGAGAACTCACCCCGGAGCGTCGAATGGGGCTCTTCCTGGGCTGCGGGGGCCGCACAGTTTTCGCGGTAGCACGGAATATCGCCGCGCCCGCAGCGGTCCACACCTTGGCATGGGACACGCTGCAGGCTCGCCTGAAGGCCCACTTCGCGCCCGCACCCTCGCGGATCTCTCGACGGTTCGCGTTTCGGCAATGCCGCCAGCTCCCCACACAGTCAGCGGCGGATTTCCTGCAGGCGTTGAGAACCGCGGCCATTTTGTGCGAATTCGCAGCCCCATACCTCGAAGAATCGCTACTCGAACAATTCGTCTGCGGGCTCAAAGATGTGAAACTCAGGCGCTGGCTGATGGCCCGCTCGGACGTCACCTTGGAGCAGGCCGTGGAAGAAGCCAGGGGCGCCGAGTTGGCCGAGGAGAAGCCCTCTTTGGATCCAGCTCTATTAAATAACTATCGTCCAGTCTCCAACCTTCCCTTTTTGGTGAAGGTTGTTGAGAGTGTGGTGGCACAACAGTTTCCCTGTCACCTGGAGGAAGTTGATTATCTAGACCCGCGCCAGTCCGGCTTTCGGCCCGGGCATAGCACCGAGACGGCATTGGTCGCGTTGGTCGATGATCTCTGGAGGGCCAGAGATGGGGGTTGCTCCTCCATCCTGGTCCTATTAGACCTCTCGGCGGCTTTCGATACCATCGACCATGGTATCCTATTGCATCGGCTGGAGGGGTTAGGGGTGGGAGGCACCGTTTTACGGTGGTTCTCCTCCTACCTCTCTGGCCGATCGCAATTTGTGTTGGCAGGAGTGCAGAGGTCGACCTCGAGACCCCTCACATGTGGGGTTCCTCAGGGGTCGGTCCTCTCGCCTCTCCTGTTCAACACATATATGAAGCCGCTGGGTGAGATCATCCGTGGCTTTGGGGTAGAGTACCATCTCTACGCTGATGATACTCAGCTGTATATATCTACCCCAAGCCACCCCAGCGATGCCGTAGCGGTGATGTGCCAGTGCCTGGAAGCCGTACGGATCTGGATGGGAAGTAACGGACTCAGACTCAACCCGACCAAGACCGAGTGGCTGTGGTTTCCGGCTGCCCGATTCAACCAGCTGACTCCATCGCTGGCCATAGGGGGCGAACATCTTGCCCCTGTGGATGGGGTGCGCAACTTGGGTGTCCTCCTGGATGCCCGGCTGTCCATGGAAGATCAAGTGACAGCCGTGGCCAGGAGGGCGTTTTACCAGGTTCGCCTGGTTCGCCAGTTGCGCCCCCTATTGGATCGGGACGCCCTTCGCACAGTCACTCATGCTCTCGTGACATCCCGACTGGACTATTGTAACTCTCTCTACATGGGGCTCCCCTTGAGGTGCACCCGAAGACTTCAGCTGGTCCAGAATGCAGCCGCGCGAGCAATAATGGGTACCGCAAGGTATACCCATGTAACACCGCTCTTGCGCGAGCTGCACTGGCTACCTGTCGTCTTTCGGGTGCGCTTCAAGGTGTTAGTCCTCATCTTTAAAGCGCTCCATGGCTCGGGACCTAGCTATCTGCGGGATCGGATTCTGCCCCATACATCTTCCCGGCCGATTCGCTCCCACAGAGAGGGACTTCTCCGGGTGCTGTCCACTAGACTTTGTCAGCGGGCGACGCCCAGGGGAAGGGCCTTCTCTGTGGTGGGCCCAGCCCTCTGGAACGACCTTCCCCCCGACATTAGAACAACTACGGACCTCCGCTCCTTCCGTCAGAAATTAAAAACTCACTTTTTCTGCTTGGCCGGCCTAGGTTAGTCTCTACCTCAGGGGTTAGGGAATGTTAATTTTAAAATGGGGATTTTAGTACAGGGACAGTTGATTTAATTTGTTTTTATTGTATTTATTTATGTATATATTTTATGCTGTTTTAAATTTTCCCTGTGCACCGCTCCGAGTCCCCCTGGGGAGAGGACGCGGTATAGAAAAATAAAATCTATCTATCTATCTATCTATCTAGCTATGCAGACCAAGGCAGACCCCATCTTGTCCCAGGTCTCTACCTGGGTCCTGCGAGGGTGGCCCCCGGGCTCGCTGCCGGACACATATCGGCCTTTCAGGTCCCGCCAACTGGAACTGTCGCTCCACAGTGGGTGCTTGCTATGGGGAGACCGGGTCATCGTTCCCCCGCCCCTCCGCCACCAGGTTCTCAGCTCCCTCCATGCCAACCACCCAGGCATAGCTCGCATGAAGGCATTGGCCAGGAGCTATGTCTGGTGGCCGCGCATGGACGACGACATGGCCGCCTGGGTCGGCGCTTGCCAGGCGTGCCAGGCCTCCTGACCCGCCCCCCCCCTCCGCTCCCCATAGGGACTGGGACACCCCTAGGTCACCATGGTCAAGGGTCCACATTGACTTCGCCGGCCCATTCCACGGCCAGACCTTCATTGTGGTGGTAGACGCCTACTCTCGCTGGACCGAGGTTATCCTGATGACCTCGACCACGGCCGAGAGCACCGTGCGCGCGCTCCGGCGCCTTTTCGCAACGCACGGGTTGCCGGACTCTCTGGTCTCCGACAACGGGCCGCAATTCCACTCTACCATCTTCCAGGATTTCTTGGCCGCCCAGGGGATCCGACACGCGCCAACGGCCCCCTACCACCCGGCCGCAAACGGCCGGGCGGAAAGAGCCGTCCGCTCCGCCAAAGAGGCTCTCGGGAGGATGGATAGGGGGGATTGGCAGTCAAGGGTGGATGCGTACCTCATGGGCCAGCACTCTACGCCATGCCAGGCGACAGGCAAAAGCCCCGCGGAGCTGCTGATGGGCCGCCGCCTGCGAACCAAATTGGACAGGCTGCACCCCCAATACAATGAGGTGCAGCCGTGCAACCTGGGGGTCCCCTCTTCCCGCCGTTTCTCCGTCGGCGACACAGTTTTTGCCAGGAACTTTGCGGGGGATCCGCGGTGGGTCCCCGCTGTCGTCCGCGAACTAACGGGCCCCTGTTCCTACAGGGTCGGACGACCGGATGGATCCGAGTGGCGGCGCCACCTGGATCAACTGAGGCGCCGCCCTCCGTCTCCAGCCCCACCGATACCATCACGGCCTCCGGACTCGCCGACCATCGAGGCCCCAACCCAGCGGGACGATTGGCCCATCTCCACACCATCCTGGCCACTCACCACCTCGACCGACTACCCCATTTCTGATCAAGCTCCGGGTCAGCCGATGCCGGAACCGTCATTCCTGGAACAACCCGAAGCACAGCACTCCCCGGGGACCCCCCGTCCGGTGCTGACCGATCCAGGGTCTCCGCCAGATGGACTTGAGCGCGAGGCCAACCTACCGAACACGCCCTCGGACGACTCGCCCCCGTCGACAGCGGCACCCGACGGCGGCACAGACCACAACGACGCAGCTTGTTCGCCCCCATCGGCCCCGGCGGAGTCAGTGCGGCGCTCGGGGCGGAATAGGCGCAGTCCCACCTACCTCAGCGAATACGTGTGCTAGGGACCGTGTGGGGGACTCGCTGGGGGGGAAGGAGTGTTGCATCCTGACGGACATTCAAAGCCCGGCAACAGCCAGCCTCGTCCTGATTGGACAGGACGTGGTTGGCTGTGGCCGGGACCGCCTAACGCGCGATTGGCCGGCTGCCTACCAGCTCCCCATAAAAGGAGCGGTAGAGCAGAAGGCGCGCACTTTTAAAATAGTCACTATGCTTTGCCTTGCTTGTTCCGAATAAAAAGAGCTGTTAATCTTACCGGTCTGGACTCTCTATCTCTGCCGAGAATCTAACACTACCTAATTATTGTCCCCAATAAGGAAAGGTTGGTCATTCCCATCTACAATGTATAGCAAGTTCATTTCATCCAGATGTTTGCTTTCATGAAATTGCTGCCTGAATGTTCTAAAATCTAAATGGTTCACTGAAAGTCCTTCAGAAAAATCTGTAAATCTTGTTCACGCAGTACTGAAAGAACCCCATGGACCTTCTCTGTTTATATGTTCCCTATTATCTCACTGGGATACTGTTGCTTCGGTGGTTTGGGCAGAACCAGCCAACTGGAGATGCCTTTAGTAATGTCTATATTTTGATAAAAGAAGGGAAATAGAAAATATGATGCTATATTTTATTCCTTGCTCTGGCTTTGATGCAGTAACCTCTCCCTAGAATGCAAGTTTGTTTTCTAACAAAGTTTAGAATAGAATAACAGAGTTGGGAGGGATCTTGGAGGTCTTCTAGTCCAGTCCCCCCCCCCCACCCTTAGGCAGGAAACCATACACCACTTATTTTGGTTATCCAACATCTTCTTAAAAACTTCCAGTGTTGGAGCATTCACAACTTTTGGAGGCAAGTTGTTCCATTGATTATTTGTTCTGTCAGGAAATTTCTTCTCAGTTCTAAATTGCTTCTCTCATTGATTAATTGATTGATCAGGTGCTTCAGATAATAGTTTGACTCCCTCTTTGTGGCAACACTTGAGATATCATGCTATCATGTTTCCCCTAGTCCTTCTTTTCATGAAACTAGACATACCCAGTTCCTGCAACCATTCCTCATATGTTTTAGCCTCCAGTCCCCTAATCATCTTTGTTGCTCTTCCCTGCACTCTTTCTAGAGTCTCCACATCTTTTAAACATAGTGGGGTCCAAAACCTGTCTTATAACATTCCCAAAGTTACTTAATATGAAATCTTCTGAAAAATATTTGGGGGATAGCTGCGGTCACTGACTTCATTTTTGTTTAAATTAATTTAAGATTAAATTATTTCATTTTTATATCTGATTTTGGTATTTTTATTTGCTTTTTATCATTCCTATCAAAATTATTAAAATGACTTGTAGTTACTTTGCTAGTTTGATCTGTAACTATTTAGATGTATCATGGACATTGTAACTATTTATACATAACCTAATGAATAAAAGGTGTGCAATTCTGTCACAACCATTTTCTCATTATATTATTCTGTCTGCTAACTTGAACAGTGCACACACCATGCATTCATTCTCCTAATATTATTTATCTAACCATGTCCTCCCTCTACCCAAGAGGAACTACATTTAACCAGCATTTTTAAATGACTGCAATTTTCTGCAACTATCCAATTCCTGCTGTATAATCTATATATGATATTTCTCTTTGGTGGGAGGGGGGGCAGTTTTAAAACTGTTTTAACACTAGAAAGAGTTTTCAAAATGGATATCCATTTATCTTCCTACCACTACTTTTTATGCTTCCACAATTGAACAGCTGCGATCCATCATAGATTTATTTAGATTTATTTTAAATTCTGTGTAACTTTGCACAGAGAAAGAGAGGAAGGATGGAAGAAATCTTGCCTAGCAACATTAATGGCACAGACAGCATCAAGTCATTGGACTTAACCATCTGGATTCTGCTAGAGATTTAATAATGGGAGCAAGTCTGCAATTCTCTCATAGTTAAAGTTCTTGTTTAAAACCCGTTTGAAACAGTAGTATGATCTTCCACACTGAAGGTGTTTGTCCAATAAAAGCAAGAGATAAATTTCATTGGACTTCTGTCACTCTGTGTAGTTTTGCATCCTGTGGACAATGTACTTCCTTTTATTTGTCTTAATCAGGAAGTCTTCACTTCAGTTGTCATCATTGTCCTGAAAATGCTGAGCAACATTTTCAGCAACTCCTTTTTTCTCTGTCCCTGTTTTGCGCGTGTGTGCGCACAAACACACACACACAGAGAGAGAGAGAGACAGAGGGTAGAGTCACACAACATGCTACACTAGAATCTAACATCGTGGACCAGCTTTGCATCTCTTTAATAATCAGGAGATGCTAGTCATCAGGCTTCTGCAGAATCATCTACTTACCTAATGCCTGACTTGGGTACTTGTCAGGTCTTACACAGGCTCCTTATATGCATGAATCTGGTGCTCTTTTGAAAGAGGGCTAAACCTGTGCTGAAAAAACTAGAGTGCTATGCTGCACAGAAAATTGATTCAAATGTGAACTTCTTAGGCAAATTGTGTCAGCTATGCGCTGCTGGTTCTGTTCCCAATGATCCCATGGAAGGTTTTTCCACCAACAGGAGAGTTCATGTGACTACTTTTTTCTTGTTTCTACTTTGAGGAAGTACCATTTTTCCTACTCCACAAGCTACTTCCACTTCCTGCCTGCCACAACCACTTGCTCGCCTTCACTTGCAGTTCTCCCTTTCTTTAATTTAATGATCATTCCCTCTCCTTTAATTTTTCCACTTTCTTCCATGCCTGAGGGAGACAAAAGCAAAGCTGAAGAAGGACCCGTGTTCTCTTCCCAAGCTTCATTCAACATCTTGGCCTGTCAGCTGGGTTGAGACTGGTTTAGAATAGTCTGAGAGGCTGCAGGTAGAAAGTACCTCCACGTCTGATAATTGGGCATCTTATCAATTTGTTATACATGCTGCTTAAAGCACCAGCCTACACTTTCCTAGGAACTCACATATGTTAAGCAAAGTATAGATAGTCCTCAACCCACAACCATTCATTTAGCAATTATTCAGACTTACAACAGCACTGAAAAAAGTGACTCACACAATTGTCACAGCATTCCCAGAGTGACATAATGAAAATTTGGACACTTGGCAACCTGTATGTATTTATGTCAGATGCAGCATCCCAGGATCGTGGGATCTCTCTCGGCAACCTTCCCAGCTACCTTCCAAGAAGAAAAGTCTATGTGGGAAGCAAAACTCACTTAATGATAGTGTGGTCAGTGGTGGGTTTCAATTTATTTTACTATCGGTTTGCATTTGCGCAATGCTTCTGCACATTTGCAGAAGTGTCTGGGCAGGTGGGCAGAGCCTCCCACCACTGCCACTACTAGTTTGCCCAATCCGGGGCAAACCAGCAAAAATCCACCTTTGCGTGTGATTCACTTAATAACTAAGAGGCAAAAATGTCATAAAACAGGTACAATTCAACAGTCATCTTGCTTAGCAACAGAAGTGCTGGTCCCAGTTATGGTCATAAATCAAGGACTACCAGTATTTGGTGTTTGTATGTTTTCCCCTCCAGCATGTGATACTTGTTGGGAGAAGTAAGAAAGTCAAATGAATCCACCAATTCCTTTTCTTTGTTTTGCATTAAATCTGTCAAGGTAAACACAGTTCCCTGACTTCATTCCTAAGGTGGAAAATGTTGTGCAGGTAGGAAGGGAAGGGAATGTATACTATATTTGTTCTTATTCTGAGCTTTCCAATTTAAAAATAAATAATCTAATATAATTGTGAGTGCACAGCCAATTAAGAAATTATTCTTTGTATCTGGACAAACATTGCTGATATTATTGTACTAATGTGCAAGTTGACATTGCTAAATATAATTTATTTTTTTTACAAAGGTAGAAAGTGCTATATTTGAAGTGGGAAAGTTTGGGATGAGAACTAATGGAGATTATGCTTTGCGTTCCCAGGTTTACCAGCCATTTTCCTTTAGTCAGTTGGTATAATTTTATTGCAATTTTTAAAAAATCACATTGCGGTTTGGGCAAAATGACTAATCGTCACTTAAAAATAAGAGAAAACTCTCAGACTTGCATTATAGAAATAGAGACAAAGTAGAGGGGAAATCAATCCAGGGCAAGTCAACAGTTTTTTCACCAGAGCCAAAGTGGGAGGGGGAGCACTGTCTGGCTGAGAGGAAAAGGGCCACACGAAATGAGAAACAGATTTAAAATCAGGAGGGGAAAGAGAGAAAGCTTTGATTAAAAGCCACAAAAGTTGGCAGTGGAGGAGGAACTAATTGGGAGGGGGGTATGCATGGAGAGAAGAAGTAAAATAAATAAACAAACAAAGGAATTGCCTTCAGTTAAAATTGTACTGTGATAGGGCTTTGTAAAGGTTATGCTGCCATTCTGCCTTTTGTTACCTAGCAACCACCAGGTGAGATGAAAGGAGCACATGGTCTCGATGTTACTTTGCAGGCCACACACAGTATGGCGAAAGACGGGCCATAGTGTTTCTGTTACTTGTCAATTATTATTCAGAAAGTTTTCCCCTATCTCATTTTGGTTCCCTGCTGTCCCTATTTCTATCTATTAGATTTCTACTTGGGCTCCCGGAGTAGGGGGGAGTCCCAATTATTGATTTAAATCACAACTCTGCTCACCCCTGCCTACCCCTCTTTCCTGTTATGACCTTTTCCCCCTCTGCCAAGGGCACTGACTTGTCCTTCTCACTCAATAAGTGACATCACCAAAAATAACAATCTCAGAAAACCTGTTCCTGGTATTGAGGGTGACACTAAACAAAAATGTTTACTCTCAACTACACATTAACCCGCCTGCCGAGGGAACCTGCCGTACAGAAGAAAGTGATATGAGTCAATCTTCTCCTCAACCATATTGAACTGTTAGTTTGAAAGTCTGAAACTTGGCATTTAAATCAGAGTTTTGTCCAGAGTTTTATCAGCCTTCAAGATGATGGCTATAATCATATAGTTGTAGAAAAAGGACAAAGGCTTTGACAGCATGATTGTGGTCATCCCTGTGGCCGATTCGCTCCCACAGAGAGGGACTTCTCTGGGTGCCGTCCACTAGGCTGTGCCAGCGGACGACGCCCAGGGAAGGGCTTTCTCTGTGGCGGGCCCGACCCTCTGGAACGACCTTCCCCCCGAAATTAGAACTACTACGGACCTCCGCTCCTACCGTCAAAAATTAAAAACACACTTTTTCTGCTTGGCCGGCCTAGGGTAATCAACTGTTTTTAGGGTTTTTAACTACTAATTTTTAGCTTTAATATGGGATTTTAGCGCAGGGTTAGTTTTATTTTATTTTAATATTGTACTATGTTTGTGATTTTATATGTATTTTAAATTCCCTGTGCCCCGCCTCGAGTCCCCTCGGGCAGAGAGAGCGGGTTATACATTAAAATTTATTATTATTATTATTAACATTTTTGACCCCCTCTTGATGGACACCTTGCATAAAGATCGCGTGGCAGTCAGATAGTTCAGGTGGTTTTACAAAGGGAAAATTGATTCCATCTATGGTCCCTGAACTCTAATATTGGGTAATCTCTCAATGGTTACATGACTCTCATAGGACCTAGTAATAAACCTGCCTCTCCACATATTTATCTAATCAGTCTTCCACAGCATTTGGCCAAGTTGGCTGTTATTTTGGGAGTTGCAGTCCAAACTCATGTGGAAATCACCAGATTGGGGAAGGTTGAGTCAATCTCAAAAAAAGGAAAATAAAGTGATATTAGTTGCCAGTACTGCTGGAACAAATTTGCCTAGGGCAGTGTAGTTAATCACAATTACCAAAATCATCAACATGGACGATGAATTTTTAATAGGTCTTTTAATTTATTTAAAAGACTTGTATGCCAGCCATCTTAGAACTACTACTCCAAACAGCTCACAACAGTTTTCCCAACTTTATAGGACAGTCCACTATAATGGTCTCCCTGTCTTGTTAATAACAGTGGCAAAAGTAATGGTTGACCATTGTTTTTATTTTACCTTTACTATTATCTTATGATATTGTCATCTGTTGTTTGGTTCGTTTTCTTATATAAAATATATTGCATGTTCAATTTTACATGTTTCAAAAAAAGGAACCTTATTTTAATTTAATTTTTAAAAAAAGATAGCAAAATATAGGGTTTGGTTGTTTTTTTTTGCAAACTATTTTGTATGATGAGTAGTTGGGATTTCAGCCTACAGAATAGCAAGTATTCTGTGATTATTCTTTCTTGTGTTCATGCTCAGCCTATTTTGTATCACTACCCCACCACACTTCCCTAGCTAATGAACATTGAAAGCCAACCTACAAATGTGTTATATTGTGTAACATATTATGAATAGATTAGTCATCCCCCATGATTCTACTTGAAAATAGTTTGACATTAGACTTCAAGTCCCATTTTACTGTAAAATATATCCGGCATCTTATATGTTTGAGCTTATAAAAGTGTATACAATGGAAAAGATTCTACTTGGGTACTTTAAAATAGAATAGTTGGCCAAAAAGCAATGTATATGGGTGATTTCTCTTTCGGATTCCTCTTATGCGCATAAGATTAAATCTTTACACAGTGAGATAATTCTTTATTTTACCTCCATTAACCCTTGCAGAAAGGGCAAATCGTCAGACACTCAGACTCTATAGCTGATATCCATAATCATGAAACTATTGAGAAAATATTTTTGAAATATATATTATATTACATCTGTTAAAATCTGTGTAGATAAGGCTGGTGATTTAATGCTGGACTGGAACTGGTAACCATTATTCAACTCCAGAGCTTATTGAGGGCTATGGAACAATAGGCAACTAATTTCATATAACACATTAACCAAATGATTGATTGTTTTTTGTACTTTATTATAATATAGGATCCTAGCCACATCCTTTATAAATCATGCAATGTAATTTAGAATAACAATCAAACTACTAAATATGGCTTCAAGAAAACATCTTTACAAAATTATTAGTATAATGTGTGAATCCAATCATTATTTCCCAAATCTCCCTACTTCTCAGGGTTGTTTAGAATAAGAATAGATTCTCGTGTTACTATTCTGAGCATCCAGGGATAGAAGTAAAGGTAGATAGAAAACATTGTGGTAGTGCTGAAAGCTTTCTATGAAATTGGAAATAAATACATAAATAAATAAAGCAAGGCAGTATCTTTTTGTAGTGGATCTACAAATTATATTATAAAGCAAGGCAGTATCTTTTTGTAGTGGATCTACAAATTATATTGCAAGTATTGGAACAGCATAATCTATTGTGTGAATTATCAAATGATGTTTATAAGAATCATGTCCCGAATACTCAATTATAACCCTTAATGAAAAGTCCATAGATGATGTAATAGTCTTCAGATTGTCATATTCAATACCCCCCACTTGCAAAAACTGTAATGCTACAGGACAAATAAATAGAAACCTTTTTTCAAGAATGGTACCATTTCAAACTAAACAGACTATTAATAGAAGAGAGGGTTTGGTTAGATAATTTGCATTCTAGGATATTTCTCTTCTAAGAGGTCTAAACAATGCCATTTTAATATACTCCTTAAATAGCTGTAAACAATGGATAAGCCAAATAAATAGAAGCATAAGCCTATAGCCTACATTTGTGATGAACATTGAATCATTAAGCAATAGCATTTGAACTTATATACTGCTTCACAGTGCTTTATACAAGCGGTTTAGAGTCAGCCTATTGCCCCCAACAATCTGGGTCCTCATTTTACCCACCTTGGAAGGATGGAAGGCTGAGTCAACCTTGAGCCTGGTGACATTCGATCTGCCAGACTGCTGGCAGTCGGTGATCAGCAGAAGTAGCCTGCAGTACTGCACTCTAACCACTGTGCCACTGCAGCTCAAGCAAAGCAGTTACTAAATGAAACTGTAGTTATACTTAAAATTAATTCTACTTCAGATTTCTTTTGCTTTATAATTATAAATACAAGAATGGGCTCCAAACTTATATTTTCATCAATGTCATAACTGCAAACAGCCACTAGGAAGTGGTTTAACTAAGATTACTTGTAAATCTTAAATTTCCCCCCTATTAATATTCACTAATCTCTTAGGATTACTCGATCGGAGGTGGAGGATGAGGGTACTTAGCCCTTCAAAGTCCAGTGTTGATTTTTTTATGTTCTTGATTTTTGTAGGAACATAAGCTTTCCCCATGTACATTTTTGTTTCTACGCTGCCCTTCTCTTAATATTTCCCTGCCTCATTGCATTCTACATCTTGCCTCTAACCACCTGTATCATTACTCTTTCTACTGAACATACCAAGGTCAGCAATTGGTGCATCCTAATTTTTTTATGAATTTCAACAATGTCCCCAAATATATGGTACTATATATCTGAGCCAGTGAAGGAGGACACAAACAATAAGAAAGAAGAACAAGTGTTTTTGAGGGGGAAGGCGGGAAGGCATACAGTTTAATTTTCTTGACAGCCGCAACAAAAATGACAGTCAAAAACTGCAAAAAAAAAAAAAAAAAAGACCTACATATATACAAAAGTACTTTTTCCACCATCAGAAAAACTGAGTGGTTGTTTTTTTTTAGTGGTGGGAGTTTACTAGAGCCTACTGAAGAAGTAAAATCTTCACTGTATTACTGATCACAGCATAAGTGGAAGTTATTAGCTTGCAATTAGCACTTATTAGCACAGCAAAAGCTGCTCAGGAAAAAAAATACTTGCAGATACTCCAAAGAACTGACAATATTTGATTTTAAGGCTATGCCTTCTGGATGGAGGGCATCAGGTTAACAAGGAGGACCTGCCCTTCTTTAGCTGGATAGCTGGTAATCTTAGTCAAATAGACTTAGCACTGTTTTTAAAAGCAAAATAAACTTCAACTATATTCAGAAAGCAGGAAGAAATTACTCTTTTAGACCTGGTCCTGGTCACATATATTACTTACTGTACATGCATTCTACTTTGTAATACCAAATTTCCACTACAGTCTTCTAATACCTGATATGTAGAACTTCCACATACCAACCATTTGACAGGTCCTGTACTGCATTTTTCAGAATTTAGTCACAGTTCCCGTTCTTGCCTTTTATAGACAGCTTATTTTTATGACATATATTAATTCCAGCAACCGAATTGTAAATTTAACCTTACCTTAGTGAAACGGAATAGATGCCACTACGTTTGTTCCTTAAACAGCAGAGTATTCATGGACTTTCCAAATGATCATAGCAACAAAACGTGTCTGCATATTGCTATTACAAGTGCAATACAATATAAATATCTTAGTCATACCTAGTGTTCAGAAAACTTTTTCTATTGAGCTACGGAGGAAGCTTTTGCTCAGGTTTCTTTTTCAAAAAGGATATTCCTCTGATGATCCAGCTGTTTCCCAGATGTCTAATCTCCCCAACCTATTTAGGCAGGAAAGTCAGCAGTTCCTGCAGCAACTTCCAGGATAGAATGCTTCAGGATGTCATGGTTCAAAACAAAAATCCCCAAAAGGAATTTCTGCTCTCTTTAAAACAAATAGCTAAAGAATTGTGTGTAATTCAACAGGGGTGAGAAGAGGAGAATCTAAAAGACCTCTATTGGAACTCTATTGGAAGGATGAACAAAAAGATTCATGAACATACTTAATTTTTAAAATGAAATACTGCTATAGCTCAGCGTGCGTTGACCAGTTATTTGAACTATATGAACCCTATGACATGTATGTATGTATATATGTATGTATGTAAAGGTTCCCCTCACACATATGTGCTAGTCGTTCCTAACTCTAGAGGGCAGTGATCATCTCCTTTTCAAAGCCCAAGAGCCAACACTATCCGAAGACGTCTCCATCATAATGTGGCCATTGTGATTAAATGCCAAAGGAGCAGGGAACACTGTTATCTTCCCACCAAAGGTGGTCCCTATTTCTCTACTTGCATTTTTTACATGCTTTCAAACTGCTAGGTTGGCAGAAGCTGGAATAAGTCACGGGAGCTCATTCCGTTACACGGCACTAGGGATTCGAACCGCCGAACTGCCAACCTTTCTGAATGACAAGTTCTCCATCTTAACTACTGAGCCACCATGTCCCTCTATTTATTTATTTATTTATTTACTTACTTACTTACTTACTTACTTACTTACTTACTTACTTACTTACTTACTTACTTACTTACTTATTTAATCATATTTTAAAACTGCCCATCTTCCTCATGTATGGGACATGGACATTCTGTATTAAGTTTTTCTTACCATAGTTCTGTTGCTGTTGTTTTTTTAAAAATCTCAGAACACCAGCAGATCTTCATGCAGTGGCTTCAGATGTTGTATTGGGGGACTTTTTATTGTAGTTGTGTGCATTCTCTGAGTATCAAAAAGTATTTTCTCTAGCTTAGTGATTCCCAGATGTCCTTAGTCAGCAAACCCTCCTCCCCATATTTTCCACCATTTTGGGAAATGGTGGAAATTTGGGGAAATGCATTACAGATATGCTGTATCTAGAAGATCATGAACTGGGATAATTGCCACAAAATCTTTATTAAGGGCAACTAATTTTGCCCATATTTGGGAAAGCTGGATTGTTTTTAATCATAATTTAGGACCTGAACATACATAATTCAGCTATCATCATTTAGAATCACAATTGGTGATTACATTTGGTATGTTACCAGGCTGTCTTTTTTATGCTCTATTGATTTTGCTGTAGACATTTTTTTAAAGCATGCTGCCGATTTTATATTTAATTTTTAGTTTATAAGGAAGCACAGATCTAGATCTACATCTATTTTCTACCTCAAAAAAAATCCATGTCTTTTTCCAAGGATGAATATGGGGTTGAAGATACTTGGTTTCTATATTTTCAGAAGTGAAAGTTATTATTTATTGGACTTCTAGTCCCGCCATTGATAGCTAATTTCTGTAGCCTAGCAATCTTAGGACAGTACAGAGTGCAATCTTAGACCACCTCAGAAATAGAGTTTAATCTGAATTATTATGCTTCCCTACAAACTTTACATTAAGGAGCTGCCGATGCAGTTTTCAGAATTCCCAGCCTTTCTTGTTTTCTGTAATATTTTGGCTACCTGTACTTTTGACCATTATTTAAAAAGGGAAGGTTTTCCAAGCCCTGTAAGCAATTTGCATCTTCTAAACCCCTTGGTTACAAAAACATAATAGCCATGCCTTCCTCTGATTAACTTAGTAAATACTGGTATCTTTTATAGCAACACCAATTTTTATTGTCATTTCATTGTGTGTTTGTTGTTTGTCCTAGCATGTGAATCTACTCATGACAAGATTGTCAATTGAAGCATGAAGGCTATTTTTTTCATATCATATATACCGTATATTTTACTCTATCTTCTTCCTTGTTCACAGTAGCACACTGAAGAGATCGTTCTGGCTCTGATTTTAATGTTAGTTCTGTATTTGCTTTCAGAGACCTATTGCATGTGCACATTTTAACCCTTCCTTATTCCAGAGTAATCCAATTGGTCCCTTAGGTTTATTCTATTTTGCAGAGGCAATCGTATGACTAAGTAAGAATGATTAAATAAGGGATTATTAAATCTGATCTGATCAGATTAACAAATGCATGAGTAAAACCTACACATTTGACCAGCTCTTTGTGATCATGGATTCTGCATTGTCCTTGTCCACAAAAAGTGGCTCCTGCTACAAGCCTACAATTAATGTGAAAAAAAGCTTTATCCTGAATAATGAAGGTCAATGAAAAAAAAATGCAATTTATTCTTTCAGACACCACTTCAATGTCTCCCATTGTAGCACTACATGGAGCAATTCCAGCAGATATCAAACCTCTACTAGCCAGGAAATGTAATGATGGGTGAAATACCAGCACTGGAGTTGATCTTCACTTATTCCACGGGGCTGATAGATACAAAAAGGAGGAGAGGAAATCCTTGACAAACCATTAACAAATAATTAAAAGATATGTACCTTGCTCTTTTTAATGCATGTTCATAGCTACAGCAGAAGCAATGATATGGTTTAGTGGTTTAGGACAGGTCTAGAGAAGAAATAGCTATTATTACAGATTTATTTAATTCAAAGGGAAGTATGACTATCAATCTACTGTATACGTTTTATCATTTAATGGGTATTAATTATGCCTTTGTAAGCTTGAAAACCTCTGCTGCTTTTTACCATTGAGAACTTCAAACTGGAAATAACACTTAGCCATCCATTATATGCTTTTAAAGTGATCTGAGGATATGAATTTCCTGTAGAGCAAGAAGATCTAACGAGCAATAATTATTGCACATTACTATGGAATACAAAACCACAGTACTGAGTGTGGGTGTGTGTAAGATAAATATACCATTTCATACATATTTCTGCACCTGAGAATGTCTACAGAAGAAAAGAAACCCAACCAATCTTTCAATATATCAATATGTCATTCAGGATAGAGTCTTACCCCCTCTATTTTAAGATTAGGTTCATTCAACTTATTTGAATTTATTTCCCAGGTAGTCATATTTATCATCACATAGGTAATTCATTGGTTAGTAAGTTGATCATTAGGATTGTATTATAGTCCCCTTTCTTATCATTGATTCAAAAGTATCAGATTCATACAAAGAAGAAACCATTTTTAGCTCCATAGTGAAACATTTTCATAATGATGGTTTGATCAGCCATGCTCCTTCAGTTAACAATTTTTTTCCAAAGGACCAAATTCTACCAAGAAAGTTTTGAATATAATTTTAAAAAATCTTCATACTATCTTTCTAAGTATTTGTGCATGTGAAAAACACTGTTTATTATTAGACAGCCTAGACAGACAGACATAAACCCTATATACATACAGTACGTGTGTGTGTGTGTGTGTGTGTGTGTGTGTGTGTGTGTGTGTGTGTGTAATAGATGTGTGTGGCTTTCAAAAATTTCTCCACTGGAATAAGCAGGGGACAAATTTCTCTCCCCCCCTCTCTCTTTTTTCTCTTGCTTGTATCATTTCCCACAGGTAATACAAGAAAACCTGAAATCACAATGTGGCCATATTATCCAGGAGAAACTCTCTGTAGCTTCTTCTTTTTTTTAAATTCAGCATATGAACTCTATTCTCCCTCAATTTCCAATTCTCTTTTTGCTAATAGAAACCTTCTGGTGATATGAGTAAAATGGGGGGAGGGGGTAGAATGTGGGGGGAGAGGGTGGTTGTTGTTTTTAGCTTGAAGTAATTATTTAAAAATGGGTCACCTTTTAATCCTATTCAGCAATAGAAGCCGGAGCAGCCAGGTAGGAAAGATATTTCTCCAGTCTTCTTGGAGTATCACCAAGGGTTTGGCTTCCCTCCTGACCAGCAATTGGGCAAGGTGAGACCGTATTCACACAGGGCCATTTCTCTGCAGATTTCCCTCTTGTTACAACCTTGCTGTATGCATGCCACATCATTAACAGTAATAATCACTGCCTTGCTTGCAGGGTTGTCTTTCTACTATCAGTAAATAATTACACCAAAATCCTCACTCCCTCCAGTGATGTTCTTTGCCAGCCCTTTGCTCTTTGAAACTAGTCATTTTTGGATCACCGCGAAGAACATGCCATTGTACTATCAGCCAAATTAACATACAGCTAGCCATAAACACAACACACACAGTTCTGCTGAATTTCCCAAAGAGATTGCAGGGCATTTAATCCTGTCTGAACCCAAACATAGGGAATGCAAATTTGATGCCAATTTCTTTCCAATTGGTCAGGAGATATAGATGTGGGCAGCACCAGCAACTGAAATCCTGTGTGCTCAAATCATTGCCCCCTCATCTACAGTACTCCAAATCAATCTTTCCTCCCACCATGGAATAGCTCTGTAAACCCTTCCCAAAATAACAATGCATGCCACAGATGATGTCTTCCAGCCCTAAGGGTCCAATAACCTGATGGCACCTTACCTGTTGACTGCATGCTCTCTTGGATCGCCTCGACTTCAGACAGGTCCATGCAAACACCTTGGCCATGCATGAGTGTGTGCAAGGGTTTTTCCATTCCCCGTGGTGGGTAACACCGCAGCCCTGAACCACAGCGAGATGTGTATACCCCACAGAGCATCCCTTTTGTTAAGGCACACGTGGCACAACATCCACAGCCTGGTTCCTGCACCAGCTCCTCACATCCAGAGGGTGTCCTGCAGCGTGCCAGCTTCTCCTCAGAGCATGGAGGGCACTGAATAGCCTCATGGCTCACAGAAAAGCCCACCTGGGCTAGAAGCAGCAGGGCAACAGACACCCCATGGGAGGGCATGGTAGGCAGGCTACGGTCCTGGAGAGTGAAGGGCCAAGAAGCAAAGGCTGCAAAGAATAGTCTTGCTGCCAGAGCAGACTGCCTGATCTCCAGCGAGGGGGACTCTGTACTGAAGGGGGGAGAAGCTCATTCTTTGGACTTTATACCACTCTCTGGCCACACCTCCCTGCTCTAGGGAGAAGCAGAGAAGGAACAGCACAGCAGCCACATAACTGAGGCAGCTTGCCCCAGAGCCGAGAAAAGACCTTATTTGCCCTGAGGAAGGAAGCACAAAGAGCCTGCCACAGCTGCAAAGACTGAAACCTGTGCTAGGAATGGAAAACAGCAACAGGAGCAGCAGCCCTCCCACCATGCTTTCCCTGTTGCTTTAGTAAGTTATGAGTGAGGGCACTTCCCCAATAGGTTTCTCACAAACTCTTTTGTTACATTGCAGCATGCGGTGTAAAAAGCACAACTCATCCAGTGCTCTGCTTCTCGGCCAACCCGCCAAGGTGAGGTCATCCTCTGTTCCCTTCAGCAATAGAAAGCTGAGATACACCGCCTTTGACTTTGGAAGTTCCAGCTTAATGACTGCACCACATGTTTCATGAATTGTCCAAAGTTCCTTTTCACAAACTTGGGAAGATGTCCATTGCCTGCTTTTATAGCAAAGGCATTTCTTTCACGGTTCTCTAGAAACAAGGGAAAGTAGATACACACCTCTCTCACCCTTTTGCATTTCCTTGTTTGAGCAGAAAGTCACACCCCAAAATGTGAGGTTTTGGAATATGCTCAAAAATGTGTCTGGAACTTCTCCACATTCCTTGGAGAAAGATGCACAGGTTCCCTCTACTGTATAGGCATTCCAAGCGAGGGAGGGGGGATAGACAGCTTTAGCATGTGTATGCCACATTGCCACAATATCTAAAGATACCTAGGAAGGACGCTAAAGAAATATTTACTTTGGTTTGTCTCTCATCTCATAGGTTGAAAACTAGAGGAGAAAATAGATTAGATAAATAGCACTCTCAGTAGTCCTTCCTTTCCCCCCCTTTTTTCTTTGTAAGCCCAAGAACGTAATTGCCTACAATTGTAGTCAAGTATGTCCCTTCCATTGACTGTGTGGCTGAAATATTGCCTGCAGCATGCTCTTAAATGTTTATTGCATCACCTTTGAAGGGCATCAGATTAGGGAAAGTAGGATTATCAGATGATCACTTTTGAGCTGAGTTCAGATATCATGTTAAGCAATGTGATGTCTGTTTAACGAATGTTTAGTAATTAAATCACATTTATACAGTTCATTTAGCAATACCAATTACCTGCAGACATCTGCTTTACCCTGCCTAATGACTTGCCCCACCTCAATTCTGGCTTTTTTTTTTTTTTAATGGGGCACTCGGGTGCTGCAAATGCTACATATCAGTATTGTTTATTTCCATGAATGTCTCTGGTTCCAAATAGCCATTGAAATCTAGTTTAGAGGTGGTTTCCAATCAGTTCTTCATTAGAAAGTAAGCCAACTTCCTGATGAAAACTAGAGCGTCCTGCAACTGGGGATATGGAAGGCAATGCTGAAATTGTTGAAAGGCAGCATTTTCTCCATGTGTCGTCAGAACTGTGTGGTGGTCTGGCTTGTTTTGTAGCAAATTAAAACTCCCCATTCAACACCCCCCCCCATCCAACTGAGTAGCTTGCTTAAAACATTGCCTGCAGCATGCTCTTAAAATTCCAGATGTGTTCATCCGCCCCCAAAGTTGGATGTCTTTGCATTAAGCCATAAATCACAGCTTACAATCCATAAAAGACAGTTCATACTTCATATTAAGTCACAAACAAGCAATCGTATTGTGACTTTAGTATGACTTACAATATCAGTCCTTTTCTGCTTGAAATTATGGGAAGAGAAGCTTGAAACATAGGAACACTTTTGAAGACTATTGTTATCCTGCAAAGTTTTAAAGGTACAATTAGGTTTTTAGAGAATAGAAAAGTATTTCCTATTAATAAAATGCACATTCTCTGTGTGCTGGGTATTGATTTTGGTTACTTGGTACCATAAAGCCACCCTGAATATCTTCAAGAGCATCCTTATAATTAGTTCTTGGCCAGCTCCAGGAGTTGGTTTTGGCACTAAAAATAAATTCCAGAATAAAGCTCTGTGAAACTTCATAATATTTTCGTTCAGGACAGCAAGATCAAAAGGAGGACACAACTTCGTTCTTCACTATAAAATATAGTGTGAAGAGGGAGAGAAGGAATGTCATTAATTATATAGCTTGCTGAACAATCCTCTTAAAATTTCTTTTCCTGTCTGTGCTAAAGGGGCAGGACTGAGCCCTATCCTTTCACTCTTCCTTTTTCTTTTCTTTTTTAGCATTAGAGGTTTTGCCTTTTTCCAGAGTCTCCAGAATGATATAGATATGTTGGATATTCAGAAGTTTGCACCTTTACATTTCATCTCAACTGGCATCTTTCCTAGTTTATACCTATCAAATTTTGGAGACAAAAATCCAGATTGCAAAAGGCAGTGAAAAATACAAATATTTTTATTCTTTGCCACCATCTAATGTTTTCTGTTTTTTTGCAGCCTGCATGTGTTAGCTCAAGTCTAGTTCTATCAAGATACATTTAAACATGATAATCTAGTCCTATTCTCTGCTCAATTAGGAAACCCTATACCATTTCAGACAAATACTTGTCTAATCTCTTCTTTAAAACTTCCAGTTTTAAAGACTTTAAAGTTTTAAAGACTGGGAGTTCTACAATTTCTAGTGGCAAGTCATTCCACTGATTTCTTATTATCCTCAGTTGTAGGTTAGTTATCGCTTTGATTAGTCTCCATCCATTGCTTCTTGTTCTTCCCTCAGGTGCTTTTATGGATCCCCTCTTCTTTGTGGCAGCCCCTTAGATATTGTAACATTGCTATCATGTCACCCCTAGTCCTTCTTTTCATTAAACTAAACATATCCTATTCCTGCAACCAGTATTTGTATGTTTTAGCCTCCAGACCCCTAATCATCTTTGTTGTTCTTCTCTGCACTCTTTCTAAAATCTCAACATATTTTTATATTGTGGCGATCAAAACTGAATGCAGTGTTCCAAGTGTGGCCTTACCAAGGCATTATAAAGTGGTATTAACACTTCGTGTTATCTTGATTCTATCCCTCTGTTAATGCAGCCTTAGGAATGTGTTGGGTTTTTTGACAGCTGCTGCACACTGCTGGCTCATATTTAAGTGTTCAAGCACTAGGACTCCAAGATCCCTCTTGTGGGTACTGCTATTACTGCTATAACAGATGCCATCTATTCTATACACATGCACTTGTTTTTTCTTGCCTAAATGTAGAACTTTACTTTTCTCACCACTGAATTTCATTTTGTTAGATAGGGCCCGCTGTTCAAGTCTGTCAAGATCCTTCTCTACCTTGACTCTATCTTCTGGAGTACTGACTATTTCTTCCAGATGGGTGCCATCTGCAAATTTGATGAGTTCCCCTTCTATCGCCTGATCTAAATCATGAGTATATCAAAGAATATTGAGCCTAAGACAAGCCTTTGGGTACCTGACTGCATATTTCCCTCCATGTAGGTGCAGTTCCATTAAGGACTACATGTTAAGTATGGTTGATCAGCTATGGATCCATCTGATGATGAAGCTATCTAACTCACATTTTTCTATCTTGTCAAATAGTAGCTGTGGCTATTTTATCAAATGCATTACTGTAGTCCAAGTAAATTATACCACAGTATTTTTCTGGTACACTAATTTTGTCACTTTGTCAAAGATATGCAATAACATTATTATTAAATCTTCAAATAAAAATCCATGTTTATTTGAAATAAACTGTTGTGTACCACCCAGAGTGACCCTCAGTGAGATGGGTGGCTATATAAATTTGATCAATTAATCAATCAATGATTATCATTCAAAGGGGATTGGGTCCTACCAAACATCTTGCGGCCGCGTGGGGAATTTTGGGAGCCCCAAGGCATTCCCACGTAACACCGCTCCTGCGCGAGCTGCACTGGCTACCTGTGGTCTTTCGGGTGCGCTTTAAAGTGTTGATTACCATCTTCACGGGACCTAGCTATCTGCGGGATCGTATCCTACCTCACACATCCCTTCGGCCGATCCGCTCCCACAGAGAGGGACTTCTCCAGGTGCCATCCACTAGGCAGTGCCAACAGGCGACGCCCAGGGGAAGGGCCTTCTCTGTGGCGGGCCCAACCCTCTGGAACGACCTACCCCCCGAACTTAGAACTATCACAGACCTCCGCTCCTTCCGCCAAAGTTTGAAGACGCACTTCTTCCATCTCACCGCCCTGGCCTAATCCACACCATCAAGCTGTAGACTGAAGCTCAAATTGTTTTAAATCGGATTTTAAGGGGTAGAGGTTTAGGATTTTAATGTTTTAGGATTTTTTAGCACAGGGTATTGGGATTTAATCTATTTTTAGTATCATTAATTGCTATGTTTTGTATTTTTCTATTTTAATTTCCTGTGCGCCGCCCTGAGCCCTTTGGGGAGAGTGGCACAGTTTATAAATTTAATAAAATAAATAAAATAAGTAAAATCTATATTTCCATCCATAAATGAAAACTATTCTAAACCAAAATATAAGAAACTCCACTTATGGTCACATGAGTAATGGTATTCTTGATTTTAAATACTTCAGAACTGGAGGAACAATCAACAATAGCAATATAGGAGGATTAAAGTTGGTCCACATAGTTTCTATGCCATTTCTTTCTTTACGGCTTATTTTGTGTGAACCAAGCCAAGCTGACCCAAAAACCCAGCTGTAGTTTTAGTTTTTTGTGAATTTTTCATGAGTCTCACATTCATCAGAATTTTATTTGCACCATAACTATTTCTCATTTACTTCAAACTTATCTATGACCCATGATGTTTAAAGCCAGTTCTCACATGTGGCCAAATCTTGGATTGCTTTGCTGTTGCTTCAGACCTGGGGCATGGATTATCTTGATAATCACAGTCATCTATCACAGGCTTTTTCTAGGAGAACTATTTCACCAAAATCAGTTTGGTAATTCTGCACTACATGACCACTCTGTTAACATGGTGCAATTTCACATATGAGCTGAGTAAACAGAATGATTCCCAAGGGAATGGAATGGAATAGAAAAAAGAGTATACATGGAAACACTCAAGTCCACAAATGTCTCAAACTCAGCCTTTGAGAGGGCTGGACACCCACTGTAAAAGAAGTTGATGGACTTCCCCACAGAATAGGGTTGCCTCTGATTCTCGTCCTGTTTCAGAGAGGCAGAGTGAGGTTCTCCTTATTCCAGATTAAGAGAGATCAAAACGTAGTTTGCCTGCTTTGGACATGGTATGATGAGCCATATGTAACTCTATTTCTTGGGATTAAAAAGAGTGGGTAAATGAAGATGGAAATGGCTTAGTTTACATAAACTGGCCAAACAGTGTATTATATATATCTATCAGTGTAGATCTTCTAAATAAGAACGTGTATTTTTCACAGTACCATGATCTCCACATACTGAAAATATTTCAGGGGAGGGAGGAAATCCCAAACGTTTTACAATTTACAAACAGAAAAAAGCTTGAAAAACATAAGGGAGTACCTCTCGCCAATAACATGCATGAAATCATACTATGATAGAAGGGGTCTGAAATGAAAATATATATACTTTACAAATCTTACTGATATGCTGTTCAATGCTACTGTTGTACTAGCCTGATGCTTGAATATGAGAGTGAAATGAATGAATGAATGAATGAATGAATGAATGAATGAATGAATGGCAGAGCATTAATGTAATTAATACAATTGAGCTATTAAGTTATTAGTTATTAAGTTACATGGAGAAAAACTGCAAACTAGGTTGTTTTCTTTTCCAACTCATTTTAGGTCATCTTAGAACAGCATTCCCAACCTACATTTTCCAGATATGCTGAAGTACAATTCCCAAGCAGAAAAAATTATTTCAAATAAATGGACAGCTGTGCACCGGAATTAACTCCCAGCCCAATGGGGTTTTTACCTTGGATCTCATATGAATTATACCATTATATCTTTTCCACATACAGCCCTGGTGTTACTGTTTTTATTTCATAAACTGGCAACTGTTCTACCAATTCAGGGTTTTATAGGAAGCAGGATGAAACACAACTGTTTTCCTAAAATCTTTGCCTTGTCTCTGAATTTTATCCGTCCTGTCATTAAATTTATATCTTTATCTGCTTTATCCACTGTATTAAGTCGTCAGTAATCAAACCTTACACTATCACATCTTTCTACTGTGATCTCCACCGCAGTACAAATTCCAAATGCTGGCAATATGATTTTTTATTGACATATATTCATCCGCGGTGATTGATTGAGGAATATCCCCAAACCTCTGAAAGTTGTACATTATCACTGCCCCCTTTTTCTACTCTTCAAGCACTGAAGTGGGGACGTTAGAGACAAATGCAGAAATATGTTTGCAGTTGCAAGAAACTTGCACCAACATTGAAAACCTCATTCTCAAGGATTTCAGGAACTTTTGAGCCAGATTTTGCTTGTCAGCCATGGCCGATAAAGAGCATCTTTGGAAAAAAGAACTATATTTGGTGCACAATTTTCTCTCCAAATGATAAATCTCACGCAAAAGGAAACTAGTATATTTGTTAGCAAGAAGTAGTGGGTGAAGATGTTGAATTGCAACTGAAAAGAAATAAAAGTTCACTTGACACCTTAAAAATAAGATACATATTACAGCTTTCCTTTTATGCAATGTTTTCTAAATTTATCCCATCTTTCTTTTTTCACCAGGCTAAGCCTGCAATCTGCCCAATGCCAAGTAGTATGAAGAAAATAAGTAATCCTGCTGGAAAAAATTTAATAATCTCCTTTTCAACTACCTTCCAGTTTTATGCAGGTGTGATGTGAATTAAGTCTTTGGGAATAGCGCCCTCGTGTGAACAAAATGTTTATTTCCTTACTTGGGGACAGTCGCACATCCCATTAGTCCCAGAGTGTTCACCAAATTAGTCCCAGAGTTCACCAAAAGAATAAAGTTCTTCTCATTGTTAAATTCTCCTGATTTCTGTCATTTATCTTCCTTTTTTCAGATAAACAACCATATGAATTGGAAGCTCTTTGGAAAGAAAAATTATCAGCTTCCACAAAGTATATAGATTTTGAAGTTGAAAATTACACTAAAAAGCCTGCAGGGGGCGTATTTCTTTCAGAAATCCTCCAAAGGTGGCTGCCAGTCTTCCACAAACGAAGCAGAAATAATTTAATGCAGCCTTTCTAAGCATCATTACTTATAGAGCAGAATAACTTAGATATATCGGGTGGCCAAGCCCTGGAACAAGTCACAGATACGAAGAAACATTGGAAAGTAAATAATAACCATAATATAATTTGTAGAGGTACACACTTATACTCATTTTTCATTTTACTGTTTTTGATAATCATATATTCTTCTGGTTGTAATTTACCTTCCTTGTTATTTGGGATGGATATTCAGATATGTGACTTCTCAGCCAAAAACACTGCATTGCCTGCTAATAATATATAAATATTCATGTCCCTGACCAACCTACTTACAATACAATAGCAGAGTTGGAAGGGACCTTGGAGGTCATCTAGTCCAACTCCCTGCCTAGGCAGGAAGCCCTATACCATTTCAGACAAAGGGCTATCCAACATCTTCTTAAAGATTTCCAGTGTTGGGGCATTCACAACTTCTGGAGGCAACTTCTGTTCCACTGTTTAATTGTTCTAACTGTCAGGAAATTTCTCCTCAGTTCTAAGTTGCTTCTCTCCTTGGTTAGTTTCCACCCATTGCTTCTTGTTCTGCCCTCAGGTATTTTGGAAAATAGTTTGACTCTCTCTTCTTTGTGGCAGCCCTGAGATATTGGAAGACTGCTATCATGTCTCCCCTAGTCTTTCTTTTTATTAAACTAGACATACCCAGTTCCTGCAACCGTTCTTCATATGTTTTAGTCTCCAGTCCCCTAATCATCTTTGTTGCTCTTCTCTGCACTCTTTCTAGAATCTCCACATCTACTTCTAACATCCTCTCTAAGCATTCCATATATTTTATTCATAAATAATTAAACAATCAAGGGGAAATTAAACACACTTGTCTTTCTTCCTGCTCACTGCTGAACTTTCTCATATTTGTAATTTCTCAGCCACTTGGTGAAGAGCAAACATTTGGTCTGCATATTCCCTAATCAAGGCTAAAGCTGCACTGCAGTTCCAATAACTTTGCTCATTCTCTTTGCCTACATTCTTTGCAGATCTCTTTTCTTTATATACACATATTTTTATCTCAATTTCATTATATATATATATATATATATATAAGGACATTGGTTTCAGCTGTGGTGACAGTTCTGTCTGATATGTTGTGTACTGTTTGTTTCATGAGTTGCTGTGGAGGGGAGTTGGGCTTCTCTTGTTTTTGTAGTCTGAGGAGTTTGATGGTGTGTGTGTCTGTCTTGTAGGAGGTTTCTGTTCCGGCTCTCCAGAGGGCTAGTTGTTTGGATTTGTCCCAGAGTGCTGGGTGGATTTTGTTGCTGAGTTTGTGGTGAAGCGTGAGTAGGTCCTGGTAGGTTTGGTCTAGTAGGAATCTTTTCCTGTTGAGTTCATTTCTGATTAGGGCTAATTCAGTTCTTTTCAGGATCCTTTCAGACTGAACCCTCACCACAGCTGAAACCAATGTCCTTTCCAGAGGATTCAACGTTGCTGTTGCTCCTAAATGCATCCCCACGTCATATGCGGAGTTGAAGCTTCCCTCACCAAAATCAACCCAGATGAAGCCAATAAAAATCAGACTTGCAGTCACCAATGTCCTTTGCTCCAGCAATCCACACAGAAACAACTTACAGCCAGAAGAACAAAAAGCACTCACCAACCTGAAGAAAGACAATAACATAATCATTCCCCCAGCAGACAAAGGTAATGCCACACTGATGATGAACACATCTGACTATGAAGCCAAACTATCCAGCATACTCCAAGACCCCGCTTACAAACCTCTAAACACAGACCCCACCACCTACCTCGGAAAAACCACCAAATCCAAAATAAAAGCCTCTCCCACCAGTGAATAGATCCAGCAAAGAATCATCCCCAGAGAGAAATCTTCCAGATGCCCCAAACTCTATGGCCTCCCCAAGATACACAAAGAAGGAACACCACTCAGACCCATAGTCAGCTCCATAGGCTCACCTCTACAGAATCTTGCCAAGTTCCTCACAAAACAATTACAACCCTATGCAGAATCCATCAACTCACACGTAAAAAACTCACTCCACTTCATAGAAACAATAAAGAAACAAAACCTACAACCCAGCAACCTACTCGTGAGTTTTGATGTCATATACAGGGGTGGGTTTCAAAATTTTTGGAACAGGTTCTGTGGCTTGCTGGCCATGTGACTGGGTGGGAGTGGCTTGCCGGCCATGTGACCGGGTGGGAGTGGCTTGCCAGCCATGTGACCGGGTGGGAGTGGCCAATTTGGAAAATGTGAAACTCACTTAACAATGGTCTTGGTTAGCAACCAAACTTTTGGGCTTAATTGTGGTCATAGGTTCTCTCTCTCTCTCTCTCTCTTTCTTTTTCTTTCCTTTCTGTCTCTCTTTCTTTTTTCTCTCTTTCCCTCTGTCTGTCTTTCTTTCTTTCTCTCTCTCCCACCTTCTTCTTTATCTTTCTCTCTCTGTGTCTCTCTCTCCTTTGATTGCCCATCTGTCACTCTGTGTGTGTGTGTGTGTGTGTGTCTGTCTGTCTGTCTGTCTGTCTGTCTCGCATTCAGGCACTTAAATCACTCATTCTGTGTCTCTGTCTATCTTTTCCTCCCTCCCTCCCACTCTCTGTCTCTCTGTGTGTGTCTGTCACTCTCTGGTTCCCCCCTCCCTCCCCAGACCCCTCCTCTTCCCCTTCCGCCCCCCTTTGCCCGGGACCCTCCGGGCGCCTCTCACCTTCTGGACCAGTGGTGGGTTTCAAATTTTTAAAAACCTACTCTGTAGGTGTGGTCTATTTTGTGGGCGTGGCTTGGCAGTCATGTGACAGGGTGGGAGTGGCCACCTTTTAAAATGTGGTGAAACTCATTTAACAACGCTCTTGCTTAGCAACCAAAATTTTGGACTCAATTGTGATGATAAATTCTTTCTTTCTTTCTTTCTTTCCTTCCTTCCTTCCTTTCCTTTCCTTCCCGTTGGGTCACTGGCAGTGGCGGGCCAGATTTACTTCCAGGTATGCCAGTGGAACCCCCTCTCACCGGTTCTCTAAATTTCACCAACCGGCTCTCGCGAGTAGGCGCGAGCCTGCAGAACCCACCACTGATCTGAACCCAAACCCAAACTCTGGCTTAGATATGTAGATGACACTTTTGTAATTTGGCCACATGGGAAAGAAAAACTGGAGAACTTCCTTACACATCTCAACAGCCTACACCCCAAAATATAATTCACTATGGGAATAGAAACTAATAACCAACTTCCCTTTCTGGACGTCCTAATCTACAAAAAACCCAATGGCTCCCTAGGACACACAATCTACCAGAAAAAGATACACACCAACCGCTACCTAAACACACAATCCCATCACCACCCTGGACAGATCATCTCTGTAGCCAAGACCCTCATCTCCAGAACCAAATGCTTAGCTGACAAAGACCACCTGAAAACTGAATTATACACTCTCACAAACATTTATTTATTTATTTTATTTATCGTATTTATATCCCGCACCCATCTCCCACAGAGGGACCCGGGGCGGCGCACAGGAAAATGTAAAAACAAATACAAATATACAAACATATTAATCTCCAACGGATTCCAAAGAAAAACAATTACCAACCTAATCCAAAAGGAGCCACCCTCACCCCCAAGAACCGAGTCACAGAACAGGACAATGGCATCACCCTCCTCTCTTAAATCAAAGGCAACACAGATAAAATCAGCAAAATTCTCCACAAGCACAATATCAAGACAGCCTTCAACACTGACCAAAAAATAGCCAACATCTTAAGAAACCCCAAAGACAAGATCCAAGGAATCTACGAAACACAATGCAAAATCTGCCCTGCAAAATACATAGGACAAACTAATAGGAGAATAAATGCGCGCATCGCAGTATGAAAAAAAGAAAAAACTTTCTCCCTCTACACGTGTGTGCGTGTGTGTGCGTGTATATGTATGTATGTATGTATGTATGTATTTGCTGGTCTTGCTGTATTCGGGTGTTTTCCCATATAAGAATGAGATTGTGTTTGCAACGTTTCAGCAAAATCTTCAGCTTTGGACAGAAGCCTGAAGATGGCAAGTGAGATCTCGCTGAAACGTTGCAAACACAATCTCATTCTTACACGGGAAAACACCCGAATACAACAAGACCAGCATGCCTACACCCGTGAAAATCTACACACACACACACACAAACACATATATACATATCTGCATATATATGAAATCTATGAAAACATGTGTGTGTGTGATACATTTTTGTGCAGATAAATAAATAAAGGGGGACTAATATAGATCTATTTCAAGCTATTTAGCTCTCATCAGCTAGCCATACCTTTACTGGGATTTGATCCTGGGATATTACATGTGAGGCAGTTGTAACTGCCACTAGGCCACAGGTTCTCCTCCTCCTATTTGTGACACAAATACAATACAATACAATACAATACAATAGCAGAGTTGGAAGGGACCTTGTAGGTCTTCTAGTCCAACCCCCTGCATGGGCAGGAACCTTATACCATTTCAGACAAATGGCTGTCTAACATCTTTTTAAAGACTTCCAGGGTTGGGGCATTCACAGCTGCTGGAGGCAAGCTGTTCCAGAGGTTAATTGTTCTTACTGTTAGGAAATTTCTCCTTAGTTCTAAGTTGCTTCTCTCCTTGGTTAGATTCCACCCATTGCTCCTTGTCCTGCCCCCAGGTGCCTTGGAGAAAAGTTTGACTCCCTCTTCTTTGTGGCACCCTCTGAGATATCGGAACACTGCTATCATGTCTCCCCTGGTCCTTCTCTTCATCAAACTAGACATACCCAGCTCCTGCAGCCGTTCTTCATATGTCTTAGTCTCCAGTCCTCTAATCATCTTGGTTGCTCTTCTTTGCACTCTTTCCAGAGTCTCCACGTCTTTTCTACATCGTGGCGACCAAAACTGTATGCAGTATTCCAAGTGTGGCCTTACCAAGGCACTATACAGTGGCATTAACACTTCACGCGATCTAGATTCTATCCCTCTGTTGATGCAGCCTAGAACTGTGTTGGCTTTTTTGGCAGCTGCTGCACACTGCTGGCTCATATTTAAATGGTTGTCCACTAGGATTCCGAGATCCCTCTCACAGTTGCTACTATTGAGCAAGGTACCACCTATACTGTACTTGTGCATTTGGTTTTTCTTGCCTATATGTAGGGCCTTACTTTTTTCACAATTGAATTTCATTTTATTAGACAGTGCCCAATGTTCAAGTTTGTCTAGATCCTTCTGTATCTTAAGCCTATCTTCTGGAGTGTTGGCTATTCCTGCCAGCTTGGTGTCGTCTGCGAATTTGATGAGTTCCCCATTTATCCCCTCATCCAAATCGTTGATGAAGATGTTAAAGAGTACTGGGCCTAAAACAGAGCCTTGGGGGACTCCACTGCATACTTCCTTCCATGTAGATGCAGTTCCATTGAGGACTACACGTTGAGTGCGGTTGGTCAGCCAGTTGCGAATCCATTTGGTGGTGCTGCTGTCTAACCCACAATTTTCTACTTTATCTAATAGTAGGTTATGGTCTACTTTATCAAATGCCTTACTGAAGTCCAGGTAAATTATATCAACAGCATTCCTCTGGTCCACTGATTTTGTTACTTTGTCAAAGAATGCAATTAGATTCGTCTGGCATGATCTGTTTTTGACAAACCCATGTTGGCTTTTGGCTATTACTTTGTTTGCTTCTAGGTGTTCACTTATTTGTTGTTTAATTATCTTTTCCAGAATCTTTCCTGGTATTGAGGTCAGGCTGATGGGTCTATAGTTTCCTGGATCTGTTTTTTTCCCTTTTTTGAAGATGGGAACCACATCTGCTCTTTTCCAGTCTTCTGGCAGTTCCCCGGTGCTCCAGGATCTCTGAAAGATATAGTTCAGTGGTTCTGAGATCTCGTCTGCCAGTTCCTTCAGAACCCTGGGGTGTAATCCATCCGGTCCTGGTGATTTGAACTCGTCCAGGGCAGACAGGTGCTCACTTACCATTTTCTTCCCTATTTCAACTTGTGTTCCTAATCTGATATTTGTGGTGCTGTTTTTGATTGATTGGACTGTTTTATCCCTTTGTGTAAAGACAGATGCAAAAAAAGAGTTAAATAGTTCTGCTTTCTCCCTGTTGCTTATCATCTTCTTGCCATTTTCTCCCAGCAGTGGACCAATTGTTTCCTTAACTTTTTTCTTATTTTTAACATGTTGGAAGAAGCTTTTTTTGTTATTTTTTACTTTTTTGGCAAGCCTTTCTTCATTGTGAGCCTTAGCTTTCCTCACTTCATCTTTACAGGCTCGGGCTATTTGCTGATATTTTGCCTTGGTTATGTCCCCCTTTTTCCACTTTTTATATTTATCCTTTTTGTCTTTCAATTTGTCAGAGAGTTCTTTATGCAGCCATGCTGGCTTCTTTTGGGAACTGTTATTTTTCTTCTTCATTGGTATTGCGCTGGACTGGGCTTTTATAATCTCATTTTTCAAAATTTCCCAAGCTTCTTGAGTTGTTTTCCCCTTGAGGATTCTCATCCATGGAATCCTTCCCAAGCTCTCTCTGAGTTTATTGAAATTAGCTCTCTTGAAGTCTAAGACTCTAGTTTGACTTTGTTCAACTACTTTTGTTTGCATAATGTTGAATTCCAGTATTTCATGATCGCTTCCCCCCAAAGTTCCTGTAGCTTCTACACCTTCTATCATTTCCTCTCTGTTAGTGAGAATTAAGTCCAATATTGCTGATCCCCTTGTTCCCTTCTCTACCTTTTGGGAAACAAAGTTGTCTGCTAGGTTTGTTAGGAACCTGTTGGATCTTCCACTTGGTGCAGAGTTTGTTTCCCAATTGATGTCAGGGTAGTTAAAATCTCCCATTACTATTGCAGTGTGCTTCCTACATACTTTAGTTAGCTGGTTAGCAAAAAGTACATCCACTTCCTCTGCTTGGTTGGGTGGCCTGTAGTATAGACCTATGACAATATCATTCCCCCCCCCAACCTTTAATATTGACCCAAATACATTCGAGATAGTTCTCATCATTGTTGTGCTCTATTTCTGTAGAGATGTAATTATTTCTTATATATAGTGCAACTCCACCTCCTCTTTTATTTGGTCTATTTCTTTTAAATAATTTAAATCCTTCTAGCTGTATGTTCCATTTGTGGGTTTCATCCCACCAAGTTTCTGTAATGGCAACAATATCGTATCTGCCCTCATTTACTTGAATTTCTAATTCACCCTGTTTATTCCTCATACTCTGTGCATTGGTATATAGACATTTGAGTCCATTTTGATTGACCCTGTGTTTTCTGTCTACGAAACCTGTGTTATGCCTGACTATGGTTCTCTTTGCCCCTATTTCTTTGCCACTTGTATGGTTCATGTACATGGTATGGCACCCACTGTTAATTGTTTGGTTTTGCTTGACAGCAGTGTTGATAATATTACCTGCACAATTATCTATGTTACACGCACTGATAACCCTATGAATTTTAGTTTGCTGGGGACAGAAATATTCTTTATCTATTGATTCTCTGTCCCCACTATTCAGGTTAAATGTTTAGCCAGGAAATCTGTGAATTTAGTGCCAAGTAACTCAGTCCCTTTCTTGGATGGGTGCAAACCATCTCTTTTGTACAGTTTATCATTGGACCAGCTGCAGGCATCATGACTAATAAGACCAAAGCCTTCCTTTTTACACCACTCCTTTAGCCACACATTAAACTCTGCTATGCGCTGGCCCTTTCCTTTTTGTTCCTTGTATACTGGTATAACCTCTGAGAAGATAAGCCTACAACCTGTACTACTAAGTTCGTACCCCAAACTCTGGAAATCATTCTGCACAGAAGCTACATCTTTATGGGACAGATCATTTGTGCCAAGATGTATAATAGCATCAACTTTACAGTCCTTACTTGCATTCTTGACTATCTTAAGAATACGCCTCTTGTCTCTGCTGGCTGTAGCACCCGGTAAACATCTGACATCTTTCAAAACCTCCATATCCTTACCTAAGTTTACATCTCTTATGATTGAGTCACCAATCAGGAGGTGACTTCTCTTTTTGGGTACCTTGCTCTTGTTGTGTGACTGATGCTTGATCCCTGGTTCACACTTTTGCATTTCTGAAGTAGGTTCTTCACTTTGGACCACAATCCGCTGCTTATTTGAGTCGTCATTATTACCTTGACCTGTCACTTTAGTGTCCCCATTAAGATCAGCAAGGGCGCTATATCTGTTATGCTGGGACACAGCAAAAGTTTTGTGTTTGTGGGTCACAGCTCTCACCCTGCCAGATCCCACAATTGTCCAGGCTGCTCTTCTTCTGTGGGATCTTTGCGGTAGGGGAGGCTGGTAGTGTGGCATCTCCACAGGGTGGAGTGGCCGAATTGGACACTTAATTTCTGCCTGGAGAGCACAAATTACAGCACAAATATTTATTACTAAACTAGCTGTTCCCGGTCACGCGTTGCTGTGGTCCAGTCTGGTTAAATGGCCAACCAATCTGTGTGTAGATGTACACCTGCACACATAAACATGTACACACAACCACCGTATAACCCCTAACCTACCTACCTACTGTATTTCTCCCTCTCTATCTATCCCTCTACCTACCTACTGTATTTTCCCTATCTCTCTCTATCCCTCTACCTACCTACCTACCTACCTACCTACCTACCTACCTACCGTACTTCTCCCTCTCTCTCTATCCCTCTACCTACCAACCTACTGTATTTTCCCTCTCTCTCTCTTTATCCCCCTAACTACCTAGCTACCTACAACCAATTTCATTGTAATTTTAGTACAATGACAATATTATTATTATTAAACTGTATTTTACCTCTCTCTCTATCCCTTTACCTACCTACCTACCTACTGTATTTTACCTCTCTCTCTCTTTATCTCTCTACCTACCTACCTACTGTATTTTACCTCTCTCTCTCTTTATCTCTCTACCTACCTACCTACCTACTGTATTTTCCCTCTCTCTGTCTTTATCCCTCTATATACATACATACATACTGTATTTTCCCTCCCTCTCTCTATCTCTCTACCTACCTACCTACTTAGCAGCTTTGCACAAACTATTTTGCATTTTTATTTCTATAGAATATGTGTGTGTGTGTGTGTGTGTGTGTGTGTTAGTTTTATGAGCTGATCAATAAATAAATCAGGGAGACTAGGATAGATCTATTTCGAGCTTTTTAGTTCTCATCAGCTAGTCATACCCTTACTGGGATTCGAACCGGGGCTGTATTGCATGTCAGGCAAGAGCCTTTAGCCATTCAGCCAGCCAGGTTCTCTTATTGCATCAGCTGAGACAGGAGGATTAGTATCTATAATTGTTCCACAACACCCTGTTAGGGCCCCAATCAAGGGAAGAAGCATACTGTTTCCTTTTCTGCCTATCAGCTCATCACCAGAAACCATCTAGACAGAAAGCCATGAGTTCCGTTGTGTAATTTTTTTAATATGTGTGTTAGTTTTATGAGCTAATCAATAAGTTTTATATATATATAAATATATGTTAGATTTTTTAAGGGCTGAAACTAAAGAGACCAGGATGGATCCATTTCAGGTTTATTAGCCTTCTTCAGCTGGCCATACTCCTTCTACTGGGATTTGAACTGGTGCTTTCCAGCATATGAGACAGGCTTCTCTATGCCTTGAGCTATCCAGTATCCCTGATATATCAGCCAATTTACAGGACTCTTAAATGAGAGATAATTATCACAGCTCCTGTTCGGGGTCCCTTTAAGGGGAGGAGACTCAACGTCATCCCTCTCTGCCCTTCCCTTAAAGGGACCCCGAACATACATACATACATACATACATACATACATACATACATACATACACTTGTTCCCCTGGCTCAGCAGATCAGGATGAGAACCTGTGGCCTAATGGCAATTACATGTAAAACAGCCCTGGTTTGAATCTCAGTAAGGGTATGGCTAGCTGTTGAGAGCTAAATAGCTTGAAATAGATCTATACAATCTCCCTTATTTATTTATTTATCAGCACAAAAACGTATCTCACTCACACACACGCACACACGCACACACACACATATCCTATTATTGCTTTGATCAACTGAGGTTTCCCCATATCATTTTTTAGCAAGATAGAGGAAGAATAGATGAGGTGACCAGCCTTGGTCATATCTATGTCACCATTGCTTAAAATTGATAAACAAAGTACAGTCATAGGGGACTGAAGGCTAAAAATATGAAGAACATTTGAAGGAATTGGGCATGTGTAGTTTAATAAGAAGAAGGAATAGGGATGAAATGATACCACTGTTCCAATATCTAAAAGGCTGCCATAAAGAACAGGAGATCAATTTATTCTCCGAAGTGCCTTAAGGTAGGGCAAGAAGAAATGTATAGAGACTTATTAAGGAGAGAACCAACCTAGAACTAAGGAGCGATTTCTTGACAGGTAGAACAATTAATCAGTGGAATGACTTGCCTCCAGAAGTTGTGGGTGCTTGAACCCTGGAGGTTTTTAAAAAGAGATTGGACAAGCATTTGGCAGGGATTTGGACTAGAAGAATTTCAAGGTCCCTTCCAATTCTGTTATTCTGCTACCATAAGGCAAAGATCTCCCTCGCATATATGTGCTAGTCGTTCCCAACTCTAGGGGATCTGTTTTAAAGCCAAAGAGCCAGTGCTGTCCAAAGACGTCTCTGTGGTCATGTGGCCGGCGTGACTAAACGCTGAAGGCTCACGAAACACTGCAGGGGTGGGTTCCTGCCAGTTCTAACCTCTGCTATAGAAGAGGTTCCACAAATCTACAGTGCCGTTTAGAACCGGTTCCAGCTCCCTCCCTCCACCCGTCCACACATCATCAAGATGAAGAGCAAGAGGAGAAATTCTGGGAGTTTAAGTCCACAAGTCTTAAAGCTGTCAAGTTTGAACACCCCTGGGGTTTTTTTTCCTAAAGGGTTAGGGGTGCGAGGGTCTTGTAACTTGACAGCTTTAAGACTTGCATGCTTTAAATGCCAGTTTCTGAGCCAACATTTTGGTTGCTAAGCAAGAGTGTTGTTAAGTGAGTTTCACCACATTTTACAAGTTGGCCATGCCCACCCAGTCACATGATTGCCAAGCCACTCCCACAAAGCAGGCCACACCTATAGAAGAGGTTCTAAAAAAATTTGAAACCCACCACTGGAACACTATTATCTTACTACCAACGGTGGTCCCTATCTTTCTACTTGCATTTTTTACATGCTTTCAAACTGCTAGGTTGTCAAAAGCTGGGACAGTAACAGAGCTGGCTCCATTATGCAGCACTAGGGATTTGAACCACCAAAGTGCCGATCTTTCTGATCGACAAGCTCAGCGTCTTAGCCACTGAGCCCCCATGGCCCTTCTGCTACTATACTGCTTCCTTCTGCTACCACACAATCCCTTCTGTTACCATGCCATTGGTATACCATCAATATAAACCAAATCCTATGTAGTAAATCAACAGATGATTGTTCACATTTCATGAGCTAGAAGACATGCAGTATTTTGGTATCTTCAAGATACATGAATAAGAAACTGCATATTGAATTGAAAGAAATAACCAGATGTTCACATCTTTGGCTAAGGTCCAATGGTTTTAACATAACAAACTATTCGCTCTAAATTTGGGGAGTAGAGAGTCTTGTTCAAGAAAAGAAGAGGGAGTCAAACTATTCTCCAAGGCACCTGGGGGCAGGACAAGAAGCAATGGGTGGAAACTAATCAAGGAGAGAAGCAACTTAGAACTAAGGAGAAATTTCCTGACAGTTAGAACAATTAACCTCTGGAACAGCTTGCCTCCAGAAGTTGTGAATGCCCCAACCCTGGAAGTCTTTAAAAAGATGTTAGATAGCCATTTGTCTGGAATGGTATAAGGTTCCTGCCCACGCAGGGGGTTGGACTAGAAGACCTACAAGGTCCCTTCCAACTCTGCTATTGTATTGTATTGTATTTAAAATATGATTTTTTTTTTCTCTTTGAAAGGGCCTTAGTTTTATCACTATTAGCCTAATTCTGAAGAGAAAAGTAGATTCTTGAGTACTAGGCCATCCTATATTCTCATAAATGTCTACTATGGTAAAAGTAAAAGAGAAAACAAATTATCGCAACTGCAGCTTTCCTCAATTGAACCTTCCTTGTGTATTAAGACTACAACTTCCCTAAGTCTTAGCTATAAAATGAGTAGAGCTATTATATCAGGATCACAAAAATCAGGATGGATGCAAGATGACACCAAAAGTTTCTTCATCACCGTGCGACCTGCTAATGGTCATCTGGATTTTTTTAAGCCTGGCATCCTTAAGTATGGAGGTAGAGGAACAGGAGGGATTTTAAGGACACACTTCTTTAACATAATGATCTTCAAAAGAGTCAGCCTTTGAACTAACTCACACAACCATTTTAACTGGGAATTTGGGGAACAGCCATCCAAACACTGCTGAACATCCCTTGCTCGGAAAAGGCTTTTTTTAGGAAAAGGGAGGAGGGAAATATTAGCAGAAAAACAATAACTATATTTACTAAACTCAAATATTAACAAATCCTTTACTCCTAAAATTATAGAGTTGGAAGCAAAATAAATTGGGCTAAGATAATCATCCCAACCAGTGCCCTCCAGATGTTCTGAGCTACATCCCAGAATTCTCATCCCCATAGTCAATTTATGTAAATCAACATGTTTTTCTTCCATAATTTATATAAGTATTTCTGAATTTTCCTTTTTCTTTCCTTCTCAAACTTTGTTTAATGTAGGCAAAGCCATATCTCTTCCTCAAAGATAATTCCATCTATATAACGTAGCTAACATATACATTTGTATATGTTATACAGGTATAAATATAGTTTTGCAGGTTGCAGAAGAAACTCTGATGGAAAAAGTATGGTTTTCTTCAGTTGTTGTAAACAATTTCTCCGCTCTCTTTGTTTCCGTGACATTAAAGCAACCTTGAACGGTTTTCAAAACCCAAAGTTATGCCCTGTGTCACAAAAACCTTCTTTATCACCCCTGACGCCGAAGGATGTTATTTAGTCTACATTATTTAGTAGATTTGCACTTATCAAAGAGAGGCAAAGGGGAAAACAAAAAGAATTGTTTTAAGGAACTAAATATTTGAACTAATAATGTCAGAGGTCGGTTAGTAGCCCCAAATTTCAACTGCTTTTTTTTTTGCTCGCAAACTGTGGAATCAATGCAATATTGTTCATTGAATTCTTGTGAAATAGAAATCTGAATCACACTCAGAATTACCAATGTAATTGCCGTAAACCCATATGAGACAATGAATGTTACTGATGCACCAACATTTGAAGATGCCTGAATATTTACATATAGTAGACATTAAATTCAGGAGAGTAATGTGTGGTCCTCTTAACCAGTTTCAGGTTTTGACATTTTAATTCTACTAGAGCTGATTTTTGTTGTTGTTTAATTTATTTTTGTGTCTTAGAGTTAGTGTTGCTTCTAGGTGATTCTAGGTGATTGCCTGGACTAAGTCACTGCATTTGGGGGGGGGGCAAGATTTTAGAAGTGGTTTGCCATTGCCTCTTTCAATGGTGTGCTCCTACCCATTCGGACCAGTTCAAGCGAACTGGTAGTGGTTTGACGGCCTGGGTCACTGGAACTGGCAGCGACCCAGGCCTACCACACCCCCGAACCAGTTCTCCTAGCAGCTCTGAATGTGCCACCATCTTTTTTTTTGCTTCTGCGCATGCGCAGAGCAATTTTTATTGCATTGTGCATGCGCGCACGCAATGTGGCCATGAGCAAACCAGCAGTATTGCATTGACATAGTTGGAAGGGACCTTACAGGTCATCTACTCCAACACCCTGCCCAAGCAGGAGACCCTACATCTGCCCCTACTTAGGATTGAACTCACAACCTCCTGATTGGGAGGTGAGAGCTCCACCTCTAGGCCACAGCAGCAGCTAGCGACTGCCGGAACCCACCCCTGGTCTCCTTCCTACGGCTGAAAAAGAATGGAGTGATCCAAGATCATGCAGCTGATTTTGTGCCTAAAGTGGGGCTAGAACTTAGAGCCTCCCCGTTTCTAATCCAGTACCCTAACCACTACACCAACTGTCTCTCTACAACAGATTTGACCATCTAGAAAAGAAAAAAACTTGAAAATAAAAGATATGTTAACTGCTGTATGACTAGCCAGGATGGGATTTATTTATTTATTTTGTTTATTTATTACATTTATAAACCACCCCACTCTCCCCAAAGGGACTCGGGGCAGTGCACAGGAAGTTAAAATAGAATAAAAAGACAAACATGACAATAAATAGTACTAAAAATAAATTAAAGCCCAATACCCTGTACTAAAAAAAGCCTAAAACCATTAAAATCCTAAAACTTTACCCTTTAAAACCGAATTAAACAATTTAAATTTCAGTCTATATCTGATGGTGTGGATTAGGCCAGGCCAGCAAGATGGAAAAAATGGGTCTTCAAACTTCGGCGGAAGGAGCGGAGGTCCGTGATAGTTCTAAGTTTGGGGGGTAGGTCGTTCCAGAGGGTTGGGCCTGCCACAGAGAAGGCCCTTCCCCTGGGCGTCACCCGCTGGCACTGCCTAGTGGACGATACCTGGAGAAGTCCCTCTCTGTGGGAGCGAATCGGCCGAAGGGATGTGTGAGGTAGGATACGATCCCGTAGATAGCTAGGTCCCATGCCATGGAGCGCTTTAAAGATGGTGATCAATACCTTAAAGCGCACCCGAAAGGCCACAGGTAGCCAGTGCAGCTCGCGCAGGAGCAGTGTTATGTGGGAATGCCTTGAGGCTCCCAAAATTCCCCACGTGGCCGCATTCTGAAGTAACTGTAGTCTTCGGGTGCACCTCAAGGGAAGCCCCATGTAGAGAGTGTTGCAGTAGTCTAGACAGGATGTCACGAGCGCGTGAGTGACTGTGCAAAGGGTGTCCCGGTCTAAAAGGGGACGCAACTGGCGTACCAGGTGTACCTGGTAGAAAGCCCCCTGGCCACAGCTGTCAGATGATCTTCCATAGACAGCCGGGGAATCCAGGAGTTCACCTAAGTTGCGTGTCCTATCCACGGGGGCTAGATGTTCACCCCCAATGGTCAGTGATGGAATAAACTGATTGTATCGGTACGCCGGGAACCACAGCCACTCGGTCTTGGACGGGTTGAGTCGGAGTTTGTTACTTCACATCCAGATCCGTAGGGCCTCCACACACCAGGACATCACCTCAACGGCATCGTTGGGGTGGTTTGGGGTAGATATGTACAGCTGAGTGTCATCAGCGTACAGATGGTACTCTACTATGTCTATGGGACTTCAGGTACTGCTGTGAATCACAACAGCTGTCAGCCCCAATGGGAATATTCAATTTTGGGAGTTGCTGTTGTCTAACTCTGGCTTCCTATATAATACACTGCAGGCAGAACAAAGCTGTGTCATAACCGTGCTTCATGTTTGTCGCCTCCTGTCTGCAAGCAGCTGAATGTTTTCTGCTTGATATCAGGCATAAAGGGATAGATGAGATACAATGAGAGATTCAGATGCTGATCGACCTTCAGTCAGATGCTTCCTTCTAGACTTCACGCCTTCATTTTTTTGATAGCAGAATACAAAATAGTCATCGTGGGAGAACAAGAAGAGCTCTGGGCACCGGGTTTGGACTGGACTGCAAGTCAGCGTGATACCTTTTGCTTTTCAATAGTCAGGAAACCATGGAGAATCTGTCCCGGGACATTCGGCTGGAGTGTCAGATTTGTTTCAATTGCTATAACCCACAGAGGAGACCCAAGTTACTGGGCTGTAAGCATACTTGTTGCTCTGTTTGCCTTCAGACGCTGAGGACCAGCCAGATGGACCTGAAGTGTCCATGGTGCCGAAGTATCACTAAACTCCCACCTGGATGCTCTGTCTCTCAGTTGCCGGATGATCCGGAGGTCACTGCCTTGACTGCAATACCTGAAACTTCAGAGCATTCTCCAGTCTTCATCAAACTTCCTAGCAATGAGTGTTACATGTTGCCTTTGCCCATCTCCAAAGAGAGGTCTTTATTGCCTGGAGACATGGACAGTCGTCTCTTGCCAAGCAGCCAACAGAGGTCTCTCCCAGTGGTCACAACCCCAGCCGAACAACAACCAATGCAGGCTGAGATGCCGCAGGTTACAGGAGACGAGGAGCAAGGCCACAGGGTCATTTTGAATAGTTCCACCTTGTCAGTGATCTTCAGTGTCATCGTGGTGGTCGGCATTCTAGTTTTTCTTCAAGGTATTGTTCTCCCCAACATTTCATGCATCTCCAACTGTTTCATTGTGATCTCCTGCAGCTGAAAGAAGGCTGCAGCAAGCTCCTCTTGTGAGCTAGATTTATGGGGTGTGTGTGGGGGGGTATTGATGGTGACAGGAGGGCAGGAGGTGAAATGCTGTCACATGGACTGAATCATTGATGCCAGGAAATCTGATTGACAGTCCAGAGTCTGCTGTAAAAAGTAGGACAGCAAGACCCTCTAACAGAATGCGAGGCATATCCGGTGCTTCTCTGCTGATGACAATATCAAAGAAAACTGCATGTATACAATGCAATGCATTCTTAACAAATGATCTGTAATCTATAATGATTTCATCATGTTATGAGATTAAAAATGTCTAATTAGCTGGTTCTACTATACAGGTTATGATCTCTCCCTTTCTTTCTCTTTGTCTCTTCAGAGTAGTTGATTTACAAATGAAAATGCTGTAGGTTCAAGTAGAATTAAACATTGGAATGAAGGCAGTCAATCTACCCAGTGTTTTCCAGACATAGCAAAAATGTAATCCTCTCTTTATTTTTCAATAGCAGCAGGTAAAATTATGAAATGTAATAATTTAGGCCACGAGGACATTTTTTGTATCTTGCAATTTGCACATTCATGAAAATGGTTTTAAAAATTTGCCCCACAGGTATAGAAAAGGAATGTTTTTTTTAAAGTATTGAAAATCTTCTAGATGTAATATATGTTTGTGTTTATGCTCATTCTATTTTCTTCTGTAGTTTAAATGATTTTGTTTGTTTGTTTAAAAAAAATTGAAATGAGACCATAAGCATAATAGCAATAAAGGAAGCTAGGAAGGTTTTTTAAAAAAGAGAGAAAATATTCAGTTTTGGAAAGTGAGGGAACTTACGCTTCTGAAATATTTGGAAAGCTGATGAATCTAAATTAGTGGGTTGCTTTGGATGATAATTCATCAAAAATAATCTTTTAGCATCATAAAGATTCGTGGACTCCAGTTCATTTCATTAGATGCTTAGTATCTTTGGTTTTAACCTTTGGTTAAAAGTTCACAGGTAGCCAATGCTCATAGTTATGGAGCTGAAAGAATAGAGAATCAAATGCAACACAGGTAGTATTCAACCTATGACCTCAATTGAGCCCTAAATTAATGCTGTTAAGTGATACATTTGTTAAGTGTGCCTTGCCCCACTTTACAACTTTTCTTGCCACATTTGTTATGTGAATCACTGCAGTTGTTAAATTAGTAACATAGATGTTAAGTGAATCTGGCTTCCCCATTGACTTTGCTTTTCGGAAGGTTGCAAAAGGCGACCACTTGATCCCAGGACATTGCAACAGTCATAAATGTGAAAAAGTTGCCAAGCATCCAAATGTAAACCATGGGGATGCGGCAACTGTCTTAAGGGTGAAAAATGGTCATAAATAACTTTTTTCAGTACTTTGAACAGCCACTAAGCGAACTGCTGTAAGTTGAGGACTGCCTGTAATGTGTTATTGTCATGGCCTTTTACATACATACGCTCAAGTTAGTAGTGAGATAAATAGGGTGATTTGAAAAGCAAAATAAGTACATATAATTTGATATCAATATTCCCCATCCCCTCTGCACATAGAGATTCAAAATTCGAAGGAATGCAAGGTTTAAAAAAATTATTATTTTTTTTACTCTTCTGCCGTGCATGTGGAGGGGGGAGGGGGGAAGGGGGTGGGAGGAGAGAGAGTAAGACTACTTAGTCACAGTACATGTCTTCTAAAATGAGATGCTGATTGGCAGAGAGAGAGGCTGGTGGGCGGGCACCTTGGGCTAATATGAACTTGGATCACAAGTGCCAAAGGTTAGTGTGGAGACTGCTAAGCTGCAGACAACTGCAATGGAGACTCTTAGGGGAAGCCAGCCATTGGGCTTCCTCTGCCTTGTCTTGCTGTTGGGGGGGCTGACTCCCCCTAGTGTTGCTCAGTACCAATGGTGGCCTTTTGCAAAGGCTTTGACCACACCTGCTGTGATTCCCCAAGGTAAGTGAAAAGGGTATGGTTATTCTTGTTTCTTTTCCTTGCCCAATTCTCATTTTCTTTTTGTGTAGGAAAGAGTTGGAAAGCCATATTAAATCCAGCAATTCCCATTTCTGGATTTAATATGTGCACTATGGATAAATAGTACACTATTTGGGCTATAGAATGCCTTGAAATCAAATGTGGGTTGGGGGCCATGGGTGTAACACTGAGCTGGGCAACAGTGTGTCTAACACAACCTTCCCCAAATTGTATTTGAACTGTAATTTGCAGAAATTCCCAGTTTGTGTGACCTCATTTGAAAAACGGATAGCTTTGGAAATTAGGCTACCTAGAGATCATTTCCCAGGGCTTAAGCCTCGTGAGGGTCATTTGCAGAACTTGAATTTTGCTGGATAAAAGGAGATGGACTAATATATAAGGTTTTGTGCATGGGGAAAGTTGCATCAGCTAAATTGCCAGAAAAAAACTGGAGGCTTTGTAACAATCATAATGTTGATTAGCAAGACAGGTTGAAATTCTTGAGTGTCTTTACATAATTTTCTCTTCAGTTTACCTTTCTCACAGGGTTATTACAATTCTGATTTTGAGCTCTAAGAAGGAAAGGTGAATTTTTTTTATAATTTGTGCAATTAATATTGTCTCTTCTCTGTTGTTGTTGTTCTCTCTTCCATTCTTGGAAAATCAGTATCAGGAAACAAAGCAATTGCGTTTATGGTTTGTGATTAAATGGGTAGTTTTCAATTTTCTCTCCTTTTGCTTTCTCAGAGGCAAAAAATGATTTGAAGAAGTTTTCTGTGCCTACCGTCCAGACTGATTCCATCCCCCACAGCACACCAGATAGAACTGAACAAATCCTGGATTTGGTGAGCATTTATCATGTGTGGTATGGGTCAGATGATAACTGATTATTGATTTGTCGTGTGGCCACTGAGATGAATAATAACATTGCAATGAAGGGCAGCCAGAGGTACCAACTTGTTCTCCAGAATTAAACATGTGCTTCCTTTCAAAAGCACATGGCACAGAACTGCACATTTGATTAATTTGATTCAAAAGCAACCTAGGAAATATAACTTTTCATTGACCTTTATTTTTAAATACTTGGAAATAATATGCTTATGACAGTTCTAAATGCATCTTTATGTGTATGAATAGAATTCATAAATCACTTGAGGAATGGGGGGGGGGGGGGAAATGTCTGCCAGTGTATGTAACAGAGGGGGGGGAGAGAGGGGGGAGTAAAGCAGAAGACATATTGACTGAGCTTTTACAAGTCTTTTTGCTTGCTAATAAACATTTTGAAAATGTACTGATTATTCATATTATATGATCTAGAACAGGGGTCCCCAACTTTTGCAACTTTAAGTCTGAAGGACTTCAGCTCCCAGAATTCTCCAGCCAGCAAAGCTGGCTGGAGAAGTCTGGGACCTGAAGTCCTTCAGACTTAAAGTTGCAAAGGTTGGAGACCCCTGATCTAGAAGTTACATGTCAGTATGTGACATAATATTAAAAAGAGCAGAAGGGGGGGGGGGAGATGCATATATCTAAACACACCCTTCTGTAATAATTATTCTGAAAGAACAGTTATTTCCTCATTCCATGTAATTATTAAAGTGATGCTACCTTAACTTTCAAGCAGTTCGGAACCATCACATTATACTCTAAACCAGGGGTCTCCAATCTTTGCAACTTTAAGTCTGAAGGACTTCAGCTCCCAGAATTCTCTGGGAGCTGAAGTCCTTCAGACTTAAAGTTGCAAAGGTTGGAGACCCCTGTTCTAAACTACACAAAATGGTTTCTGCTACGTACTGGCATGTTTTGGTTATGGGTGAATTCTCTGATACCACTGAACAAATGTTCCCAGCATCTCTAATCATGTCACAAAGGCACCTGGGCGGCTAAAATCTTCCCAACCTTGAGCGCCTTTCCCAGCCTGGGCTTGTTTTGGTTTTTTTTCTGCAGAGGACAAGTGGGAGGCTGCACTTCGCTGCGCTATCTCACCTACTGTAACGGTCCCATTGCATGGGAAGTTCTCAGAAATCTAGATTCAATGTCCCTAAACAATGAAACCCCAGCCCCGCCTGCTGAGTAGCAGCTATCTAGAGTTTTTGCAGGGTTCTTTTATGTAACTCCGTCCTAAATAAACAATATGTTTTGTTGTTAAAATGCTGTTTATTCCCAACCCCCACAGAGGGCCTGTATGCAATAATAAGACATCTGAAGAACAATTTAGCTGGGATGAACAAACTGCACAATGGCCAGTTCATCCAGCATCTCATGCAGGCCTTCCTGGCCTTTCTTAACCTCTGATGGTTGAGGACGTGAGTTCACTCTAAGGATAGAAGCAGATGGCCATCAATTGCGTCTGCTATCTTCTACAAGGAAAAACATGCAGCCTGTCACTGAACTGACAGAGTTAGAAGGGACCTTAGAGATCTTCTAGTCCAACCCTCTGCTCAAACAAAGTGCTGTTTTCCCTTACCTATACTACTTTTAGCAATTGTGGATGAGCATATAAGCATGTGCCAGCTTATGGCACATAAATAAAATAAAGTAGCAAGGCTTTGCTATACTTCAATAACTCTAGCATTTACAATCATAATACTTAGAGATTGGATAGATGATTATAAATCACATATACCTTTTCTTTATTTATTTTTATGCATTTATATCCCACCTTTTTTTTTTTTTACAAATAACTCAAGGCACCAAACATATCCAACACACCTTCCTCCTCCCATTTTTCTCACAACAACCCTGTAAGGTAGGTTGGGCTGAGACAGAGAGTGGCTAAAGGTCACGCACGCAGGTTTCAGGTTTAAGGCAGGGCTAGAACAGGTAGTCCTCAAATTATGACCACAATTGAGCCCAAAATTTCTGTTCCTAAGCAAAACATTTGCTAAGTGAAATTTGGCCTGTTTTGCAACCTTTCTTGTCATAGTTGTTAAGTGAAAGGTTGCAGTTGTTAGGTTAGTGACATGATTGTTAAATAAATCTGGCTTCCCCTTTGACTTTGCTTGTTAGAAAGTCACAAAAGGTGATCACATGACTCCAGGTCACTGCATAAATAGGAACTTGTTGTCAGGCACCTGAATTTTGATCAGGTGACCATGCTGCAATGGTTGGAAAAGTGGTCATAAATCACTTTTTCAGTGCCATTACAATTTTAAACTCTGAATTCCTAAAGGTAACACTGCTGTAGAAAGGTTGCACATCCTATATTGTGGGATGTTGAGGAGTGAAAACAATAAGTGATTCCTGGTTACTTCATGGACAGTAAAGTTTTCTTGGCGCTATTATATGGAAATAGATTGCCATTTCCCTCTTCTGGGATATATTTTTAAAAATATATCCCAGAGGAAGGAATCACATGCTCAAGGTTTTCCTTGTCCAAGGGAGGATTAGGACCTGGGTATTCCAACTCCCAGTCCTGGTCCTCAACATTACATCACATTGGCTGCTTATCCATTACCATAGTCTCAGTAAATTTAAGATGACACTCCCATATTTCTATATGGATTTTATGAAATGTCAACATGCTGGCTGGGAAACTCTGGGAGTTGAAGTACACAGGTCTTCAAGTTGTCAAGACTGTACAATCCTGGTTTGTTTGCTTCTCCTTCTCTTTCTCGTCTGACAAAGAGAAAACTGGGATGGGCTTCTGGAAGCCATCTTGAGATTTTCTGAGTCAGTGGCCTTAAACATAAAAAACTACTAGTAGTAGTAGTAATAGTAGTAGTAGCAGCAGCAGCAATGGTAAATTATTTGAAGGAAGCAACCATTCAAATATTTTTTTTCAGTTACAGGCAGCATAAATAATACTTTCCTACTTAGTAGCAGCTGCCTCATAGCTTTCTACATTTTCTCCTTGAAACCCATATGAAAACATGAGATTCAGCCACTGCTAATTTGAATGACTCTAGATTCAGAGATGGAGGCCAAAGTCCCAAGGCCAGCTCTTTCACACCATGTCTGCACAATTTCACATTGACATTTTTCTTGAGCCTTATCAACACTCAGGGTCTTGTCAGACTCAACAAAGCCTTGAGTGCTGGGGCAGAATGACCTGAATTAGTTGGGTAAAATCCTCCCCCCTCATCTCTCCTCTCTACAGGGATCAAGGATCAAAAAACAAAATATATCAGAAATTCCTACTCTACAATGAAACTCTATAAGTAACACAATGCACCTTCCAGTTGGATTTACCATATGATTGTTGTAAAGATAAAATTGTAAGGGGCATACTATCTTGCACTTTAATATGAGACTAGATATAAAGCAATAAACCAATATTCAGAATCAGAAATGAATGCAAGTTTTCTCTTTTTTCCTCCCCCCCCTGCCCCCCCCCCCGCAGCCAAGTTCAGCTGGTCTAACAATGGAAGATGCTTTTGATAATAGTAGCCCTTCTGGTTCAGCCTACTTTGAGGGCAGCGCTATGGAAGAAGACTCTGAATTCATAATTGTCCAGGTAACTATCCGTAAAAAGATTGCCCAAATGCCAATTCTTTGGGTTGGCTTCTAGATTTCTTCATCAGCAATGGTCAATTGAACTAATCACAGCAGTTACTCTCTTTTTGTTTCTCAATCTAGCACCATTTTTAAGTGTGAACACTGCAGTTTCTTAAAAAAAATATCTTAGTCTGCATGTCTAAAAAAAGTTCTGGTTAGGAAATTTAGGGTTTTGTCTGCCCGGTATATTTAGAAGGCTGATTTCTTAATATTGGTATCCATATATAAGCAAGCATTACCTCAAAGTCTTCCTCATATCTCAAAAATGTGGAACCATTTCAACAGTAGGTTGGTTTTATTCTGGTTTGATAAAAATCATTATTGCTTCTTTCTGTAACTTGGAAGAATCATTAGCATATAGCGTTCTCTCAGACCCAAGGAAAACCGCATAGGAGGCTTTCTGACTAGAAAACTGAGGCACAAATTCAGGCAGCAACTGAGGGTGGGCAAATCAACAGGAGACCCCAGCCTATCTCACCCATGGAAGCAATCTCCCCTCATCTCCTTAAGCACCATAAAGTATCTCTTCCTCAATTGAGAAAAGAAACACCAGCATTACTAAAGATGTGGGGCAAGGAATAGGATGAAGGGCAACCAGGCATCCTGTTTACAGGAAAGGACTAATAAGGGAGACTTACACATCATGTCTACTTTATTTTCATCTCAGAACTGTGGTTTTATCAAAACATCATGACATATTAGTGAGGACAAACTCCCTCTGCTCCACAACTTTTTATTGTATCTGCATTCTTCTCTTCCTTAAAGATCTAAGGCTCCTGGCTGAACGATCCATTGCTATTTGGCAGTTAATGCCTCTCCTTAGTTTGATGGGATTTTATGCCACTTTCAAATAACATTAATAACACAGCCAAACCTCTCAAATCCCCAAATGGTCCCAGCTTTAACTGCAGCATCAGAGGAACTGTGACTAGACCAGGGATGGGCAAACTTTGCAACTATAAGTCTGAAGGACTTCAGCTCTCAGACTTCTCCAGCCAGCTTTGCTGGAGAATTCTGGGAGAATCTTTGCTGGCTGGAGAATTCTGGGAGCTGAAGTCCTTCAGACTTAAAATTGCAAAGTTTGGAAACAAATGTAAAAATCAGGTCCTGGTCATTATCCAAAGATCACACACCTTCCTGCTCTGCTTTAAAGCAGCAGTATCTTTTCCTGCAATTGAAAAGATACTGCTGCTTTAAAAGATACTGCTGCACTATTCTCAGCATCTTTTTGAAACAAATCCAAGGAAGTGCACTGCCATCATCATCATCATCATTTGATTTTTGTTGCTTTCATTATAAAATTTTATGATGGCAAAAGCAACTAATCTATTAATTAATAATTATGCAAAAAAGGCAGCTGTTTCATCCCACTAAGTAAAAGACCAAAGTATGAGAAGGTTGTAAAAGAATCAAATAATTAAACCATTAGCTGAAGTTCTGAAACAAAATATGTATTTCTTTCCACATCATTAAAAACCTGCACTTTATTTAGACTATGCCTAGTTTAAATAAGATAGAAGCAATTTAATCTCAAATGCATTCAAAGGGTTTCTTAACTATTGTCATCTTGTATCTCAGGATGGTTCAAAAATCTTCACAACTCCAGATTACCAATCCGTGATCCCTGGGGACACTAAAATGATGCAGGTATGTTGGAATTGACCCATGACATGATGTCACTGCCACTCTGAAAGAAAGGAGCAAGAAGAAAGTATCTAAATAAGTGTATTTAAGAAAATGACTTTTTTTATTTAATGGGACTTATTTCTCAATAAACGTATATAGTATTCCAAAACAGTGAATATTTAATTTAAAAACATTGCAGCTACTGGGATATCCTCTTCTCTAAAGAAAATGTTAGGATTTGGGTTGGATAGGAAATTTTAGGTGAGAAACGAGAAGACTACGGCTAACTGACAGTTAAAAAATTAATTTTCTTATTGCCCTGATTTTCTTTATCCTACCTAGACTACATCGAAAGTCCTCATGACTTCAGTTGAGCAATCCAATATCACAGGGGATTCTATGGCAAGACCAGTAAGTTAAAATTATTGCCAAATGTGTATTACATAACTCTTATAATTTGAGAATCTCGTCAAGTTATCTGTAGATAGAAGGTATTCTAGGAGATGAACCAATTAAATGTTCCATCATCTCTTAAACATCACCTTCATCATAACTCCATGAATTTAGAGATGCTGCAAGTTGAAATCAACAATATTTAGTAAATTTCAGATTCTCAAATTCAGGTTTAAGGTTTTTAAGACCAGTAAGTTGAACATGAATCAAAGATTCTAAAAATAGGAATAAATACCATATTTTTCTAAAAAGAGGCTGAAAATCTGGGTGCGTCTTTTACATCGAATACAGCATTTTTTGCCTCCCGAAATCCCACCCCCTTCACCAGAATGGCTGTGCCCAGCCTTATGGAGGCTTCCAGAGAGCTCCTGGGGGCTGGCGAGGGCAGAAAGTAGCCTAAAACGGGCCTTTTTTGCCCCTCCCCCAGCCCCCAACAGCACTCTATAAGCCTCCATAGGGCTATGCATGCAATTTATTTGACACAAAAATGACCCATTTTTGCGATAAATGGGCGGGGGGGTTGCTCATTTTTGACACACACACACGGAGCACTCTGCAAGCCACCCAAAGGCTATTCATGCTTTTTATTTGAAAAAAAAAAGGCCCCATTTTCGTGGAGAAACGGGCCGTTTTGGGGAGGTTTGCAGAGTGCAAAGGCTATTTTCCCCTTTCGGAAAGCTCTTTAACTGTTTCTGTGCCATCAGAAACAAAGTCTTAAGGTTTGTCAACGATTTCCTTCTCCAGGACATGGATAAATACACCTGGAAACATCCACCTCCTAACCTTCTCTCTCTCTCTCTCTCTCTCTCTCTGCCTACCTTCTGTATTTCTCAATCTCTCTATTCCTCTCTCTCTATCCTTCCACCTACCTAGCTACACACACGCTCTCTCTCGCTACCTACTATATTTCTCTCTCTTTCTATTTCTCTCTCTCTCCCCATTTACCTACCTGCCTACCTACCTACTCTCTCTCTCCCTCCCTACCTATCTACTGTATTTCTCTCTTTCTATTTCTCTCTCTATCCTTTCACCTACTTACCTACCTACCTACCTACCTACCTACCCACACTCTCCCTCTCCCTACATACCTACCGTATTTCTCTCTCTCCCCACCCTTTATCTACCTACCTACCTACACACACTCTCTCTCTCTCCCCCTACCTACCTACTGTATTTTTCTCTCTCTTTCTATTTCTCTCTCTATCCTTCTACCTACTTACCTACCTACCTACCCACACTCTCTCTCTCCCTACATACCTACCGTATTTCTCCCTCTCCCCCTTTATCTATCTACCTACAAACACACTCTCTCCCTACCTACCTACATACTGTATTTCTCTTTCTATTTCTCTTTCTATCTCTCTACCTACCTACACACACACACTCTCCCTACATACCTACAGTATTTCTCTCTCTCCCCCTTTATCTACCTACCTACCTACACACACGCTCTCTCCCTGCCTACCTACTGTATTTCTCTCTCTCTTTCTATTTCTCTCTCTATTCCTCTACCTACCTATCTACACACACACTCTCTCTCCCTACATGCCTACAGTATTTCTCTCTCTCTCACCCTTTACCTACCTACCTACATACACACACACACACTCTCCCTACCTACCTACAGCATGTCTGTCACACTTCCTATTTCTCTCTATATCCTTCCTACTTACACACACACTCTCTCCCTACCTACCTACTGTATTTCTCTCTCTCTCTATTCTCTCTCTCTCTATTCCTTTATCTACCTACCTACACACACTCTCCCCCTACATACCTACAGTATTTCTCTCTCTTTCTCTCTCCCTTTACCTACTTACCTACACACACACACACTCTCCCTACCTACCTACTGTATTTCTCTCTCTCTTACTATTTCTCTCTATATCCTTCTACCTACCTACCTACCTACACACACTCTCTCTCTCCCTACCTACCTACTGTATTTCTCTCTCTCTTTCTATTTCTCTCCCTCCCTCTACCTATCTATCTACACACACTCTCTCTCCCTACATAACTACAGTATTTCTCTCTCTCCCCCCCCCTTTACCTACCTACCTACACACACTCTCTCTCTCCTGTATTTCTCTCTCTATTCCTCTCTCTATATCCTTCTACCTACCTACCTACCTACACACACTCCCTCTCCCTACCTATCTACTGTATTTCTCTCTCTCTATTCTCTCTCTCTCTAATCCTTTATCTACCTACCTAACCACACACACACACTCTCTCCCCCTACATGCCTACAGTATTTCTCTCTCTCTCCCCCCTTTTACCTACCTACCTACCTACACACTCTCTCCCTACCTACCTACTGTATTTCTCTCTCTCTTACTATTTCTCTCTCTCTATCCCTCTACCTACCTATCTATACACACTCTCTCTCTCCCTACATACCTACAGTATTTCTCTATCTCCACCCCTTTACCTACCTACCTACCTACCTACTTACATACACACACACTCTCCCTACTTACCTACTGTATTTCTCTCTCTCTCTATTTCCTCTCTCTATCCTTCTAGCTACCTACCTAACTACTTACACACACTCTCTCTCCCTACCTACCTACTGTATTTCCCTCTCTCTCTATTCTCTCTCTCTATTCCTTTACCTACCTACCTACACACACACACTCTCTCCCCCTACATACCTACCGTATTTCTCTCTCTCTCTCTCCCTTTACCTACCTACCTACCTACACACACACTCTCTCTCCCTACCTACCTACTGTATTTCTCTCTATCTATCTATTCCTCTCTCTCTATCCTTCTACCTACCTACACACACACTCTCTCTCCCTACATAACTACAGTATTTCTCTCTCTCCCCCTATACCTACCTACCTACACACACTCTCCCTACCTACCTACTGTATTTCTCTCTCTCTCTCTATTCCTCTCTATCCTTCTATCTACCTACCACCTACACACACTCTCTCTCCCTACCTACTGTATTTCTCTCTCTCTTTCTATTTCTCTCTCTATCCTTCTACCTACTTATCTACCTACCTACACACACACACTCTCTCTCCCCCTATATACCTACAGTATTTCTCTCTCTCCCCCTTTACCTACCTACCTACCTACAAACACTCTCTTTCTCCCTTACCTACTGTATTTCTCTCTCTCTTTCTATTTCTCTCTCTCTATTCTTCTACCTAGCTACCTACACACACTCTCTCTCTCCCTACATACCTACAGTTTTTCTCTCTCTCCCCCTTTACCTACCTACCTACCTACGCACACTCTCTCTCTCCCTACCTACCTATTGTATTTCTCTCTCTTTCTATTTCTCTCTCTCTATCCCTCTACCTACCTATCTACACACACTCTCTCTCTCCCTACATACCTACAGTATTTCTCTCTCTCCGCCTTTACCTACCTACCTACACACACACACTCTCCATACCTACCTACAGTATTTCACTCTCTCTTTCTACTTGTCTCTATATCCTTCTACCTACTTAACTATCTATCTACACACACTCTCTCTCCCTACCTATTTACTGTATTTCTCTCTCTCTCTTACTATTTCTCTCTATATCCTTCTACCTACCTACCTACTTACACACACTGTCCCTCCCTACATACCTACAGTATTTCTCTCTCTCCCCCTTTACCTACCTACCTACCTACCTACAAACACTCTCTCCCTCCCTACCTACTGTATTTCTCTCTCTCTTTCTATTTCTATTTCTCTCTCTATTCTTCTACCTAGCTACCTACACACTCTCTCTCTCTCCCTACATACCTACAGTTTTTCTCTCTCTCCCCCTTTACCTACCTACCTACCTACACACACTCTCTCTCTCCCTACCTACCTACTGTATTTCTCTCTCTTTCTATTTCTCTCTCTCTTTCCTTCTACCTACCTATCTACACACACTCTCTCTCTCCCTACATACCTACAGTGTTTCTCTCTCTCCGCCTTTACCTACCTACCTACACACACACACTCTCCCTACCTACCTACAGTATTTCACTCTCTCTTTCTACTTGTCTATCCTTCTACCTACTTAACTATCTATCTACACACACTCTCTCTCCCTACCTATCTACTGTGTATGTATATATATATATATATATATATTCTCTCTCTCTATTCCTTTATCTACCTGCCTGCCCACCCATACACTCTCTCTCCCTACATACCTACAGTATTTCTCTCTCTCCCCCCTTTACCTACCTATCTATCTACCTACACACATTCTCTCTCTCCCTACTTACCTACTGTATTTCTCTATCTCTCTCTATTTCTTTCTCTCTATTCCTTTATCTACCTACTCACCTACTCTCTCTACTTACATACCTACTGTATTTCTCTTTCTTTCTCTCCCTCTCTATTCCACTATCTACCTACCTACTTTTTTTTGTAATTTGCCTCTTCAAAACCTTGGTGTGCCTTATACTCCAGTGTATCTAATACTCCCAAAATATGGTAGACATAAAGGAATACTATTGTTGATTCCAGCAACCTACATTTTGACAACCTACAGTTTTTGAAACTTTATCAAAGATTCATCAATTCAATCAAGATCAGTGTACACTACTTTGTTTTTCTGGGAAGGGCTAAGACAGCATCCCAACTTAATTCGTAGTTCCTTCCACTTAAGAAATTACTGAATGTGGGGGACCCGTTCAGAGGTGGGTTGCTCCCAGTTCGGCCTGAATCAGGCAAAGCGGTAGTAGCAGTGGTGGAAGACTTCATCCACCCACCCGCTTGCGTGACCGTTACTAACGGTCATGCAAGCGGAAGTGCACCTGAACCAGGAATAAAAAAATTGGCAACTCACCACTAGATCAGATACATGAGTCCACGGAGGCAGACAGATGGGAAGCAAAGGGCAGCCTGTGCATTGTAATCCAAACTCTGCCTCTTACATTCTTGCATGCAATTTTGCAACTCAAATACATAAGAGTAGAACTTGTTCTCTATTGTTACAATGTATGTTTCATTGTTTTGATGTCATCCTTTGCGGAGAAGGGCGGGATATAAATGTAATAAAATAAATAAATAAATAAAATCACTGCTACCTGTGAATACTTATGCATGGTTCTTTCTTACATAATTAGGAACTATGTTTTCCATTAGATCAACATAATTGTTTAGGTCAGGGGTCTGCAAAGTCGGCTCTTTTAAGACTGGTGGACTTCAACTCCCAGAGTTCTCCAGCCAGCATAGCTGGCTGGGGAACTCTGGGAGTTGAAGTCCACCAGTCTTAAAAGAGCCGACTTTGCAGACCCCTGGTTTAGGTATTTAAAGAAGTACTTTCATGAGGTCAATATTACTCATCTCCCTTCTTACTTTTTAAAGAGATGGTTTATCATTAACTGTTTTTCTCTCTTCCTTAGATTAACTATACTTCACAGTGTGTCTGTCCAGCAATACCTGGTCCACCTGGTCCAAAGGTGTGCATGTTATATATTTATTTTTTTCCTTAGTGGAAACAACAAATCTAGCTACATTTGCAATTTAGCTGGCATTAAGTCTACATTTTGAAGTTTCTGTCTTGAGAAAACTGCCCAAGAGAAGAAAACGTCTGCTATTTTTCCCCAAATATAAACTAAATCACATCTAAGCTATTCGTGTCATTTACTGCTGTAATTTACCCTGTCAAACCACCCAAAAATCAATGTATTGTGCCTTAAAAGATGCTTGTTAGTCAAGAATTGAGCTATTAGTTTCTCCTTGTGCTGAGACGAGTTGAAGTTATTAAGTTAGATTTACTGTCGTGGATTTGTTAAAGTTAATGGCACAAAATGCCTGCCAAGGATGCAGTGGAAGTGTGGATTGCTAAAAGACAACTTAAATAGAAATCTTGAGGATCTGACATTCTTCAGAAACAACTCCAAGAATTATCTACCTTCCAAACACATCTGGAATATACCACTTTCAAATAGGATAGATTTGATTATGCTTTAGACAGCTGTTTCTCAATCTTCTAAGACAGTGTTTCTCAACCTTGTCAACTTGAAGATGTCTGGACTTCAACTCCCAGAGTTCCCCAGCCAGCATTCGCTGGGAGCTGAAGTCCAGACATCTTCAAGTTGACAAGGTTGAGAAATACTGTTTTAAGATGTCTGGACTTCATTTCCCAGAATTTCCTAGCCACCATGTTGTCAGAATCTGTGCTGTTCTTCTTATCTCAAGTTCTTTTTTAACAACAGGGAGCAAAAGGTGACCAGGGTCCCCCAGGACAAAAAGGAGTAACTGGAAAAATTGGGCCAACTGGCAAACCTGGCTATCCTGGCGTTGCAGGACTTCAGGGACCACCAGGCCCACCAGGCCCACCAGGTCCAACTCTTCCTAAACTCATAGACTTCACTGATACCCAGGGTGGAGAAGACAAGGTGAGATTTGTTGATAGACTACGGCAGGGGTAGTCAACCTTTTTATACCTACCACCCACTAATCTCTATTAGTACATAGTTCTAACTGCCCACCAGTTCCACATTAATGATGATTTATAAAGTAGGGAAGTCAATTAAATAAAAAAAGGAAAGTGCTACAGTATCAGACAAAACCCCTACTGCCCACCATGAAAGCTGAAGGGACCAGTTTGACTACCATTGGACTATGGCAGGGGTCTGCAAAGTTGGCTCTTTTAAGACTGGTGGACTTCAACTCCCAGAATTCCCCAGCCAGCATAGCTGGCTGGGGAATTCTGGCAGTTGAAGTCCACCAGTCTTAAAAGAGCCAACTTTGCAGACCCCCGGACTATGGCAATATCAATGGTTTTATAATAGTATAAAAATACTATGTTCACCAGTGGTGGTTTGCAGGCGGTACGTCCCGCTACAGGCGTACTGGAGCCTGCCCGGAGCACCAGATACCATTCTGTTCCGGTGCTCCGGTGGTACCACCCACCTGCCCTCGCTCCTTACCTGTCCTTTAAGCTTTTGGCGCTTCCACACACATGCCTGCATGTACGACACGTGTGCCACACTCCAGCAAGCAGCTGGAGCGTCACAAAGGCTTGCAGAAGCGTCACAGGTAAGTATAATGCATGTGTGCATGCCCATGTGGGTGACACCAGGCCCATTCCAACCATACCGGTTGGAACGGAATCCGGAACCCACCACTGATGTTCACCAAGCAAAAATACTATATCCACCTTTCCTTGTTATCCGAAATGCACAACATGCTTCAAGCTCATTCAAAATATGATCTGTTTTTATTTGTTTGCCTGCTTTCTTTTTGGCTGATCTTGAAAACCTGATACTGTTTTAGTTAACTGGTGATGGTACATCCATGTGTTGCCTCCAGTTGGAAGAGGCAGAGGGGTTAAGAATTTGTTTGTTGGGGTCTAGAATCTAAGAAAAATAGCCCATCTTACAACCACAATTCACAAGCCAAAAGACATTATGTCTGCCTCCCCCTCCATACTAAGTATTCTTTATTACTCTGGACTTCCTTATCAGCCTATACATTATTGGGCTGTACAACTTGTGAACAATACGATATTGTGGCCCTGTACATGGGCTGAGCATGAGACCCAGCGTGGGAAACAAACTTAGTTTTGCAGTCCTAGGCAAGAAACATACACCAACACTATGTCCTTTTCAATTTTACTGCCATGATAATGGTGTTAGTTCAACATTCTTTTTTATAATAATTAAATTAAAGTGATAAAAACCAACATGAACTTTTTTTAAAAAAAATAAAAAATAGAAAGTGCAAGAAGTGTGTGTGTGTGTGTGTAATTTCCCCCTTGATCACAACAAGGATAGCCAATGATAATAACTTATCGTCTTTTTAAAAAAAATACAACAAAGGAATTTATAAATGATAGGCCGGAAAAAGATACTATACTGTATATAAATAAAATTGGCTGATGAATGGCATCTAATTTATCAATGTATGGCTTGAGGGGCACATATATGTTTTATATAAGAACAGGTTTAACAGATAAGCAATATCGCTCATGACTGTTGTACCTCTTGAATCTATTAACTTTTGGATGTCACTGAAGTATTTGACAAGACTGTATTGCTGAAGATACCGATGATGAGTTCTCGACATGCTAGATTAGTTTTCCTGCCCTCTAACTGTTTCTCTGTCATCTTCCTGTTTCCTAGAGAGTCAGTTTTGTAGAAGGGCCTCCTGGTCCACCAGGTCATCCAGGCCATCCAGGACCCCAAGGATACCCAGGACTTGAAGGCCCCCAAGGTCCCCCTGGCATCCCAGGACATGAAGGTCAGCAGGGGGCTCCAGGGCTTCCTGGTGCTCCCGGCCAACCTGGTGTTCCAGGAGCCACAGGACCTTCAGGGATTCCAGGGCCAGTGGGGTCAGAGGGTCCTCCAGGAGTCACCGGCCCTGAAGGTCATGCAGGACTTCCAGGCCAGATTGGCGCACCAGGATTGCCAGGCTTCCCTGGACCAGAAGGTCCTCCAGGAGCAAATGGATCTCCCGGAAAGAATGGATCAAAGGTAACCATTGCCTTTACTATGAGAATTTGGGGGATATGTAGGTGGAGGGATGAGTTGGAAAAAAACAAAATATAATTATTGATCGTCAAGATATAATTATGAAAGAAACAAAGGGCTCAGAGCTGATTGTTACTTCCTGAAATAGGTTTGTTTGTTTGTTTTTGACTTGCTATGCTAATCTGTGGGTATTAAATCCTTTCAGGGAGAGAAAGGAGATAAAGGAGATAAAGGAGACCAGGGTGAACATGGGTTCCCAGGCACACCAGGACAAACTGGAGAAAAGGGAGCTCGGGGTCCACCTGGCTTACCTGGTGGTAATCAGGTGAGTAGAAGCAACTCAACCTCCAACTACCACACAACATCCCATATGTTCTCCATGTAAGGTGTTTCCATTGTCACAGGCACTGTGAACTGGCATCCATAAGCACTCCATTTTTTCCATTTTTTTATAAACCTAAAATTATACAAACACCTTATTTATTTTGGAGACAGAGTGGGGTGCTCACAGCTTGTAAACCACTTGTTTGTGATCCTCATATCTGCAATCTATAAAACCCCACTCTCTGGAATAGGTAAGGCAGAAATGATTAAGCTATTTGGGAGAGGGATTTTATTGGGGGAAGGTTAAAGGGGCAAATTAATCACCTTAAGTGTTGGTCTTTAAAAGATTGAAAATCCAAAGCATCAAGGTGATTTTCCCATGGGAAGGAAGTTTAAGAGGCCAAATGGATTATTGGTCCTTTCCCAAAGTCCAACTTTCCAGCTGTGACCATTTTAATGATATCCAAGTGTTCCTACAATATTCAGCAGGACAGAATAACATAGAATTAAAAGAATTTTATACTTTTATTGTAGGTTAAAGGAAAGACCCCCAAAATTGGGTTTGGGGGTGGGTGGGTGTTTGTTTTACACCAATTCATGATTCAAAATTATGTTTTACTCCCACTTGTTCACTCCTTTAATGAATGCCAAAAGAGAAAAGCATTTTATTCCTGGATGGGGGCAGCCAGGGGGAGGGGGGGGTTATAAGCAAAGGCTTCTTTTTGAATACATGAATATAGTCAAGATAATTCTTCATTCTCTGACCTGGTTTATTTGTTTTGTCTGCAGCATTCTAACAAGAGAACACAAAAGAAATTTCAAAAGTTTTGTTATCTGCACACACTGCACACACTGATAATAGGCATGGAGGGAGGGGGGCGTTACTCCTATGGGCTGCACTGATTTCTTCTCTTGTTCTTTCTAGTATAATTCTGAAGCCAGTGTTCAAGGCCCTCCTGGCCCTAAGGTGAGTAGTGGTCTTAACCATACCCTATGGCTTCTGGCTATCCTTCTAGCTGTCCTGCAAGTCATAACGTGTGCAAACCTCCTAGAGAACAGGAGTACAAGCTGCAGTCCCAGTAGTCCCAATAACACTTTAAAGCTTCAGTATTTGTAGTCCTCAACTTACAACCAGTCACTTCACAACTGTTCAAAGTTACAATAGGACTACCTACTTGGGGCTATTTATTTCCCAGATTTGAAGTTCTGACAGCCAATACACACACACAAACACACACACTACATGACCACACTTTAGCCCTCAGCAACCAAGCTGTATTTACAGCACTTTGCAGCAACTTGAAGTAATGTGTCTATGTTTTACAACACTTTTGCCAAAAGGTGTTGTAATCATTTTCTTCCACTTGTCAGCAAAAAATGTTCTCATAAGAAGCCATTACTTCACTTAATGACTGCAGAGTTCATTTAAAGACTGCAGCAGTCACTTGTCAACTGCCACGTTCTCTTAAAGACTGTCACACGCAAAAATTCTAAAGTTGGCCAGTCACTTTGACAACCCTGATGTTCCATTATAGTTGTAAGTTGAAGACTACAGAACTCTCCAAGACCTTCCTTAAATCACTAGTTATATATAACAAATTATAATTGTTATGTGATTGAACATACAAAGAAAAATCCTGTTAACCTATTGAATTTCATTTTAATTAATCAGATTTAGGTATTTTTTTCCTTGTCCAGAACAAATTCAACAGCCATAGATAGACAATCCAAGGCAATCCAGGTATTGCAGTTCTCAGCATCCTTCATCACTGGCCTAGTTGGCTGGAGCTGCTGGGAACTTTCAGTCAAGAACATCTAGAATGTCCTCCCATCCCATCCACACAGAAAGTCTATTTCAAGGCTGCTAGTGATTTACAGTAAAATAGCAATGATGGCATAACAAGCATTGTTTGAAACCCCCAGAGTTACATGAGCTTTTACCATGGAGAAATACTCACTGAACCAATAAGAATAATGATCTTCTTAAAGGTAAGAATTCATATGGAGAGAGCTACAACAGCAAAAATCTAGATGCATTCCAATTTTAAAATGACAGCCATGTCACGACTCTCTCACTACTACCACGAATGTCATTTTGTAGTGAACAGATCAGTTCCTCCACCTCCAAATATCACTTTCCTATCCTGCTTACTTAAAAGCTTGCTTTCAAGAAGGCAAAACCAAGAATTTGCAATCCTACTACCTGATGTTTTTTTGTTTATTTGATTTCTTTGCAGGGTGAAAAGGGAGAACCAGGAAAAGTGGTGCGTAGTCAGAGAAAACAGTATCCGATCCTTCAAGGCTCATTGATGGAAAATAAATTATTTTTTTATTTTACTTTACAATTCTCCAAAAGGCTTAAAAAGGATTGTTTCCCCACAGGAATGTAGCAGTTCCAGCAAGGATGCAAGAAGTGACATGGATTCTTGGGTAGCATTTATCTACCAAAAGGTATATTAGAGAGATGTATAATCCCTGTTTAATTATTGGTCTGGGTGAGTAGGGGTGGGTTGTTGGGGGTTTGCTGGAGTTCAGGATAACCTCTAGCTAAGATTCTGTTCAGTTTGGAGAACCCCCGAATCCCACTCCTGGCTGGCTCCGCCTACCCCCTCCCAGGACTCCCCATGTGACCCATTTTGGATGCAGGTAAGCGCAGGGCGCACACGGAATCGAATCGAATCGAATCGAATTTTATTTATAACCCGCTCTCTCTCCCCGAAGGGACTCGAGGCTGGGCACAGGGAATTAAAGACAGTTAAAAAGAATACAAAATTTAAAACAATAAACGTACATAAATACTAACTAAAAGGCATATTAAACTGAAAACCCTGCGCTAAAATTCCCAAATATTTACTAAAAATCCCTAAACAATCAGAAGAGACTATCCTAGGCCGGCCAAGCGAAAAAGATGTGTTTTTAGTTTCAGACGGAAGGAGCGGAGGTCCGTGGTAGTTCTAATATCGGGGGGAAGGTCGTTCCAGAGGGCTGGGCCCGCCACAGAGAAGGCCCCCTGGGTGTCGCCCGCTGACAAAGTCTAGTGGACGGCACCCGGAGAAGTCCCTCTCTGTGGGAGCGAATCGGCCGTGAGGATGTATGGGGCAGGATCCGATCCCGCAGGTAGCTAGGTCCCGAGCCATGGAGCGCTTTGAAGATGACAACTAACACCTTGAAGCTCAGGGAGGGCAACCCCACCCCCCGCCATGGTACATGTTATGTTTGCAGGAATTCAGTCCAAGGCAGGCTAGTCATTGGAACAGGTTTATTGCAACTAGCAAGAACTATATACAGGTAACAATGAGAGCCGATAGCAAAGACTTCGATAGCTATTTATACTTTAGCACAAAGCAGGAAAACCCTTAGCCAGACAGAAAGTCTGGCCCGGCCAGCCGCGTCTCGGCCAATCAGATGCAACTGGTTGTTACAGTGTTTAACAGACCTCCGGGTTAATCTTAGTTCCCCAGACTGACTGTCTGGGCGTGGGTTGAGAACATAACAGTACAGAAGGCTGACTAGGCCACGGCCACCATGGCCATGCCCACCCAGTAACCAGGCAGAGAACCCTTTGCTAAAAGTTTTGAAGCCCACCTCTTGTTCTGACTACTCACTTCCAAAAATGTAACTTTTTTCTACCTCCCTCCCATTCTGAAATATCAGTCTCAGGCTGTGATGGCACATCTATGGCTGTGTGCCACATGTGGCACGCGGAGCCATTTGTCAGGGTATGTGACGCGTTTTCCTGTTAGCTGGCCAGCGCGCATGCGCATGCTGGCCAGCTGAGTTTGGCCTTTCTTTTTTTTGAGGCCATTTTTTGCCCCATTTTTATAGGGCTGGTTTTAGTCCTCCAGAGCCTTCGGGAGGCTTCCCTCTGGAGGGAAGTGACTTCCAGGTTGCTCCTAGAGTTGTTTTTTGCCTTCCAGAGCCTTCAGGGAAGCCTCCGGAAGGCCCCTGAGGGCTCTGGAGAGCTAAAACTGGCCCTATGAGCAAAGTGGAAGTCCATTCCCGAACTTCCATTTTGCCTGCAGGGCTGGTTTTTCGTGCTCTGCAGACTTTAGGGAAGCTCCTGAAGCCTCTGGGGGCGACTCCAGGGGGGCGGAGGGGGCTGTTTTTGCCCTCCCCAGGCTCCTATAAAGCCTCGAGCCTGGGGAGGGCAAAAAAAGCATGCCAAAAATGGGGGATAGAGCTGGCCGTGCGTGCATGCATGCTGGGGTCACGTGAATAGCATTATGGGTATGGCATGACCACCCTGCGTACCCCCCACTTTTGGCACATGAGCCACAAAAGATTCATCATCACTGGTCTAGGGAAATCTGGAAAAGTGCTGGGCAGAAACTTCATTCCAAGATGGGCTTGACAAATTATACACTTTACCTCATGGAGAGAAATCCAAAGATACAATATAATTTGATTTCTCTCAGAGGAAAGAACTTTGTAGGTTTTTGTGGGTCATTTCGTTATTTGCTCCATTTACAAATACCAAAACCAGGACATAATGGAGGCAAACAGTTATTGCTGCACAGATAAAAACTCTGCAAACTGCATTTAATTCTCCAAGAGTTCTTTTAACATAGACTCGGGTTCTGGAGAACCTGTAGCGGAAATTTTGAGTAGTTCGGAGAACCAGTAAATACCACCTCTGGCTGGCCCCAGAGTGGGGTGGGAATGGAGATTTTGCAGTATCCTTCCCCCAGGAATGGGGAGGGATGGGGATTTTGCAGTCTCCTTCCCCTGCCACACCCACCAAGCCATGCCCATAGAACAGGTAGTAAAAAAAATTGAATTTCATCACTGCATAGACTTCTCACAGCTATACTCTCCTGACTAGAAACAGCCTGTTTTCCCTTTTTCTGCTTCTCTCAATTCAAGTGGCTTTCTTCTAATTATGTAATGGATTTAAACCTCTTTGGATGCCCATAGATACCCATTTCAGGGGGGGGGGGGAAACCTCTATACAGGTAGTCCTTGACTTATGACCACAAGTGAACTTTGTCCCATTTTATGACTTTTTTTGCCATAGTTGTTAAGTGAATCACTGCCATTCGTAAGTTACTAACGCAGCTGTTAAATGAATCTGGCTTCCCCATTGATGTTACTTGTCAGAAGGTCGTAAAAGGGATCATGTGACCCCAGGACAATGCAACTATTATACAGTAAATACCAACCAGTTGCCAAGCATCCAAATTTTGATCATGTGACCCTGGAGATGCCACAATGGTTGTACGTGTGAAAATGGAGATGTCACTTTTTTCAGTGTAACTGCTGTAACTTTGAATGGTCACTAAATGAAAGGTCGTAAGTCGAGGACTACCTATATATTTGTAAGTTAGAATTTTGTCCATCAATATAAAAAATAGTTTAAGGAATAGTTTAAGTGAATATAGTGTAGACCAGTGTTTCTCAACCTTGGCAACTTGAAGATGTCCGGACTTCAACTCCCAGAATTCCGCAGCTGGGGAATTCTGGGAGTTGAAGTCCGGACATCTTCAAGTTGCCACGGTTGGGAAACACTGGTGTAACAGATGCCATATGTCAGCATAGATGATTAGTCAGTTTACTTCCTTTTCTCTCTCTCTCTCTTCCAGAAATTCAAAGAAGATCTAGAGGCGCGTGGTTCCAACCACGTAAGTGACATCCAGTTTATCATTACTTGCAAAGTTCCTAATTTTGTTTCAGTTTGATCCCGAAAAAAATATGAGTTGTTTTTTGGACTTTGGGGTGTCTTAAATCCCATCCTAACTTTTTCCCCAAAGAAAATTCCATGAGCCATGCATGCTCTCATGCTGTATATGCAGAACGCTTCTATAATTTACCTTGTGGTAGAACATTGGTATCTATGGATCTGCCACATAAAATTCATTCACACATAGGAATTACTTGCAGGAAATTATCAATCTCTGCAAAACTGAATTTCAAAATAGGCAAAATAATACTGTTATCTTTTACAGGGACCTCCAGGCCTCCCAGGAAAGCCCGGCCCTCCAGGCCCTCCTGGACCACCAGGTGTAGTTTATGTAAATGTAAGTTAACTCTCCTATTTAATTCTGCCAACACTCTGTTATTTTGTCTTTTCCATTTTGATGGGTTTTCTCTCGAATAGAATGATGGTATGTTGCAGGACTAAACTGCAAACACAGGAATACCTGATGACTTGTAAAATTCTGTGACTAAAGAAGGATCGATCCTTACTCCGTCTCCACCCCTTTGTGATTTATAGAATCTTCTAGTGTCATAGAGTCTCAGATACCAATGAAGCAATAAAAGCTTCTCCTATCGCTAATAATTTGTGCTACTAACTCATAACAGTTAGATGCCTGTGAAAATGTTGCAACTCAATATGGCAGTGTTCCTGAATTTTACAATGTGTGGACTTCAGCTCCCTGAATTCCCCAGCGGGCATGCTGGAGAATTGAAGTCCACATATCTTAAAGTTGCTGAGGTTGAGAAACACACTATTATGGGGATCCTTTCTCAAAGCAAAACAAATACACCAGAAGTGGATTGCTCCCGATTCAGCCAACCTGATAGTGGGTTTTTTGCCTTGGTCGCAGAACCGCCACCGCCCCAGGCTTGCCACGCCCCCAAACCGGTTCCCTTGATGCCACTGTTGCCACTGCCATGTTGTTTTGTAGTGCGCAGCTCATGCGCAGTTCACTGTAAATTGTTCTGCGCCTGCGCGAAGAACAATTTACATTGAATTGGCACACACGCACAGCGCACGTCTGGCCCCCTTGCGAATGAAGCAAGTATGTGTATACAAAACATGTGCGAAGCAAACCAGTAGTAAAACTGACAGCAACCCACCCCTGAAATACACATCAATGTCCTACCATGTGAGCTCATTCATCGTATGCCGTAGTATTACGGGCAGAGGGAAAGTCAAGCATTTTACGGAAAGGAAACAGTGGAATGACTTGCCTCCAGAAGTTGTAGGTGCTGCAACACTGGAGGTTTTAAATAAGAGATTGGACAACTATTTGTTTGAAATGGTATAGGGTTTCCTGCTTGAGCAGAAGGTTGGGCTAGAAGACATCCAAAGTCCCTCCCAACTCTATTATTTTGAAAATCCAGCTTTTTAGATATTTTTCGTAAATGTTATGCATAATTCTTACTATTGGTTGCTGTTAAGGAACACTGGCCTCTTTTGAAACTGGAGACAGTTATGGCACATAAGCAGCAATAAGGAAGACATATCCCTTCCTTGACTGCTCTTAGCTCATTTATGTCTGTTTTCGTTCGCTACGGAATCCATGTGTATTATCCAGTTTGGTGATCTTAGAGAAGACGAATCCCATGAAGGATGAATGATAGGAGTAGCCAAAAGCTTTTTTTGCCTTTGAGGATTTGAACCCCCATCTGATGGCATTTATCTTTATGAGTAGAATGAAATAATAGATTATGATTCCCCTTAATACAATACAATACAATACAATACAATACAATACAATACAATACAATAGCAGAGTTGGAAGGGACCTTGTAGGTCTTCTAGTCCAACCCCCTGTGTGGGCAGGAACCTTATACCATTTCAGACAAATGGCTGTCTAATATCTTTTTGAAGATTTCCAGTGTTGGGGCATTCACAACTTCTGGAGGCAAGCTGTACCAGAGGTGAATTGTTCTTACTGTCAGGAAATTTCTCCTTAGTTCTAAGTTGCTTCTCTCCTTGATTAGTTTCCACCCATTGCTTCTTGTCCTACCCCCAGGTGCCTTGGAGAATAGTTTGACTCCCTCTTCTTTGTGGCACCCTCTGAGATATCGGAACACTGCTATCATGTCTCCCCTGGTCCTTCTCTTCATCAAACTAGACATACCCAGCTCCTGCAACCGTTCTTCATATGTTTTAGTCTCCAGTCCCCTAATCATCTTGGTTGCTCTTCTCTGCACTTTTTCCAGAGTCTCCACGTCTTTTCTCCATCGTGGCGACCAAAACTGTATGCAGTATTCCAAGTGGTAGATAATATTTAAAAGGCAAAATAATTTTGTTGCTCAGACCATATCAGAATGACTAAATTCATACCAGCCCAAAGCCAAAATTAAAATGAAATAGGAAGTTAATTAATACTTTAGGAAATGGGAATGTCTTTCTTGCTCAGAGAAGGAAATTGGGGGGGACGGAGGGGAGGGCGAGAACATCTACCTCTTTATCTACCGTATATGCTTTATAATATCCTTCCAGAGAGTGTACCCAGTCCGACCCAGGCCACATTGCAAGCAGCCGGTGAGTTGACTAAGTCATAAGATTGCCTCTTTGTAGTCACATCATGCAAAGACAGGTACTCTGTAGTTTCCCCCATTAAATTGTTTATTTGAGAGGCAACCATTAAAAAGGTTCTCTGTACAGAACTCTCAAGCAAAAGCAGTTGATTTGGAGGTAACAGTTTTGACAGAGCATTGAGATGCTGCCAGGTGGATGACTAGTGCTACCTATCAAAATGGTAGTGAGCAATTCTTCCGTGTACCTCTCCTTAAAGGGTTTTCTGGGGCTACACAAAGTGATATTGTCTGTATTCCCATTCCAACCCCTTGGATAATTCCGTGCATCATATAAATCTTAATCTGAAGTTATCCCAAAGTCACGTCAGCTGAGGATTCTCTTTTTGCCAGTTTCAGCAAGGAGCGACTTGGGAGGATAGAGAAAAGTTTAGCACAAAACAAAATAGGGCAAGAAAAATTAGGCCTTCCTAGTGCTGTGCCAAACTAGTTGGCTGCCCAACAATCCTGCTGTCAGAACTCTCATACCATTTCTCAGTTGATTTTTTACGATACTTGCCGTACCTGGAATTATGATTGGCATGGTATGGCATGGGCTTTTCCTTGCTGTCCCAGGATTCCTTTGAGGTAGAAAAGGCATTTACATAAAAGGTATCTTTAAACACCGTTTTGCAAGTGAAACAAAGTTACAGCAGCCAAAATAAATAAGGAAGGCTGGTTCTTTGTAAAAATTACAAAAATTGTAAAAATAAATTCCAAGAATTTCTACCTGCATACAGGGAAAAAGCAAACTAAAAAGCAAATTAATCAATAGTTCCAATCCTGCACTGAAAACTGAAAAAAATATTGTTACAAGCATGTGTGTGTGTGTGCATGTGTCTGTATATGTATCTTGACTAATATCTTCAGTTTTTCATTACTGAAAATATATCTCACCTTTCCTGCTTATTATAATAGTCTAGGCCAGGGGTCTGCAAAGTCAGCTCTTTTAAAACTGGTGGACTTCAACTCCTAGAGTTCCCCAGCCAGCATAGCTGGCTGGGGAACTCTGGGAGTTGAAGTCCACCAGTCTTAAAAGAGCCGACTTTGCAGACCCCTGGTGTAGGCAACTTACAATAAAAATACAAACAAATTAATATATTAAAAGTAGTATAATAATTAACTATTAAAAATTTGGTGAAAGAAAAAGATGTGTTTATAATCTTTCAAAATTAGGAGCATTTCCCCATGACATGACATCTGCTTCTGTTCTTATTCCTTTCAGGTGAACCAGGATCCATGCTTCGATTCAGGTATTATTTTATTTCTCTTTGTAGTTGAAACAAAAATATATGCACTTCTTTTGAGTCCCTGTCGCGCATGCACGGGAGGCAGGGCACATACAGGAGACGTGCACACATATGCGGGGGTCGCGAGTGCATGCACGGGAGTGGGAGCAGTGCAGGATTTGCATGCCATGCCCCAGAGAGCATGCATGCATGTGCAGAGAGAGGGGTATACAGTGACGGGGGGGTCATACACAAATTGCATTATGGATGTGGGCATGGGCAAGTGCTGTCGCACATGGGCGCACTATCGGGACACGATGACAAAAAGGTTAGCCATCACTGGTATAGACGAAAATATATATTCTGGGAAGGGAGGGCATATTCATTCAAATTTGCTTTTTTTGTACAGATATGGAAGCAGCTATGAAGGATTCTCCTGACAAAAGCCAGAATGGATATAAGGTGTGTTATTAGTATGAGTTTCTCCATTTTGATTTCTCTCCCAAAGTAAGGGCATAGATGGGCAAGTATTTACAGATTACAGATTTATTTATTTTTAAATCTGATTTCTGGAAGCTATATTGAAGTTTGGGTATGATACATAGATATCATGGAGGAAGCAGTCACAAGTATTTATTATCCATGTTGGAGGAAGACTACAGAAAATAGGTGACTTAAGGCACACATTTTGCTTTTTTAATTGTAGAAGTAAATTAATATTTTTCGAATGGTCTTTGTATTAGGCATGTATGACAAATATATAGATTCAGCAACAGTTTCTGAACTGACATAGACCCATCAGAGCTAATGGTTCATGCCATATACTTTTTTCAGTCTGTTCTTTTAAAACATGTGATTATACAGCCTATATATTTACTATGTTTTGTTAGGGTTGCTTACATTGTTTTTATTACAAAATAATGATTTTCTATAAAGAAATCTATAGCTGTCCAAGGTGGTTGCTATAACAATGTTTGCAAGTCAAACAGCTGTTGTAAATTTTAGGAATTACCAAGCATCAAATTGACCTGCTAATCCAAAAATGTTTACAAATCTTTCCCATACAGACTAAATATGATCCAGTGATATTTTTAATTAAAAGAATAGAATTAGGAATTGGAATTGGAATAGGAATAGGAATAGAATAGAATAGAATAGAATAGTTGGAAGGGACCTTGGAGGTCTTCTAATCCAACCCCCTGCTCAGATAGGAAATCCTACATCATTTCAGACAAGTGGTTATTCAATCTCTTCTCAAAGATTTCCAGTGTTGGGGCATTCACAACTTCTGGAGGCAAGTTGTTCCACTGATTCATTGTTCTGTCAGGAAATTTCTCCTCAGTTCTAAGTTGCTTCTCTCCTTGATTAGTTGCCACCCATTGCAAAGAGATGGGGTATAATATATTTTCTTCTGTCTTTTCAGCACCCCACCTGGACCTTCAGCTCAAAAGAGCTCATGTTGAAATCTGCTTCCTCCATTCCTGAAGGCAGTTTGGTCTACATCGCTGAAGAGGCTGAAGCTTTCTTCAAGACCCCCAAAGGATGGAAAAAAATTCTGGTGGGAGCCATTGTAATAATCCCTTTAATTAGGGTAGAATTATGGATTACAGAAAGATGGACTAGATAGCCTAATATAGCTGACTTCCTATGTTCCATAATATAAATTGGAAAGCATTGTTTTCATTTTTTTTCCCAAGGCAGATTAACTACTGAATTAATCAATCATTGGATTTTCATGATGGATCTTGGCTTGCTTATTTGAACTGTGTGGCAACACTGCTAAATTTTATACTTTTTTTTCCTGTACTGTATGTGTTTCCTTAACTAGATGGAGGATTCCACACTTCTATTTGCAGCTGATGACCCTTTGGTGCCTATGAAAAATAATCAGGTGAGAAATTTTTCCAGCATTTTATGCCATGTCAGTGCTTGCACAATAGTATTGTTAAATCGGTACAGTATTTAAGGAGCTTGCTTTGGTACAATAATGGTGAAAAATGGCTTCCAAACTTTATACAGGGCCATTTAGATGCCATTTTGAGAAGAAAATTTGATAATGGTGAAGGGATGAATGCAAATATTTACTGTGTGATTTTTGCAGTTAAATTTATCTTAAAACATCACTTTGTAAATTGTTTTGAAGAAGCTTCACCTTGGGTGATATACAATATTTTCAGTAAAAATAATAGCAATAAATCATCAGATTATGTGATACAACTCTGTAAATTGGGGTATGTCTTCTGATTTATTGAAGGATCATATACATTTAATAAAATCCTCTGAGATAGCTATTCAGTTTTCCTTAAGATCCAATAATGACGGAGCTACTGCCACCTACATATTACCCTCTAGGTACACTTATTCTCAGAGCTGAGTACTGAGAAAAGAATTAAATGGCAATAAAGTGGTGGGGTAGAGGGGGTGCACATTAAACATACTTATATAAACCACCCAACTCACACATGACTCCAGGCAGCATAACAACATTAAAAATAAAAATAAACACAATTTTGAATTGTGGATTTGAAAATCCTGCAATAATTTCATTTCCTATTTGTAATTCAGTAAATCTGACCAAAATTGTGATCAATTTCTAATACCAACTCCTGCAAAAGCCCTTTTAATATAAAGGCTCAGTGAGGTTTCTTAGTACAACCTACAATTTGTTTTCATATGGGGGATATTGAATGGCATGCCAAAGAAACGCTGCATATAATAGACAGCCATTAAAAGCATGTGTGCTGTTAAAATTAGTGTGGTTTTCTATTTAAAGTGAACAGGTATAAATTAAAGAAGAGTGATCCAGTGACAGGACGACTTTCTACTATTAAACTCATTGGGTGCTGGGATCATTATTCTTGCTCCCCCTGCATTTTCTTTCCCAAACAGAAAATAAATCGATTATTTTGATTCATTCTGATTGTCATCCAGAGTGATAGTGATTATCCACGATAGTGTTACTAAAGTGAGACAGACGAAGCAAAATGATCTTTTAGCTTCTATCCCTTCTTGCCATTGCTTTTTTCTGAAAACTGCAACAAACAGTGAAAGAATTAAGGGCTGCTTGATGGGGTGGGTTTGGGGTTCGTATCTTATTATAAAGAATTGATCAAAAGGTCCTTAAATCTTCCATATGCAGAATAATATAGTAATCCTTCTCTCTAGTTCCAGCTTGATGAAAGAAATGTGACAATTGCAACAATTGCACCAACAAGCATCCCCCAGAGGGTTCCTTCAGTAAGTTCAACAAGACAAATCATTGGCACAATGGTTGTTTTTTTAATCCTCATAAACTTTCTGGGACAAACAATCTAACTAATGATACAATTTAAATTGTTTTTTTGTTATGGACAACCAGCAACTTCCAAAAACAAGCAATCATAGCCCATTCAGAAAAGCAGAAACTGCTTTAAAATGTTATCCTCAACTCAATGCTCTTTAGAAATATTAAGAATACACTCCCACCCTCCACATTTCTACTTAGCAGGTTAACTACAAGATTTTAGAAATTGCAGTATATATTTGGAGGCTTTCGTTTTGGATAAAGTTTATGTAGCTCAATTGCCTTTGCTGTCCCTTCCTATAAGGCTGGGATCAATAAAGTCAAGGGAATTAAATGTTTATTGCAATATTGGATTGGCAGTTCATGAAATTATCTAAATGAATAAAGAGTAAATAAATATATTTGTATACCTTTCATATTTATCTTTAGATCTGTAGTCTTGGATTAGGTTTCTTTTTTTAAAGCAAGTCATGTAGCCGCACAGAAAACATAAATCTACCGTATATGGATTTCATTTAACTGTGATGATTTCCCAAGAATACTTGGGAGCAATATATTTGATATGTGATATAATTTGTGAATGTTTAATTATCATCCCCCTGGGTCCTTGTTTGGTTGTATGATTGAACTTGGCTTCAATGCTAAAATGCAAACAGGTCTTTTGAGCTAAGGAATAAAACCTGATGAGCATCAGCTAGTCCATTCTGTTGAATTAGTTTCTACTTCAATGACATGTGTGATACTTATCTGGATTTCTTTCCATTTTCAGCTCCGCCTAATAGCACTAAATTTACCTTTGACTGGTAACATGAGAGGGATTAGTGGAGTGGATCTACAGTGCCATCAGCAGGCCCAAGAGGCAAATCTGCAAGGAACTTTCCGAGCCTTCCTGTCCGGAGATACCCAAAGCCTTATCTCAGTTGTGAAGAGAACAGACAGGAATTTGCCACTTGTTAACCTTAAGGTTAGTAACAGATTCTTATTGGCTCTTGAGTCAGTACCTCCTTCTTGGATTGGACTATGGAGAAGCAGGCAGATCAAGATTGGTTTATGTTGCCCAACTAAGTCCAATGCCTGGTTTCCAAATGGAAGTTGTTGAGAATTTAATTCTGTTTGTACAGGAAATGTCAAAAATTGCTGTTGCAAAGTTCCTCAACTATCTAAACAAAACTTTGAAATAAAGTTTTATTTAATCTAATCTAATCTTCAAAATAAAGTATCGTTTTCAAGTCCATATTAATATGTATTCCTCTAATCCCTGAATTGGCAGAAAAATATTATTCTTAGTAGACATTTTTAATATAAAGTATTTAATCAAATCAAGACAGTGAACATGTTTATTTATTTGTTTGTTTGTTGTTTATTTATTTATAATATTTATAGGGCACCCATCTTACCTTAAAGTAACTCTGGGCTGCTTACGATCATAAGTAATAAAACTATATAAATTAAATACAAAATCCAAAGCACTACACCCCAATTAAACATACTTAAAAATACCTACGGGTAATACTCTTATTTCCTTTTTCTCTGTAACATCTTTGTCAGATGGGTTGAGCTGAGGGATATTAACTAGTCCAAACTCACCCTGCTAGCTTTCATGCCTAAGGCATAGTAGAACTCACAGGCTCCTGGTACATGGTAGATATCCACCCTCTCAACTGACCCAGACAGAAATGGGTGGTAATGCCTTCCACAATCAAAGTGGAATGGTTTTGCTTACAACGTCCTAAAGAGCCAATAAAAGCAAGGCAGATCCCAGTTTGTGATTCCATCATGGTGTTGGTTTTGGGCTTTTGGGCTCAGCATTATCAAAATGAAAAATTCTAAACATGACTCTGCTGGCATGTCTGTCTGTCTGTCTGTCTGTCTGTCTGTCTCTCTGTCTCTCTCTCTCTCTCTCTCTCACACACACACACACACACACACACACACACAAGAAAAGCAATTCTTTATATATTTATCTTTTTTTAAAAAAAATCAGTCCAATCGTGTGTGATCTCCATGATCTGCTGTATGCCACTTATTTTCAGGTGCTGTTCTCTTTCTCCTGAAACAGCTTTACGTCACACAAGGCCTTTGTTCTTGAAGTGGCTCCAGAGAATGTTCTTTCAGGCCTCTGCAAACTGTGCAAAATCACTTCCTATTCTTGCCAGATTTTCAGAGGCTCTGGAGTTGGCACAAGAGCACAGCCTCCAAAAATCACATGAGAATGGGGCATGCTTTCAAGAATAATTAATGTCAGGTATCAATTAATATTGCTATGTCACCCAAAGCTTTGTGGAGCTTCACCTTTGATACACCTGTCATAGGTTCACCATCACTGCTCTATTATTGGCAAGGTGTCATCTAGCATTTCAGTAGCAAGACTTGTACAGTATTGGGAAAAGAGGAAGACAGTACCTATCAGCTGCTTTCAAAACATCAGTATTGTTTTCTGTGTGCTGCAAAGACAGGAATTTTTTTCTTAGCTTCTCTCTTGCTTCATAATTCAATACCTCTCCATCACACTGCCTGCTAGATCAGCTCATTTTTAAATAAGATTTCCACTCTTTCAAAAAGCAGCAAATCCATACTTGAAAGTAGCTGTCTAGCAGATGTCAGGCTGATGGGGAGGGTTTGCGTGTGAAGCAGGAAGGAACTCTCTTGCTGCGCTGAGCCGCCTCATGTCATAGAGCCTGCCCCTCACTACTTAAGACATTCCCTCTTTCAGAACCAGGTGAGAAGCCAAACCCCAACTTTAGAGAATTGGAGTATACTGAGAGAGAAACTGGTTTTAAAAATGTTGTCCCTCTTAACCAGACGAGAATGCCTCCAGAGGGGAATGCTCAGAGACGTAGAAGGGATAGGCATGCCCAATTGTCTACACTAGCCAGGTAAAAGTGGGACAATTCCCTTCATTAAGGATTACATGGCCATGCCCTTCACAGAAGTTTTGCATAAACTTCTACTAACTGGAACACAGCAAAACTAGAAGACTTGGGTTAGAATTAGAAAATACTCCTGTAATACAGAAACAATGCAGGAAAACTTAATGATCTCACTCTCAGTCATCAAATGAAAGTCACATCATCAAAAATGGCAGAGAGAAAAAAGACTTTGCTGCACCATGTTTCTGCCAGTTAGGTGCAAATGTAAAAAAGTTCTAAATCTCATTTTTGCTACAGGGTCAGCTATTGGCAAAGAGCTGGAATTCCCTCTTCACTAAGCGCGGAATCTCCGATTTCAACACCAAGGAGCACCCCATCTATGCGTTCAATGGGCTGAATGTCATGACCGACCGTACATGGTGAGTAAAATATAGAAAGAGCATCCATATGATAAATAATTTTGGAAAATTACAGAGAGGTTTTTAAGAAAATAATTCATTTTTTTCTGAAGTGAAGAGCAAGAGAGGAAAAATGCCTAATGTTTAGGGTAGTGTTTCTCAACCTCAGCAGCTTTAAGGAGTGTGTACTTCAATTAGCAAGTCCCCAATACAAAGTAGAAAAAGCAACACTAGAGAAATATCTCACAAGCTGCAAGAGAAATCAACTGTACGTTACATTTCTGGGGGTGGAAACCAAGAATATGATTAAGAAAAAGAAATATTTTTCTCAGGCAAGGGATGCTGTTCCATTTTGCATTTCGGAATAGAATTATTTTCTTTAACTTGGCAAATAAGCTAAGTGTCAAGGTCACCTTCCATTTCTATTGCCTTCTGTACATTTGGGAGTACTGCTAACCTCTTTAGGAGTGTTGTAAGAATAACAAGATGGCCTGTTCTGAACACTGAAGGAAATTATGAGGTCCAGATAGGTTTGACAGCATGGTCATAATTTAATTCCTTCAATCATATGGAAAAAGAAGATGATTTAGACATTTCTGAACACACAAGCAAGGAGAGCAGAAGTTATTTGAATGCCTAGGCTTTCCCTCCATAAGACACTGTCTACTCAAGCATTGTGAAACACTGACTTCATCTTTCCTTTTTTTGTACAAAATCCTGTTGTTTGTCTTTTCAGGATCCACAAAGCTGTCTGGCATGGCTTAGTGCTTCAGATAAACCACCCCAAAACTCAAGACTGTGAAAACTGGAGAAAAGCATCCAAATATTTAAGAGGACAGGCCTCTATTCCGCTTAAGGATATATTCCTCCTGGAGACTAGCTGGAGATGCTCAGATCTCCTGATAGTTTTGTGTGTGGAAAATTCTTTTGGTAGCACCTAGAAGGAACATATTATTAGTCTGGCAGGGAACAAAAGAAGGCCTTAGTTACCATCGAGGTTGGAACAGATTGAATGAAAGAGGCCCATGCATTAAGGTATTAGGATGCAAAGCACATGTTGGGAAATGAAGTGTGTAAAGAACCAAGGCCACTCATTATCTTACTGTAAGCTGCCAGAACTTCTTACTTTTTGGTCTCAGTGTATAGAGACAATTTAAAAAATATTATATTTGCATATACACATATATTCATATATATATTTCTTGGTCAAAATATGGCATTCATTGTCACATTCACCTTTAGGAAATATTAAGTGCCTTTATTTCAATAAAATTCCTGTAAAAGGAATTTTGTGATATCTGACAAAGAGAGGTCCTAGGTCCTAGAGAAGTACTAGGTTACTAGCACATCTACACTCTTTAATATCATGGAGCTGTTACTTCAAAAACTAATGAAATAGATAGTCTAAATATTCATTTCCCCAAAAACAAAAAAAAAGCTGTGTTTCTCAACCTCATCAACTTTAAGACTTGTGGATTTCAACTTTCAAAATTCTCCAACTAGCATGCTGGCTATGCGATTTGGAACATGGAAATCTTCATATCTTAAGGTTCCTGAGGTTGAGCAACACCAACCTAAAATATTCTTGGTCAAATTAACATATCTGGAAAAGAGCCAAAGAAAGAGGTTTTGTGATCATTACCTCAGAATATTATTTAGTTTCTAACAACAGTAAAGTTGCAGCTACTCTTATATGTAGATCCCCAAAACATACATTAATGTCATGCAAAAGTAGTGTCCATGATATTATTGCCTCAAATTTTAGGTTCATTATTAACATTGAAAGATGTTATTAGCACTTTCAACATGGCAGTCTGGATCTCTTTTTAAACTTCTTTTCTGAATCAAAGCCATTTGTTTGGTATGTGTGAGAACTTACTTTTTCAGCAACTACACATTAGAAACATATTCTGAAAGTCCCTGAATACACATGGAAGTTTTAGGAAAGATACACACCAAGCTAGGGAAAGAGTAATGTAATCCATAACTTTGCCACTTGTGGAATGTTATGTAGAATCAATGTTTTCTATTGTTCACATGTAACCAATATTTTTATTGCTTCCTGATATATCACATATACTAAATGTATGTATTGTTTGTTTCTGTACTGTATATCCTCTTAATAAATTCTTTTGCTTTGCATAAATTACGTGGTGATTTATATTTTCAGTTGGGCAAAAAAGCCTAGCTGCAAAAGTAAAAGTGTCTCAAATTCAGGGGCCATGTTCTTTCAGCTCCACGCCAAATTCAGGGTGCCTTCGTTTGAAGGCAACTATATACTACTGTATTTAATGGGAAGAGGGGCTTACTCTTTTCCATGCTCCCCCTCATTTCCTGGAAGGATAAAATATATTTTAACCTACACCTAAATAAGTTATTTTAATAAGCAAACAGAAGAATTATTGCCAAGAAAATGTTACACTTTATAGAAACTTTCAGGATTTCCACTTGTCATTGACTCATAGATGACCACAAAAAACAATGGGGGGGGGGGGGGGGGACTGCAAGGAGATCAAAGGTTTAAGCATCCTTTTCCCAACTTATTACTCTCTGAAGTGACCACCTTAAATAAACTTACTTTCATTATAATCACCAAATTCTAGCTAGATAAATCTGTACATATTGGTATACAGTATTTCTTTTGATAGTCTAAACCAGTGGTCGGCAAAGCGCAGCTCGCGAGCCACGAGTGGCTCTTTGGCCCCTCGGGTGCGGCACTTCCTCTCTTCTTCCCCCCCCGCAGGCAGCGGAGGGCCCTGCATGTTGGCTGGGGGGGCTCTGGCTGCCTCCCCCTGTAGCGAGCAAGCGAACAGGTGGGGGGAGCGCCTGGGTCTGCGGCTGCGCCTGAGCCATCCGGGCGCTGCACACCCGCCTGGATGGCCACGCGGCACCCGGATGGCTCTGGCGCAGCCACAGACCCGGGCGCTTCCCCCACCCGTTTGCTCGCTCGCTACAGGGGAAGGCACCCAGAGCCCCCCCAGCCGACATGCCAGGCCCTCCGCTTGACCCTCCTCTTGGCGGGGGGGGGGGGAGGGAGAGAGGAAGAGCCGCACCCGAGGGGCCAAAAAGGGACCTGGTGGAAACGTGGCCGGCTGTCCTGCCCAATGCACTCGGATGGCGGGAGCTGCCTGTTACAGGGCTCGGGGGCGGCAGCAGCAACAGCCGCCTGCAGAGGCCGGCAAGCCATGTTTTTCAGGGCTGGCTGCCGTGTGGGGCTGGGACGGAGGTGGGCATGCGGCGCCCGGACAGCCTCCGTGGTGCTTGGATGGCCGCGGCTTCCCCCACCCGTTCGCTCGCTCGCTACAGGGGAAGGCACCCAGAGCCCCCCCAGCCGACATGCCAGGCCCTCCGCTTGGCCCTCCTCTTGGTGGGGGGGGGGAGAGAGGAAGAGCCGCACCTGAGGGGCCAAAGAGGGACCTGATGGAAACGTGCCCAATGCACTCGGATGGCGGGAGCTGCCTGTTGCAGGGCTCGGGGGCAGCAGCAGCAACAGCCGCCTGCAGAGGCCACCAAGCCATGCTTTCCGGGGCTGGCTGCCGTGTGGGGCTGGGACGGAGGTGGGCGTGCGGTGCCCGGACAGCCTCCGTGGTGCTTGGATGGCTGTGGCCCCGGGTTCTCCCCCCACCCGCTCGCTGCGGGAGGAGACAGTCGTGGTCTCCCCGGCCGGCGTGCCAGGCTTTCCACTGCTTTCGGGGGTGGGGGAGGGAGAGAGGGAGGTGGAGACTGACATACAGAGAGAGACAGAGGGGGAGGGAGGAAGAGACAAACAGAGAGACACAGAGAGAGGGGGGGGAGAGAGGGAATCAGACACACACACACACACACAGAATGACATAAGGGAGGGATATGAGGGAGGAGAGAGAGAGACAGATAAAGAGAGAGATAGAGACAAAAAGAAAAAGAGAGAAAGGAAAATAGAAAGAAAAAGAAAGTGGGAGAGAGAGAGAGAGAGAAAGAAAGAAAGAAAGAAAGAAAGAAAGAAAGAAAGAAAGAAAGAAAGAAAGAAAGAAAGAAAGAAAGAAAGAATGAATTTTGGTTGCTAAGCAGGACCGTTGTTAAGTGAGTTTCACCACATTTTCCAAGTTGGCCATGCCCACCCGGTCACATGACTGCTGAACCACTCCCACAAAACAGGCCACACCTTTTGGCTCTCAAAAGAAATTTCAATCGTGGTACTGTTGATATTTGGCTCTCTTGACTAATAAGTTTGCCCACCACTGGTCTAAACCGTTTTCTCTGTGTGGTGTCAGGCCTAAATACTATAGCATTATAAAAGATGGGTTTGCGCATGCACGAGAAGATGGCGACTGTGTCTGTGTCTCGGAGGACGCTGCCAGCCCTCACTGACCACCTACGAGGGCTGGCCCTGCAAGCTTGTTATCCCGCTGTCACAATAGGACCGTTCCGGTCTTTTAGGGTGTGACGGGTGAGGCCGAGAAATATCAGAGAGTTCGGAGAGGTCCAGAGCGGCCTGGGCGCAGCCTGGGCATGGCCTGGGCGCGGCCTGGGCACGGCCTGGGTGCGGCCTGGGCACAGCCTGAGAGGAGGTAGGCCGGGGAAGCCAGGGCAAGGGAGGAGGAGGCTGGGCCGGGTTTGGTATATCATCTGGCTGCGCGGGGAGTTAGCTGACCATGCGGCTTCCACCCGGCCCGTGCGGTTCCCACCCGACCCGGGACTGGAGCAGCTGAAGAGCCAGGAAGTGCCGGGAAGGAAGGAGTGAGCGGGCCGAGGAGCGGGTCGAGCAGCCAAGGAGCCGAGGAGCCAGGAGAGCCAGGAAAGACCCAGGAAGGACCAAGGAGAGATTGAGCAGGGCAGTGATGATGGAAGCTGAGCTGGACCGGGCCAAGCGTTTTACCATCAGGCCACGCTGCGCACCAACAGGCCACGTGGCACCTACGCAGATTAGGGCCTGTGAGGCCGAAGAGGACAAGGAGGATGAGGAGCCCGTGCCTAGTGGCAGAGTGACCGGCTGGGCTGAGGAACGGCAGGCCCAACACAGCCAACGAAACATAGCCAGCCACATGGTATCCCAGCTGGCCATGTGGCTCCCACCTGGACCGTTTGGGGGAGACGAGGCGAGGATGTCCTGGTGTGTTAAACCGGCTGTGCCCCCCCTCCCGGGCCACCTGGGAAACTCTGGGCCACACGAAAGTGAGAGGGGTTGGACGGGTTGGGGCGATGAAACCACCTATGCCGAGCAGTTGAACTGTCCGGTGTGCGGCAAACTACCTCGCCGCACGGTGAACTGAACTGACTGACAGAGACCCGACAGAGGGAATTTGGACCATACACCCTCCAAATCGGACAGCCAGGACAATCCCTGTATTATTCTGATTTGATCTTACATCCCCCCTACCCCCCCCACCAGATAGATCTCTCCTACCCTATTTGGAATTACTATCTCTCCATACCATCCGAATTTTATTTTATTCTATTATGACTTGCGGTTAAATATCTTCAGCTGATTCTCCCTTTTATGGCCAGCGTGGCCTTCGTGTAATTCTATCTAGTACCCAATTATGTAGTCAAGATTAGATCTCCTCTGCCTGCGGGAGTCTCCCCTCTTGCAGGCGTGGCCCCCAAGTCTAACAAGGGCCCACCTCAAGGATGGATGGATTGATCCAGAGAGGTGGGCGAAGCGCAAACTTAGGGGTTTTTTAACGAAAATTTTAATTCGTTAATTTTAGGGGGTTCCAGGGTGCTGGGAGGGTTTACTCAGTTGGGTGTTGGACATGGTGCAGGGCCGGCCGGCAGAACTAATAGGGAAGCGACTAGGTCCAATAAGGAGGAGGGAATAGGGGCCGATCCCACGGAGGGTTTTCCCATCAGACCGGTCCTGGGGAGGGACAGGGGCGGTGGGAGACAGGGAGCATACCATTTGTTGGGGGAATATGGCCGCTGGCTACAAGCGGTCACACGCCCCATTCCCCTGCGCTCCCCCCGCAATCTAGGAGGTAAAGGATCACAGAGCCAGGGCCATAGGCTGATGTTGTGCAATGCCAGGCCGGTAGTTAACAAAGCCCCCCTCATCAACAATCTTGTGTCATAGGGGGAGCCTGACCTAGTGGGTATAACGGACACCTGGTTGGGCCACGAGGGAGGATTACCCCTCGTGGAAATGTGCCCACCAGGCTACCGAGCATTTCATTAGCCACGGGCCCTAGGCAGGGGTGGGGAGGTGGCGATTATTGTTAGGGAATGTCTTGAGCTGAGAGAGACCACTGTGCCACAGACTACAGGCTGTGAGTCCCTCTACATGAAGTAGGGTCTAGGGAGGCAGTTGGGCTTGCTGATTGTTTACCTGGCTCCCCGCTATGTAACAGCAGCCCTGCCCGAACTCTTTGAGGTGGTCATCGAGGTGGCGGTTGATACCCCCAGACTATTAGTCATGGGGGACTTCAACCTGCCATTGGTAGGCGAGACATCCATGGTAGCTCGGGAGTTCATGGCCTCCATGACGGCCATGGACCTGACCCAAGTAGTTCAAGGCCCCACTCACGATGGAGGATACACACTGGATTTAATTTTTGTCTCTGGCCAGTGGAGGAGTGATTTGGGAATAGGGGATCTAGTCACCATACCCTTGTCATGGACACATCACTCTCTCCTTCGGCTGGACTTTCCAATCGTCACACCCCACCACGGGGAGGCGGAACCAGAGATCCCAAGATGGTTCTGCCCCAGGCGCCTGATGGACCCCAAAAGGTTCCAGACGGCGCTTGGGCCATTACCTGCGACCTTGACCCGCGACTCAACTGAGAACCTAGTGGCCGCATGGTATAGTGCGGCCATGGGGGCCTTGGACCGAGTCGCGCCCTTGCGGCCTCTCACGTGGCGTCGAATCACCCAGGCTCCCTGGTTTTCCGAGGAGCTGAGGGGGATGAAACACCGCAAGAGACGCCTAGAGAGTAGGTGGAGATACACTCGGTCCGAATCTGACCGAACACTGGTAAGATCCCATTTGAGGACGTACCTAGTGGTGATAAGAGTGGCCAAATGTGATTATTGTGCCACTCTTATCGCATCCGCAGATAACCGCCCTGCTGCCCTGTTTGGGGTGACCCGCTCCCTCCTTCAACAGAGGCCGCAGGAAGCCCCTTTGCAGGGCAGAGCAGAAGAATTTGGAGAGTATCTGCAGGATAAAATCACTCCAGCTTTATTAACCAACTATCGTCCAGTCTCCAACCTTCCCTTTTTGGCGAAGGTTGTTGAGAGTGTGGTGGCACAACAGTTTCTCCGTCACCTGGAGGAAGTTGATTATCTAGACCCGCGCCAGTCCGGCTTTCGGCCCGGGCATAGCACCGAGACGGCATTGGTCGCGTGGGTCGATGATCTCTGGAGGGCCAGAGATGGGGGTTGCTCCTCCATCCTGGTCCTATTAGACCTCTCGGCGGCTTTCGATACCATCGACCATGGTATCCTATTGCATCGGCTGGAGGGGTTGGGGGTGGGAGGCACCGTTTTACGGTGGTTCTCCTCCTACCTCTCTGGCCGATCGCAATTTGTGTTGGCAGGAGAGCAGAGGTCGACCTCGAGACCCCTCACATGTGGGGTTCCTCAGGGGTCAGTCCTCTCGCCTCTCCTGTTCAACACATATATGAAGCCGCTGGGTGAGATCATCCGTGGCTTTGGGGTAGAGTACCATCTCTACGCTGATGATACTCAGCTGTATATATCTACCCCAAACCACCCCAACGATGCCGTAGCGGTGATGTGCCAGTGCCTGGAAGCCGTACGGATCTGGATGGGAAGTAACGGACTCAGACTCAACCCGACCAAGACCGAGTGGCTGTGGTTTCCGGCTGCCCGATTCAACCAGCTGACTCCATCGCTGGCCATAGGGGGCGAACATCTTGCCCCTGTGGATGGGGTGCGCAACTTGGGTGTCCTCCTGGATGCCCGGCTGTCCATGGAAGATCAAGTGACAGCCGTGGCCAGGAGGGCGTTTTACCAGGTTCGCCTGGTTCGCCAGTTGCGTCCCCTATTGGATCGGGACGCCCTTCGCACAGTCACTCATGCTCTTGTGACATCCCGACTGGACTATTGTAACTCCCTCTACATGGGGCTCCCCTTGAGGTGCACCCGAAGACTTCAGCTGGTCCAGAATGCAGCCGCGCGAGCAATAATGGGTACCGCAAGGTATACCCATGTAACACCGCTCTTGCGCGAGCTGCACTGGCTACCTGTCGTCTTTCGGGTGCGCTTCAAGGTGTTAGTTCTCATCTTTAAAGCGCTCCATGGCTCGGGACCTAGCTATCTGCGGGATCGGATTCTGCCCCATACATCTTCCCGGCCGATTCGCTCCCACAGAGAGGACTTCTCCGGGTGCCGTCCACTAGACTTTGTCAGCGGGCGACGCCCAGGGGAAGGGCCTTCTCTGTGGCGGGCGCAGCCCTCTGGAACGACCTTCCCCCCCGACATTAGAACAACTACGGACCTCCGCTCCTTCCGTCAGAAATTAAAAACTCACTTTTTCTGCTTGGCCGGCCTAGGTTAGTCTCTACCTCAGGGGTTAGGGAATGTTAATTTTAAAATGGGGATTTTAGTACAGGGACAGTTGATTTAATTTGTTTTTATTGTATTTATTTATGTATATATTTTATGCTGTTTTAATTTTCCCTGTGCACCGCTCCGAGTCCCCCTGGGGAGAGGACGCGGTATAGAAAAATAAAATCTATCGAAAATCTATCTATCTAGTGTGGTGGCACAGCAGTTTCCCCGTCACCTGGAGGAAATTGACTATCTAGACCTGCACAAGTCCGGCTTCTGATCCGATCACAGCACTGAGACGGCATTGGTCGCGTTGGTGGATGATCTCTGGAGGGCGCGGGATAGAGGTTGCTCCTCTATCCTGGTCCTATTAGACCTCTCAGCGGCTTTTGATACCATCGACCATGGTATCCTATTGCACCGACTGGGGGGGGTTGGTGGTGGGAGGCACCATTTTACAGTGGTTCTCCTCCTACCTCTCCAGTTGGTAGGCAATTCGTGTTGACAGGAGGGCAGAGGTCGACCTCGAGGCCCCTCATATGTGGGGTACCTCATATGTGGGGTACCTCGGTCCTCTCGCCACTCCTGTTCAACACCTATATGAAGCCGCTGGGCAAGATCAGGTTTTGGGGTAGAGTACCATCTGTACGCTGATGACATTCAGCTGTACATATCTACCCCAAACCACCCCAACGATGCCATCGAAGTGATGTCCCGATGTTTGGAGGCCATACGGGTCTGGATGGGGAGTAACAAACTCAAACTCAACCCATCCAAGACCAAGTGGCTGTGGTTTCTGGCATCCCAGTTTAGCCAGGTGAGTCCAACACTGGCCATAGGGGGCGAACTATTAGCCCCCGTGGAGAGGGTGCGCAATTTGGATGTCCTCCTGGATTCCCGGCTGTCCATGGAGGACCATGTGACAGCCGTGGCCAGGGGGGCGTTCTATCAGGTACGCTTGATACGCCAGTTGCGCCCCTTACTGGACCGGGTGGCCTTTCGCACAGTCACTCAAGCACTCATGACATCCCGGCTGGACTACTGTAACGCTCTCTACATGGGGCTCCTCTTGAGGTGCACTCGAAGGTTACAGTTAGTCCAGAATGCGGCCGCGCGGGTAATTATGGGTGCCTCAAGGCAATCCCACATAACACCTCTCCTGCGCGAGCTGCACTGGCTACTTGTGGCCTTTTGGGTGCGCTTCAAGGTGCTGATGACCATCTTTAAATCGCTCCATGGCTCAAGGCCTAGCTACATATGAGACCGCTTCCTGCCCCATACATCCCTTCGACCGATCCGCTCCCACAGAGAGGGCCTTCTCCAGGTATCGTCGGCCAGGCAATGCCGGTTTGCGATGCCTAGGGGAAGGGCCTTCTCTGTGGCGGGCCCAGCCCTCTGGAACGACCTACCCCCCGATCTACACACCACCTCGGACCTCCGCCTCTTCCGCCAGTGTCTTAAAACGTATTTATTCCAACAAGCCGGCCTAGCATAACCCCCCGTTTCTGACTTTTATTTGTATAAATTTTAAATTCTTAAGGTTTTATAAGGGTTTTAGCACGGGATATAATTTAATAGTTTTTTAATAATGTATTTTTGTAATTTTGTATGGTTTTTTAATATTGCCTGTGCGCCGCCCTGGGTCCTTGCAAGGAGAAGGGCGGGGTATAAATTTGAAAAAATAATCATCTTTGTTGCTCTTTGCTACACTCTTTCTAGAGTCTCCACATCTTTTCTACATCGTGGTGACCAAAACTGAATGCCTTACCAAGGCATTATAAAGTGGTATTAACACTTCATGTGATCTTGATTCTATCCCTCTGTTTATGCAGCCTAGAACTGTGTTGGCTTTTTTGGCAGCTGCTGCACACTGCTGGCTCATATTTAAATGGTTGTCTACTAGGACTCCAAGATCCCTTTCACAGTTACTGCTATTGAGCAAGGTACCACCTATACTGTACCTGTGCATTTTGTTTTTGTTGCCTAAATGTAGAACCTTACTCTTTTTGCCATTGAATTTCATTTTGTTAGATAGTGCCCAATGTTCAAGTTTGTCAAGATCCTTCTGTATCTTCAGCCTATCTTCTGGAGTGTTGGCTATTCCTGCCAGCTTGGTGTCGTCTGCAAATTTGATGAGTTCCCCATTTATTCCCTCGTCAAATCATTGATGAAGATGTTGAAGAGAACTGAGGCTATAATAGAGCCTTGGGGGACTCACTGCATACTTTCTTCCATGTAGATGCAGTTCCATTGAGGACTACATGTTGAGTGCGGTTGGTCAGCCAGTTACGAATGCATCTGGTGGTGATGCTGTCTAACCCACATTCTTCTACTTTATCTAGTAGTAGGTTATGGTCTACCTTGTCAAATGCCTTACTGAAGTCCAAGTAAACTATATCGACAGCATTCCTCTGGTCCACTAATTTTGTCACATTATCAAAGAATGCAATAAGATTAGTCTGGCATGATCTGTTTTTGACAAAACCATGTTGGCTTTTGGTTATTATTTTGTTTGCTTCTAGGTGTTCAGTAATTCGCTGCTTGATTATTTTTTCCAGAATGTTTGTTATGTTTTGGACATAACAATCATAAAACTGCCGTATGAAATTTGATACATTAGCCAGTTAGGTCTGGTAGTTAAAGCACCAGGCCAGAAAGTCGGAGACTGTAAATTCAAGACATGCCTTAGCTGTGAAAACCAGCTACATGACTTTGGGCCAGTCATTCTCTCTCAGCCTAACCCTCCCCATGTGATGCTTGTTGGGAGGAAAATTGGAGGAAGAATGCACATTGGATATGTTTACTGGTTTGAATTATTTGTAAAAAATAACAAAGATGGTATACCACTAAATAAATAAATAAACTCAGAACATTGCTCTTAGCCATTTCTAAGTCTGTTAAATTCATGTTCTCCTATTGTGAACAGATAGGAGAAAAGGCCACTGAATATAGGACCTCATCACATGTTATTTTCTTTTAGTTTCGAAGCGATTGGAGTTTTCTTGGGTTCTATTGTGTTTTCATATCTTTTTGTACTTAAATTGGTAAGAAACCATGTCACAGGTTTTGGCAATCAGAGGAATTTCAGAGGCACAATTGGTTTGGAGAAAGTATGCAACTTTGGGGCATATTCTACATATTCTGATAGATTTTTTAAAAAAAATTAATGACAAAAATATTCCTATTTGGGATGTATAGGTATTCCTTAATTTAGGACCAGTTGCTTAGCAATTGTTTGAAATTACAGTAGACATCCCAAAAACTATTTACGACCCAGTTCCAAAGTTCTGATGGATCCTCCACTGTCATGTGATCATTTTGGGTGCTTGGCAACCACTTATAGCCATTTGCAGCATCCCACAGTCACATGGCTGCAATTTACAAATTTTTTGCTGGAAACCAAGATTTACTTCTTGTTTTCAGCAAAAAATCAGCTTATATCAATGGGTTCACTTAACAACCACAGTTTATGACCATCACAACTTATGACTGTAATTGCCAAGCTCAATTATTCATTTACAGGTGGATTTTGTAAGTCAAGGACCACCTGTAAATGAATGTCAGATTATCAGAATGTATTGTCTCCTCCTGAATGGTAACCTCTGTACTTGCACAAACTGCAACAATATTAGTTGAAAAATAGTGAGTCCAGTCAGACATGTAAGGAAACGTCATTTCTGAATGATGATTTGATACAATACAATACAATAATACAATACAATACAATACAATAGCAGAGTTGGAAGGGACCTTGTAGGTCTTCTAGTCCAACCCCCTGCGTGGGCAGGAACCTTATACCATTTCAGACAAATGGCTATCTAACATCTTTTTAAAGACTTCCAGGGTTGGGGTATTCACAACTTCTGGAGGCAAGCTGTTCCAGAGGTTAATTGTTCTAACTGTCAGGAAAGTTCTCCTTAGTTCTAAGTTGCTTCTCTCCTTGATTAGTTTCCACCCATTGCTTCTTGTCCTGCCCCTAGGTGCCTTGGAGAATAGTTTGACTACCTCTTCTTTGTGGCACCCTCTGAGATATCGGAACACTTCTATCATGTCTCCCCTGGTCCTTCTCTTCATCAAACTAGACATACCCAGCTCCTGCAACCGTTCTTCATATGTTTTAGTCTCCTGTTCCCTAATCATCTTGGTTGCTCTTCTCTGCACTCTTTCCAGAGTCTCCACGTCTTTTCTACATCGTGGCGACCAAAACTGTATGCAGTATTCCAAGTGTGGCCTTAGCAAAGCACTATACAGTGGCATTAACACTTCACGTGATCTAGATTCTATCCCTCTGTTTATGCAGCCTAGAACTGTGTTGGCTTTTTTGGCAGCTGCTGCACACTGCTGGCTCATATTTAAATGGTTGTCCACTAGGATTCCTAGATCCCTCTCACAGTTGCTACTATTGAGCAAGGTACCACCTATACTGTACTTGTGCATTTTGTTTTTCTTGCCTAAATGTAGAACCTTACTTTTTTCACAATTGAATTTCATTTTATTAGATAGTGCCCAATGTTGAAGTTTGTCTAGATCCTTCTGTATCTTAAGCCTATCTTCTGGAGTGTTGGCTATTCCTGCCAGCTTGGTGTCATCTGCAAATTTGATGAGTTCTCCATTTATCCCCTCATCCAAATCATTGATGATGTTAAAGAGTACTGGACCTAAAACAGAGCCTTGGGGGACTCCACTGCATACTTCCTTCCATGTAGATGCAGTTCCATTGAGGACTACACGTTGACTGCGGTTGGTCAGCCAGTTGCGAATCCATTTGGTAGTGGTGCTGTCTAACCAAACGTGAGTATTGTGCCACCCTTATCGCGTCCGCGGAAAACCGCCCTGCCGCCCTGTTTGGGGTGACCCGCTCCCTCCTTCATCTGAGGCCGCGGGAAGCCCCTTTGCAGGGTTGAGCAGAGGAATTTGGAGTTTTCCTGCAGGACAAAATCACTCAGATTCGGAACGAGCTGCCCTCCACTAGTGGTCCGGTCGAGGTGCCGGTCGAGGTGTCTTGAGATAACACCTTGGGAGGAGTTCGACTTTGTTACTACCGAGGATATGGACAGGTTGCGGAGGAACCTTAGAGCCACCACATGTTTATTGGACCCGTGCCCCTCCTGGCTTGTACTGGCATCCTGGGAGGTGACACGAGGCTGGCTCCAGGGTATTGTGAATTCATCTCTGAGTGAGGGGTTCTTGCCTACCGTCTTGAAAGAGGCGGTGGTGAGGCCCCTCCTCAAGAAGCCATCCCTGGACCCGGCTTTATTAGAGAACTATCGTCCCGTCTCCAACCTTCACTTTTTAGTGAAGGTTGTTGAGAGTGTGGTGGCTCAACAGTTCCCTCGACATCTGGAGGAAGTTGATTATCTAGACCCGCGCCAGTCCGGCTTCCGGCCCGGTCACAGTACCGAGACGGCATTGGTCGCGTTGGTGGATGATCTCTGGAGGGCTCGGGATAGAGGTTGCTCCTCTATCCTGGTCCTGTTAGACCTCTCAGCGGCTTTTGATACCATCGACCATGGTATCTTATTGCACCGATTGGGGGGGTTGGGGTTGAGAGGCACCGTCTTACGGTGGTTCTCATCCTACCTCTCTGGTCGGTCGCAATGGGTGTTGGCAGGAGGGCAGAGGTCGGCCCCGAGGCCCCTCACATGTGGGGTTCCTCAGGGGTCGGTCCTCTCGCCACTTCTGTTCAACACCTACATGAAGCCACTGGGCGAGATCATCCGTGGTTTTGGGGTGGAGTACCATCTGTACGCTGATGATACTCAGCTGTACATATCCACCCCAAACCACCCCAACGATGCCGTCGAGGTGCTGTCCCGGTGTTTGGAGGCCGTACGGGTCTGGATGGGTAGTAACAAACTCAAGCTCAACCCGTCCAAGACCGAGTGGCTGTGGTTTCCGGCACCCCGGTTTAGCCAGATAAATCTAACACTGGCCATTGGGGGCGAACATCTTGCCCCCGTGGAGAGGGCGCGCAACTTGGGCGTCCTTCTGGATTCCCGGCTGGCCATGGAGGACCATGTGGCGGCCGTGGCCAGGGGGGCGTTCTATCAAGTTCGCCTGATACGCCAGTTGCGCCCCTTACTAGACCGGGGGGCCCTTCGCACAGTCACTCAAGCGCTTGTGACATCTCGGCTGGATTACTGTAACGCTCTCTACATGGGGCTCCCCTTGAGGTGCACTCGAAGGCTGCAGTTAGTGCAGAATGCGGCCACGCGGGTGGTTATGGGTACCTCAAGGCAAGCCCACGTAACACCTCTCCTGCGCGAGCTGCACTGGCTGCCTGTGGCCTTTCGAGTGTGCTTCAAGGTGTTGACCACCATCTTTAAATCGCTCCATGGCTCGGGGCCTAGCTATATACGAGACCGCCTCCTGCCCCATACATCCCTTCGTCCGGTCCGCTCCCACAGAGCGGGCCTACTCCGGGTGCCGTCGGCTGGGCAATGCCGGCTGGCGACACCCAGGGGAAGAGCCTTCTCTGTGGCGGGCCCGGCCCTCTGGAACCACCTACCCCCCGACCTTCACACTACCTCGGACCTCCGCCTCTTCCGCCAACGTCTTAAGACGTACTTATTCCAACAAGCCGGCCTAGGATAGCCCCCCGCATCTGACTTTTAAATATAAATTATAATTTGGTTACAGTTTTTAATAATGGGTTTTAGCACGGGTGAATTAATTTAATATATTTTTAAATTGATTGATGTATATTGTATTTATGGTTTTATATAATGCCTGTGCGCCGCCCTGGGTCCTAACAAGGAGAAGGGCGGGGTATAAATTTAATAAAATAAAAAATAAAAATAAAAATAAATAACCCACAATTTTCTACTTTATCTAATAGTAGGTTATGGTCTACTTTATCAAATGCCTTACTGAAGTCCAAGTAAATTATATCGACAGCATTCCTCTGCTCCACTAATTTTGTCACTTTGTCAAAGAATGCAATTAGATTAGTCTGGCATGATCTGTTTTTGATAAACCCATGTTGGCTTTTGGCTATTACTTTGTTTGCTTCTAGGTGTTCACTTATTTGTTGCTTAATTATCTTTTCCAGAATCTTTCCTGATATTGAGGTCAGGCTGATGGATCTATAGTTTCCTGGATCTGTTTTTTTTCCCCTTTTTTGAAGATGGGAACCACATCAGCTCTTTTCCAGTCTTCTGGCAGTTCCCCAGTGCTCCAGGATCTCTGAAGGATATAGTTCAGTGGTTCTGAGATCTCGTCTGCCAGTTCCTTCAGAACCCTGGGATGTAATCCATCCGGTCCTGGTGATTTGAACTCGTCCAGGGCAGACAGATGCTCACTTACCATTTTCTTCCCTATTTCAACTTGTGTTCCTAATCTGATTTTTGTGGTGCTGTTTTTGATTGGTTGGACTGTTTTATTCCTTTGTGTAAAGACAAATGCAAAAAAAGAGTTAAATAGTTCTGCTTTCTCCCTGTTGCTTATCATCTTCTTGCCATTTTCTCCCAGCAGTGGACCAATTGTTTCCTTAACTTTTTTCTTGTTTTTAACATGTTGGAAGAAGCTTTCTTTGTTATTTTTTACTTTTTTGGCAAGCCTTTCTTCATTGCGAGCCTTAGCTTTCCTCACTTCATCTTTACAGGCTCGGGCTATTTGCTGATATTTTGCCTTAGTTATGTCGCCCTTTTTCCACTTTTTATATTTATCCTTTTTGTCTTTCAATTTGTCAGAGAGTTCTTTATGCAGCCATGCTGATTTCTTTAGGGAACTGTTATTTTTCTTCTTCATTGGTATTGCGCTGGACTGGGCTTTTATAATCTCATTTTTCAAAATTTCCCAAGCTTCTCGAGTTGTTTTCCCCTTGAGGATTCTCATCCATGGAATCCTTCCCAAGCTCTCTCTGAGTTTATTGAAATTAGCTCTCTTAAAGTCTACGACTCTAGTTTGACTGTTCTACTACTTTTGTTTGCATAATGTTGAATTCCAGTATTTCATGATCGCTTGCCCCCAAAGTTCCTGTAGCTTCTACACCTTCTATCATTTCCTCTCTGTTAGTGAGAATTAAGTCCAATATTGCTGATCCCCTTGTTCCCTTCTCTACCTTTTGGGAAACAAAGTTGTCTGCTAGGTTTGTTAGGAACCTGTTGGATCTTCCACTTGGTGCGGAGTTTGTTTCCCAATTGATGTCAGGGTAGTTAAAATCTCCCATTACTATTGTAGTGTGCTTCCTACATACCTTAGTTAGCTGGTTAGCAAAAAGTTCATCCACTTCCTCTGCTTGGTTGGGTGGCCTGTAGTATAGACCTATGACAATATCATTCCTCCCCCAACCTTTAATATTGACCCAAATACATTCAAGATAGTTCTCATCATTGTTGTGCTCTATTTCTGTAGAAATGTAATTATTTCTTATATATAGTGCAACTCCACCTCCTCTTTTATTTGGTCTATTTCTTTTAAATAATTTAAATCCTTCTAGCTGTATGTTCCATTTGTGGGTTTCATCCCACCAAGTTTCTGTAATGGCAACAATATCATATCTGCCCTCATTTACTTGAATTTCTAATTCACCCTGTTTATTCCTCATACTCTGTGCATTGGTGTATAGACATTTGAGTCCATTTTGATTGACCCTGTGTTTACTGTCTACGAAACCTGTCTTATGCCTGACTATGGTTCTCTTTGCCCCTATTTCTTTGCCACTTATATGGTTCATGCACATGGTATGGCACTCACTGTTAATTGTTTGGTTTTGCTTAACAGCAGTGTTGATAATATTACCCGCACAAATATCTATGTTACATGCACTGATAACCCTATGAATTTTAGTTTGCTGGGGACAGAAATGTTCTTTATCTATTGATTCTCTGTCCCCACTATTCAGTTTAAATGTTTAGCCAGGAAATCTGTGAATTTAATGCCAAGTAACTCAGTCCCTTTCTTGGATGGGTGCAAACCATCTCTTTTGTACAGTTTATCATTGGACCAGCTGCAGGCATCATGACTAATAAAACCAAAGCCTTCCTTTTTACACCACTCCTTTAGCCACACATTAAACTCTGCTATGCGCTGGCCCTTTCCTTTTTGTTCCTTGTATACTGGTATAACCTCTGAGAAGATAAGCCTACAACCTGTACTATTAAGTTCGTACCCCAAACTCTGGAAATCATTCTGCACAGAAACTACATCTTTTTGGGACAGGTCATTTGTGCCAAGATGTATAATAGCATCAACTTCACAGTCCTTACTTGCATTCTTGACTATCTTAAGAATACGCCTCTTGTCTCTGCTGGCTGTAGCACCCGGCAAACATCTGACCTCTTTCAAAACCATCCATTTCAAAATGGATGGATAGATAGATAGATAGATAGATAGATAGATAGATAGATAGATAGATAGATAGATAGATAGATAGATAGATAGAAACACAGTAGGCAGGTAGGGTGAGAGAGAGAGAAATACAGTAGGTAGGTAGGTAGGTAGGTAGGTAGGTAGGTAGGTAGGTAGATAGGTAGGTAGGTAGGTAGGTAGAAAGGAAGAAATATAGTAGGAAGGTGGATAGATAGGGAGAAATACAGTAGGTAGGTAGGTAGAGGGATAGACAGAGAGGGAGAAATACAGTAGGTAGGCAGGTAGGTAGATAGAGGGGATAGATAGAGAGGGAGAAATACAGTAGGTAGGTAGGTAGGTGTATAGATATATAGCGAGAAATACAGTAGGTAGAGGGAGAAAGGAAGAAATATAGTAGGTAGGTAGGTGGATAGATAGGGAGAAATACAGTAGGAAGGTAGGCAGGTAGGTAGAGGGAGAAAGGAAGAAATATAGTAGGTAGGTAGGGGGATAGATAGGGAGAAATACAGTAGGTAGGTAGGTAGGGGGATAGATAGATAGGGGGAAATACAGTAGGTAGGTAGGTAGAGGGATAGACAGAGAGGGAGAAATAGTAGGTAGGCAGGTAGGTAGATAGGGGGATAGATAGAGAGGGAGAAATACAGTAGGTAGGTAGGTAGAGGGAGAAAGCAAGGAATACAATAGGTAGGTAATAGAGGGATAGACAGAGAGGGAGAAATACTATAGGTAGGTAGGTAGGTAGGTAGGTGTATAGATAGATAGCAAGAAATACAGTAGGTAGGTAGGTAGAGGAATAGAGAAAGAGGGAGAAATACAGTTGGTAGGTAGGTAGAGGGATAGATAGATAGAGAGGGAAAAATACAGTAGGTAGGTAGGTTGGAGGTTATATGGTGGTTGTGTGTATGTGTGCAGGTATAGATCTACACACAGATTGGTTGGCCATTTAACCAGACTGGGCCACAGCAACGCGTGGCCGGGTATAGCTAGTATGTTATATTTTCTTAAAATTACTTGACAGGACTAACATTTTGAAAGAAATGCATGCCACTCCTCTATTCTGTAACAAGTACAGGTAGCCGTAGACCAGTGGTGGGCAAACTCATTAGTCAATAGAGCCAAATATCAACAGTACCATGATTAAAATTTCTTTTGAGAGCCAAAAGCTGTGGCCTGTTTTGTGGGAGTGGCTCAGCGATCATGTGACTGGGTGGGCGTGGCCAACTTGGAAAATGTGGTGAAACTCACTTAACAACGGTCCTGCTTAGCAACCAAAATTTTGGGCTCAATTGTGGTCATAAGTTCTTTCTTTCTTTCTCTCTCTCTCTCTCTCTCTCCCACTATCTTTTTCTTTCTATTTTTCTTTCTCTTTCTCTCTTTTTCTTTTTCTCTCTCTCTCTCTGTCTCTCTCTCCTCCCTCCACCCATCTCTGTCACTCTGTATGTGTGTGTCTGACTGTCTCTCTCTCTCTGATTCCCTCTTTCCCTCCCTCTCTCTGTGTGTCTCTCTGTTTCTCCCTCCCTCCCCGTCTCTCTGTGTGTCTAGGAGAGCAGAGGTCGACCTCCAGGAGAGCAGAGGTCGACCTCGAGACCCCTCACTTGTGGGGTGCCTCAGGAGTCGGTCCTCTCGCCTCTCCTGTTCAACACATATATGAAGCCGCTTGGCGAGATCATCCGTGGTTTTGGGGTAGAGTACCACCTCTACGCTGACGACACGCAGCTGTATATATCTACCCCAAACCACCCCAACGATGCCGTAGAGGTGATGTGCCAGTGCCTGGAAGCCGTGCGGGCCTGGATGGGAAGGAACAGACTCAGACTCAACCCGTCCAAGACCGAGTGGCTGTGGTTCCTGGCATCCCGGTACAACCAGTTTACTCCATCACTGGTACAACTGGTACAGCCAGTTGACTCCATCACTGGCCATAGGGGGCGAACATCTAGCCCCTGTGGATGGGGCACGCAACTTGGGCGTCCTCTTGATGCACGGCTGTCCATGGAAGATCAAGTGACAGCCGTAGCCAGGAGGGCGTTTTACCAGGTCCACCTGGTCCGCCAGTTGCATCCCCTACTGGACCGGGATGTCCTTTGCACAGTCACTCATGCTCTCGTGACATCCCGACTGGACTACTGCAATGCTCTCTACATGGGGCTCCCCTTGAGGTGAACCCGAAGACTTCAGCTTGTCCAGAATGCAGCCGCGCGGGAAATTATGGGAACCTCTAGGTTTTCCCATGTAACACCGCTCCTGCGCGAGCTGCATTGGCTGCCTGTCGTCTTTCGGGTGCACTTCAAGGTGTTGGTTATTATCTTTAAAGCGCTCCATGGCACGGGACCTAGTTATCTGCGGGATCGCATCCTGCCCCATACATCCCTGCAGCCGATTCGCTTTCACAGAGAGGGACTTCTCCGGGTGACGTCCACTAGGCTGTGCCAGCAGGCGACCCCCAGGGGAAGGGCCTTCTCTGTGGCGGGCCCGACCCTCTGGAATGACCTTCCCCCCGATATTAGAACTACGGACCTCCGCTCCTTCCGTCAAAAATTAAAAACACATTTCTTTTGCTTGGCCGGCTTGGGATAACTTAACTGTTTTCAGGGGTTTTTAGGGGTTTGTTTTAGCTTTGGGGATTTTAGCACAGGGTTTCATTTAATTCTTTTTTAATATTGTATTGTCTGTGATTTTATATGCATTTTTAATTTCCCTGTGCCCCGCCTCAAGTCCCTTCGGGGAGAGAGAGCGGGTTATAAATTAAATTATTTATTTATTATTTATTTATTTATCAGTCTCTCCCTCCCTCTCGCCCTCCCTCCCTCCCCCCCCCCCCGAAAACAGTGGAGGACCCAGCATGTTGGCTGGGGAGGCTACGGCTGCCTCCTCCCGCAACGACCGGGCAGGCAGAGCACCCGAGGCTGTGGCCACCCAAGCGCACGGCCACCTCCCTCCCAGCCCTGTGTAGCGGGCAGCCCCGGAAAGTGCACCTCAGTGGCCATCGGAGGGAGTTGGTGGAGACACACCCAGCAGTCCTGCCCAACGCGCCTGCTGGGTGACCTCGGACAGCGGGACCTGCGCGTCGCAGGGCTCGGGGGCATCAGCAGCAGCCGCCGCCTCTGCAACAGATGGAGTCTGCACATGGCTGGGTGGAGGAAGAGCTGCACTCGAGGGGCCAAAGTGGCTCGAGGGGCCACTTGTGGCTCATGAGCCGTGGTTTGCCGACCACTGCCCTAGACCTATGACCATAATTGAGGCCAGAATTATGGTCCTAAGTTATGCTGGTCATTAAGCAAGTTACCATGTGATCATGTCTGTTTTTACAGACATGATCTTTTCTTTTGTCATTATCGTCATCAGATATTCAGTCATGTCCAACCCTCAGCTTCCCTATGGATCAGCACTGTCCATGTCCCTCTGTATCACACTTCCTCTTTCAGCTCTGCCATGGATCTGATGGAATCTGAAGGGGGGGAAATGGATCCAGGAAACTACGGACCTATCAGCCTGACATCTATTATCTGGAAAGATTCTGGAAAAGATAATGAAGCAACAAATCTGCAAACACCTAGAAGCAAATAAAGTCAGAAGCCAACATGGGTTGGTCATGCCAGACAAACCTTACTGCATTATTTGAAAAAGTGACAAAATTAGTGGACCAGTGAAATGCTGTGGATATAATTTACTTGGACTACAGTAAGGCATTTGATAAGATAGACAAATGTGGGTTAGGGAGCATAACTACCACATGAATTTGTAACTGGTTGACCAACCACGCTCAACATGAATTATACAGACATGGAGGAAAGTATGCAGTGGGGCACCCCAAGTACTTGATAATATCTTGATAGACCTGAACACTGAGCTTTATCTTTAAAAATGAAGTTTAATGATGAGAAAGGTTCTACATTTAGCAATAAAAACCAAACGCACTGGTATGGAATAGGTATTACCTGGCTCAATAATAGTAACTGCAAGAGGGATCTTGGAGTCCCAGTGGACAATCACTTGGAGTCCCAGTGGACAATCACTATCCCAAACCACCCCAACGATGCCGTTGAGGTAATGTCCCGGTGTTTGGAGGCCGTACGGATCTGGATGGGCAGCAAGAAACTCAAACTCAACCTGTCCAAGACCTTTGTGGTTCCCCGCCTCCCGGTTTAGCCAGATGACACCATCACTGGCCATGGAGGGCGCGAAGTATTGGCCCCTATGGAGAGCGCGTGCAATTTAGGAGTCCTCCTGGATTCCTGGCTGTCCCTGGAGGACCAGGTGACGGCCGTGGCCAGGGGGGCATTCTACCAGGTCCGCCTGGTCCGTCAATTGCACCCCTTGCTTGACCGGGAAGCCCTTCGCACAGTCACTCAAGCACTCGTGACTTCTTGTCTGGACTACTGTAACGCTCTCTACCTGGGGTTCCCCTTGAGATGCACTCAGAGGTTGCAGTTGGTCCAGAATGCAGCCGCGCGGGTGATTATGGGTGCCTCAAGGCAATCCCACATAACACCGCTCCTGCACGAGCTGCACTGGCTGCCTGTGACCTTCCGGGTGCGTTACAAGGTTTTGATGACCATTTTCAAGGTGCTCCATGGCACTGGGCCTAGCTACATACGAGACCCCCTGCTGCCCCATACGTCCCTGCGACCAATTCGCTCCCACAGAGAGGGTCTGCTCCGGGTGCCGTCAACCAGACAATGCCGGTTGGCGATGCCCAGGAGAAGAGCCTTCTCTGTGGTGGGCGAAACCCTCTGGAACGACCTACCTCCCGAACTCCGTGTCATATCGGACCTCCACCTGTTCCGCCAGCATCTAAAAACGCACTTCTTCCAACAAGCCGGCCTGGCATGATCTTACTCGACACTGCACTGCTTTTTAGCAGATCAAAATTTTATTTTGGGGTTTTAAATTGGTTTTAGCGCAGGGTGGGTTTAATTTCGTTTTAAGAATGTTAGTATTCTTGTATATATGTATATTTATATTTTATATTCCCTGTGCGCCACCCCAAATCCCTTTGTGGTGAGATGGGTGCGGGTTATAAATGTGAATTTTTTTTAAAAAGGAGTCAGCAGTATGCTGCAGCTGCCAAAAATGCCCATGCAGTCCTAGGGTGAATTAACAAAGAGATAGTATTAAGATAACACGGAGTGTTAATACACTTTAAAATACTTTCATAAGATCACACTTGGATTATTGCATCCAGTTTTGGTCATCACAATATAAAAGATA